>JBBDGP010002241.1:757500-1235000 GCA_037952835.1 Lithobates septentrionalis | reverse complement strand
TTCCGCAAACTTTGTGTGGCCGTGTGTATGCAAGACAAGTTTGAGCCAACATCCGTCGGAAAAAATCCATGGATTTTGTTGTCGGAATGTCTGATCAATGTCCGATCGTGTGTACGGGGCATTAGAATTACACCACAAAACACATTCTACTTCTTCTCCTGAGTATAAAGATAGCACATGTGTGAGACTTTTTTTTTGTGACAGTGTTGTTTCACAGTACAAATACAGTAACTCACTGAAAACTCACAGATCGGCTCTGTCTC
Source organism: Lithobates septentrionalis (assembly GCA_037952835.1). Lineage (NCBI taxonomy): Eukaryota > Metazoa > Chordata > Amphibia > Anura > Ranidae > Lithobates > Lithobates septentrionalis. The sequence goes on along the minus strand of JBBDGP010002241.1, from coordinate 1,234,737 downwards.
CTCTCATAGAGCTCTTTGTGAAAGGAAAAGAGAGCCTATGGCTGCAACATGCAGCCTTTGTGCACCTTTGTGATCACTGTGATTGGTCACAGCGATCACATGATACAGGGCCAATTTCATTAGCCCTGCACCCTGATTTGTGATCTGCTGTGTGCAAGCAACACAGCAATCACAGGTCGCAGTGCTGTGCGCCCCTGAGGGCACATGTGAGCGGCTAGAGTGGGAGGAGGCACAGGTACATCCTGCCAGATCTATGGATAGTGACCAGGTGGGAAGCAGTTGAATAAAATGTTACTGTAGATATTTTAGCATACCTTTAATGCTATCATTTTTCCATTTTAAATGCCACTAAAATTATCACTCTAAAACATCGCATTACATTGTTATTTTAAATGAAAGAAAGTTGTTTTTTGTTTTTTAGTTTTGCATTTTTTATTGCGACACAATAATGAAAAGGTTTTAAACATTATTGGTTAAAAAAAAAAAAAATCATTGAGAATATAAATGTTAAGGGGAAAAAAGGAAGAAAGAGTTAAAGTAGATTTGGATGATCTAAGGATTTTTATGAGGCAAAATAGAAACATATTTTATTTAAATTAAAAAAAAAAAAAAGTTTTTTTTTTTAACTTGCTTTAACTTACTTCATGTGCAGATGTAAGCTCGTCACCTTGATCTGCAGATGAATGAAACAGAGTAGATACAATGTTACTTTTTATCTCTCTGACTCCCATCAGAACAGAGTTATTATGCTACTGAGAATTTCTCTATCTCTCCTCTGATCATAGTTTATAAACAATGTTACTTTGTATCTCTCTATCTCTCCTCTTATCAGAGTTTATAAACAATGTTACTTTGTATCTCTCTAGCTCTCCTCTTATCAGAGTTTATAAACAATGTTATTTTGTATCTCTCTATCTCCCCTCTGATCAGAGTTTATAAATAATTTTACTTTGTATCTCTTTATCTCCTCTCTGATCAATGTTTATAAACAATGTAACTTTGCATCTCTATACCTCCAGTCTGAACAATGTTTATAAACACTGTCATTCTGTAACCAGAAGTGCCTATTCAAGGACTTTCATGGCAAGATCACCAGGGATGGATTTTTGTTAATGAAAGCTACAGATTTCAAATATTTACACTATCATATTATATTACATTTACAAATTACATTTGAAATCGCATTAACTTGTTAAAGTGTATGTAAGATTTTAGTGATTAGGTTTACATCTACTTTATCAGTTTTTAATCACATATTTAGAACTCTGTAAATTATTATTTTTTAATTTACACATCGTAGTGCACAATGACAGCAGCCACAGAGAGAGACCTACTCCTAGTCATAGAGAGAGACACACAATGACAGCTACAGCCTCAGAGAGACACACTGACAGTGACAGCCACAGAGAGAAAAAACTGACAGCTGCAGCCACAAAGAGACACAGTGATAGCTGCAGCCAAAGAGAGACACATTGACAGCTATGACCACAGAGAGACAAACTGACAGCTACAGCCACAGAGAGACAAACTGACAGATACAGCAACAGAGAGACAAACTGACAGCTACAGCCACAGAGAGACAAACTGACAGATACAGCAGCAGAGAGACAAACTGACAGCTACAGCCACAGAGAGACACATTGACAGCTACAGCCACAGAGAGACAAACTGACAGCTACAGCCACAGAGAGACACACTGACAGCTACAGCCACAGAGAGACACATTGACAGCTATGGCCACAGAGAGACAAACTGACAGCTGCAGCCACAGAGAGACAAACTGACAGCTACAGCCACAGAGAGACACATTGACAGCTATGGCCACAGAGAGACAAACTGACAGCCACAGCCACAGAGAGACACGGTGATAGCTGCAGCCACAGAGGGACACACTGGCAGCTACAGCCACAGAGAGACACACTGACAGTGACAGCCACAGAGAGACACAATGACAGCTGCAACCACAGAGAGATACAGTAACAGCTGCAGCCACAGAGAAACACACTGATATTTGCAGCCACAGAGAGACGCAGTTACAGCTGCAGCCACAAAAAGAGAGGCATTGTGATAATTGCAGCTGCCTGCATCTAGCCACGTTGATTGGTTCCTAATCTAGTCTGAGATCAGGGTCAGTGACAGCCTGCTTTCAGGACTAGGAATGCACACAGGTGCATGCTCCTATCTATGAAATTTAACATAGGCATGGGGCACCATGCCTGATAACATTAATCTGCAAGTTGCGGTTTGGAAGTGGTTAATGTATTTGCCACGTGATCAGATCTTAAACACTACAAATTATTCTGCAATAATTACCGCTCTTTACTGGCATTGGCAGCTGTAACAGAATATTCCACCCATAAACTGTCACTGAAATAAATCAAAGCAATTGAAGCGGAGCCAGCATGTGTGTGTGTGTATATATATATATATATATATATATATATATATATATATATATATATATATATATATATATATAGTGCCTTAAAAATGTATTCATACCCCATGACATTGTCCACATTTTGTCCTGTTACAACCAAAAAGGTAAATGTATTTTATTGGGATTTTATGTGATAGACCAACACAAAGTGGCACATAATTGTGAAGTGGAAGGAAAATGATAAATGGTTGTCAATTCTTTTATAAATAAATACCGGCATGTGTGGGGTACATTTGTATTCAGCCCCTCAGACCTTTCACTGCAATTACAGCTGCAAGTCTTTTTGGGGATGTCTCTACCAGCTTTGCACATCTAGAGAGGGACATTTTTGCCCATTCTTCTTTGCAAAATAGCTAAAGATCTGTCAGATTGGATGGAGAGCGCCTGTGAACAGCAATTTTCAAGTCTTCACAGATTCTCACTTCTTATGGCTTTCTTTCAACAATGGCTTTCTTCTTGCCACTCTTCCATAAAGACCACAGAAGTTGCTGGTGCTGTGTAGTAGTTGAATAGCGTCCAGGGAAGCTGGGAGAATCACTGTGAACCGCAAGGTGGATGTGACGTCACCGGAGACGGGGAGATGGCCAGGATACACACAGGATGTCCGGTGACGTCACATCCGCCCTGCGGTTCGCAGTGATTCTCCCAGCTTCCCTGGACGCTATTCAGCTACTACACAGCAACAGCAACTTCTGTGGTCCCTGTGCACAGCGCAATGTCCGCAAGATCGATTGGAGGGGCTTCCCCATGCACCAAAGCTGGTGCATAGGGATTGTGTGTTGAGCCAGTTCTCTTCCTTTTCCACCATGGGCCTCTTGGCTGCTTCTCTGATGAATGCTCTCCTTGCCCGGCCTGTCAGTTTAGGTGGACGGCCATGTCTTGGTAGGTTTGCAGTTGTGCCATACTCTTTCCATTTTCGGATGATGGATTGAACAGAGCTCCGTGAGATGTTCAAAGCTTGGGATAGTTTTTTATAACCTAACCCTGCTTTAAACTTCTCCACAACTTTATCCCTGACCTGTCTGGTGTGTTCCTTGGCCTTCATGATGCTGTTTGTTCATTATGAAAATGAGGGGGAACTTTTGGGACTTTAAATGAGGCAACCAGGGAAAGGGGGTGCCTCCATCCCTGATAATTGCAATAAAAAGAGGGGTTTTGGAATTTTAGCTGAGGCAAATAAAAGGAACCAGATGTGTAATCAAAAAGTTGTTTACTAAATCAGTATATACAGCATATAGTAACTGATGGAAACTGTATGTACAACATATAATAACTGGTATAGTGACCATAGGCCAATCAATTGCAGTTGTATAACAGAGCATAAAACACACAGCATTGTATAATGTGTAGTAAAGTGAGCCAATGTTGCTCCATATAGGATCATAAATAGGCAATATTACATAGCGTAAAATACATCATGTATTAAAAACATATATGTATGCATCTTGTAAAGCTCTACACGTTTCGGTGGATTATACCACCTCATCAGGAGCCATGCATACGAAGTATCTGTAGAAAGAATTGTATATAAGACCAATGCTATCTAATGTGTGTCCCCAATAACGAGGAAGGTACAAAACAAAAGAGGAGCACCTATTTACATGTGGGCTAAAACTATCCATAAATAGTGCTGGACGGATGAGAACCATCACGGGTGTCTGCTCAATAAGGTTCTCTAACAAACCTCTGAGGGCCTCACAGAACAGGTGTATTTATACTGAGATTAAATTACACACAGGTGGACTCTATTTACTAATTAGGTGACTTCTGAAGGCAATTGCTTCCACTTGATTTTAGTTTGGGGTATCGGAGTAAAGGGGGCTGAATACAAATGCACCCCACACTATTCACATATTTATTTGTAAATAAATTTGAAAAAAAATTATCATTTTCCTTCCACTTCACAATTATGTGTTACTTTGTGTTGCAGAAAATCCTAATAAAATACATTTACATTTTTTGGTTGTAACATGACAAAATGTAGAAAATTTCTAGGCTGGGAAGACGGAATCTGCAATAGGCAAGCAGCTTGATGTGAAGAAATCAACTGTGGGAGCAATAATTAGAAAATGGAAGACATACAAGACCACTGATAATCTCCCTCGATCTGGGGCTCCACGCAAGATCTCACCCCGTGGGGTCAAAATGATCACAAGAACGGTGAGCAAAAATCCCAGAACCACACGGGGGGGACCTAGTGAATGGTCTGCAGAGAGCTGGGACCAACGTAACAAAGGCTACCATCAGTAACACACTACGCCGCCAGGGACTCAGATCCTGCAGTGCCAGACGTGTCCCCCTGCTTAAGCCAGTACATGTCTGGGTTCGTCTGAGGTTTGCTAGAAAGCATTTGGATGAAGAAGATTGGGAGAATGTCATATTGTCAGATGAAACCAAAGTAGAACTGTTTGGTAGAAACACAACTCGTCCTGTTTGGAGGAGAGAGAATGCTGAGTTGCAACCAAAGAACACCATACCTACTGTGAAGCATGGGGGTGGCAACATCATGCTTTGGGGCTGTTTCTCTGCAAAGGGAACAGGGCGACTGATCCGTGTACATGAAAGAATGAATGGGGCCATGTATGGTGAGATTTTGAGTGCAAACCTCCTCCCATCAGCAAGGGCATTGAAGATGAAACGTGGCTGGGTCTTTCAGCATGACAATGATCCCAAACACACCGCCCGGGCAACGAAGGAGTGGCTTCGTAAGAAGCATTTCAAGGTCCTGAAGTGGCCTAGCCAGTCTCCAGATCTCAACCCCATAGAAAACCTTTGGAAGTCCAGCAACAGCCCCAAAACATCACTGCTCTAGAGGAGATCTGCATGGAGGAATGGGCCAACATACCAGCAACAGTGTGACAACCTTGTGAAGACTTACAGAAAACATTTGACCTCTTTCATTGCCAACAAAGGATATATAACAAAGTATTGAGATGAACTTTTGATATTGACCAAAGACTTATTTTCCACCATAATTTGCAAATAAATTCTTTCAAAAATCAGACAATGTGATTGTCTGGATTTGTTTCCACATTTTGTCTCTCATAGTTGAGGTATACCTATGATGACAATTACAGGCCTCCCTCATCTTTTTAAGTGGGAGAACTTGCACAATTGGTGGCTGACTAAATACTTTTTTGCCCCACTGTATATATATATATATATATATATATATATATATATATATATATATATATATTTATATATATATATATATATAAAACTCATTAGCGCACCACCTTTGGCTGCTCTCTGTTCTCTCTAATTACCATTGCCAGGAAAATCTTCTGTTTCCAACCCTGAGTCAGCAAATGTAACCCTTTTCTCTCCCCTCACGCCAAGATCTGCTGAACAGTGCTATGCCGCGTACACACGATCGCACATTCCGACAACAAAATCCATGTTTTTTTTACGAACATCAAGAACGCAGTCACGTACAACATGTACGACGAGCTGAGAAAAATGAAGTTCAATAGCCAGTGCAGCTCTTCTGCTTGATTCCGAGCATGCGTGGAAATTATATGGGTCGGCATTGTGTGCACACGATCGGAAATTTACGACAACGGATTTTGTTTTGGAAAATTTGAGATCCAGATCTCAAATTTTGTTTGTTTGAGGAGTACAAAGGCAGGGTGCTGTGATGTTTTCAGGAAGTTATGTACAGCCCCCTGCCAGCCCCTCCTTCCCTGTGTCGAGGAAATAGATACCAAACATGTCAAGATTTAAAATTGCGCACGCCTGTGAAATGGCGACAAACTACAGTACCTAAAACTATCCATAGGCAATGCTTTAAAAATCTTTACAGGTTACCAGTTTAGAGTCAAACATGAGCTCTGGTGCTAGAATTATTCCTCTCGCTCCAATGTTCATGTGTGGTACAATCACCGTTTACATTTGCATGCAGGACCTACATGCGCATTTGCACGTGAGCACAGGGGGAAGGGGTGCTTTAAAAAAATATTATTTTTTTTTATTGTATTTTTCACACTTTTTCCATTTTTTGCCCCATGCAACTTAATCTAAAGAGGTGAACATCACCTCTGTGATAGCTTTGGGCAGTGACAGGTCCTCTTCTACTAGACCCCCAATTCCTCCTCTGCCCTCCAAGGCAGCTGATCAAACACAGATCTGTTTGGTTGGCCAGCCAAAGGATGAAAGCTGACCACGCCAGAACAGATCAGATTCTGTGCTTTGTGTGGTCAGTTTAGAACAAAGAAGGATCAATAGACTGGCAGAGGGAAGAAGTACATAAAGTACATAAAGTGATAGAGACTATGATTACTATGAAAATACATATATGTGAACCAGAGGCGTAACGAGAACCTTCAAGGCTCCGATGCGAGAAATCATGAAGGGCCCCCTGGACCCCCGACTGGAGCCCTTTCCACTGATTACAGGGGCCCTTTACTCCCATTGTGAGACACTTTATTACAGTCCTGCAGCTGGCAACCTTCCTGCCATCTTGCCCCCCCCCCCCCATGGTGGCAGAACGCCAGAGCCCAGTCGCAGGTGTGACCTTTGCGACCCTGGTAGTTTCGCCACTGGTGTCAGTAGTTTTTTTTTAATTATTTTATTTTATTTTTTATTTTTTTACAATTTTATTTTTTGTTTCTTTTTTATATATTTTTTTTAGAACCCCAGTTGGGGGGCTTTGCTGAAATTTCAGGGGTCTAAACAGACCCCTGATGTCTCACTTTTGAAAGGAGAAAGGGACTGAGGACAGATTCATCAGTCTCTTTCACAGCCTCAGATGCACAGAATGAATGAACAGAAATAGCGTTGTACAGAGGCTTCCCATTCAGTCATAAACTGAAGCATAGTAAACACAGTTTACTATGCCCCAGCTTTGAATGAATTAAAAACAAAAAAAAAGACATATATAGACCACTGACTATTCATTAAGATAAGGAAGGGGCCGATAAATGGCTCCATCCTGGCAGATTCCCGGCAGCAGGCGGCGAGAGGGGAGAGGGGGAAACCCGGCAGCGCTGCGGCGAGCGGGGATGAGGGGGGTCAGGAGATCACGCAGGGGCTTAGGCCAGCAGCACAGGAATAGGGAGGCGGTGGGAGTGACATGTGGAGGAATCTATGCCCTCCATTTCCCTCCTAAAGCCGCAAAATGTCTGCAGGAGGGAGAGGAGAGGAAGCAGGCATAAAGCAGCTGCATGGAGGGATCGGTTCCCCTATATGCCGCTGCCCCCCATCCTCCTATCAAGAAAACAGGGGGGCCGCACATGATGACCCCTGTATGTACTCCCCCGATTGTAAACGCACACACACATAGGGAAAAAAAATAAATATATATATATATATATATATTTAGGTGTAACATACACTTTAACCATCTAACATTTCCTATTTACTGGCCCTTTAATGGCAAGTCAAGCGGGCGCTCCTAAATACAATGAGGCTGGCAGAGCGGTATACAGGAGCAAGCAAGGACTTGTCAGGGCGAACAGCAATCATTTATCAGGACCCCCACCTAGTCCCAGACAAAAGCCTCATTTGCAGAATTTAAATTATCATACTAATTACAGCCTCAGCCCTCTGACACGGGCCGAGTTACACTAATGATATGTTAGCGGCGGAGAAGGGAGTTTTGTTTTGTTTCTCTCTTCGGATTGTTTAGAAGCCGGTAATCACTGAAATAATCACAAGCGATATTTACTCTCCGCGGTCCAACAGAAGAGCGCGAACTTCAGGAGACATTGAGCACAAAGCTTTAACTAAAGGATAACAGTCTTTAATTTCAGGCTTTGGGCTGTAATTTTTTTTTACCCCGTTAGAAAATAAAAATAACCATCACAGAAAATAACTATCACTGAAAATAACCGTCACTGAAAATAACCTTCACTGAAAATGACCGTCACTGAAAATGACCGTCACTGAAAATGACGTCACTGAAAATAACCATCACCGGAAATAACCGTCACTAAAAATAACTGCCACTGAAAATAACCGTCACTGAAAATAACCTTCACTTAAAATGACCATCACTGAAAATAATTTTTGAACCCTATTAAAAAAAAAACCCTTACTGAAAATAACCGTCACTGAAAATAACCTTCACTGAAAATGACCATCACTGAAAATGATTGTCACTGAAAATAACCGTCACCGGAAATAACCGCCACTAACAATAACCGTCACTGAAAATAACCATCATTGAAAATAACCATCACTTAAAATGACCATCACTGAAAATAATTTTTAAACCCTATTAGGAAAAAAAATCACTGAAAATAACCGTCACTGAAAATAACGGTCACTGAAATTAACCGTCCCTAAAATGACCGTCACTAAAAATGACCATCACTGAAAATGACCGTCAATGAAAATAACCATCACTGGAAATAACCATCACTAAAAATAACCGTCACTGAAAATAACTGTCACTGAAAATAACCGTCACCGGAAATAACCGTCACTAAAAATAACCGCCACTGAAAATAACCGTCACTGAAAATAACCTTCACTTAAAATGACCATCACTGAAAATAATTTTTGAACCCTATTAAAAAAAAACCCTCACTGAAAATAACCGTCACTGAAAATAACCTTCACTGAAAATGACCATCACTGAAAATGATTGTCACTGAAAATAACCGTCACCGGAAATAACCGCAACTAACAATAACCGTCACTGAAAATAACCATCACTTAAAATGACCATCACTGAAAATAATTTTTGAACCCTATTAGAAAAAAAATAACCATTACTGAAAATAACCGTCACTGAAAATGACCAAAAATGACCATCACTGAAAATGACCGTCACTGAAAATGACCGTCACTGAAAATAACGATCACTGAAATTAACCGTCACTAAAAATGACCGTCACTAAAAATGACCATCACTGAAAATAACCGTCACTGAAAATGACCATCACTGAAAATGACCATCACTGAAAATGACCGTCACTGAAAATAACCGTCAGTGGAAATAACCATCACTAAAAATAACCGTCACTGAAAATAACCGTCAGTGAAAATAATTTTTGAACCCTATTAGAAAAAAAATAACCGTCACTGAAAATAACCGTCACTAAAAATGACCATCACTGAAAATGACCATCACTGAAAATAACTGTCACTGAAAATAACCGTTACTAAAAATAACCGTCTCTGAAAATGACCATCACTGAAAATAATTTTTGAACCCTATTAGAAAAAAAATAACCGTCACTAAAAATGACCATCTCTGAAAATAACCATCACTGAAAATGACCATCATTATAAAGTACCGTCACTAAAAATAACCGTCATGGTAAAGTACTGTCACTAAAAATAACAATCACTTTGTGAAAATAAAAATCCTCATCCTGCTGCATTTGTGCTTGGTATTGCTTCAAAACTGTTTATTTCCTCTCTATCTGCTTCCTGCTCCCACACTGCAGTGCTCTGTGCTGGTGGAGCTGAGTAGCAGCCACACCCCTTAGTTGCAGAAAAGGGGGCGTGTCTGGCCATGTCTTGTACTGATTGCTAAATATTGAGAGAGCTTGGTCTCACTCTAACCATTTCAAGACTGCAATACGTATACATACGTTGCGGCTTTGAAGTGGTATACCGGGGTTATGGTGAAGCTATCAGCCATAACCCCGGTATTTTTTTTTTTTTTACTTCCAGGCTGTGATTCTCTTTATTTTAAAAAAGTGATCGGTGTGGCTCATTAGCCGCTGGATCGCTTTTAGAAGCAGTGGGAGGGGTCGTTTCCCCCCTCCTGCCGCTTGATGGTGTTTTTCAGGCTTACCGTTCTTACCGGCATGCCCAAGAATCAATCTGATGGTCCGCGCGGCTGGTCACAGAGGTGAGAGAGACCAGATCATCTCTCCCCACCTCTATGATCTAGGAGGACCAGAGCAACGTCATGATGTCACTTCCGGTCTAGGGCGGAAGTAAACTAAATTTTTTTTTAAAGCATAAAGTCAATGCTTTTTTTTTTTTTTTGATCTTTTGCTTTCAAAGGTAGAGGAGAGGTTTGGGGTCTTATAGACCCCCGATCTCTCCACAAAGAGGACCTGTCATCCCTTATTTCTATCACAAGGGTTGCTTGCAAAAACAATTTAAAGGGACAGTGTAAAAAAACAAAAGTAATAAAAATTAAAGCGCCCTGTCCTGTAGTGCTCGCGCGCAGAAGTGAACGCGTACGTAAGTCACGCACGCATATGTAAACGGCGTTCCACCACACATGTGAGGTATCGCCGCGATCGTTAGAGCGAGAGCAATAATTCCAGCACTAGACCTCCTCTGTAACTCTAAACTGGTAACCTGTAAAAATCTTTAAAAACTGAGATTTTTAAGTACTGAAGCCATTCTATGAGTGTGCGCAATTTTAAAGCGTGACATGTCAGGTATCTATTTACTCGGCGTAACATAATCTTTCATATTTTACAAAAAAAAAATTGGGTTATATATTGGTTTTTTGGGGGGGGTTTTTGCATTAAAATATATTAAAGTGTTTTTTGTTTTTTTTCAAGAAAAATTGCTTTGAAAAAATGTTGCGCAAATACCATGTGATATAAAAAATGGCAACGGCCGCCATTTTATTCTCTGAGGTCATAGTTAAAAAATAATATATGTACAGTATATATATATATATATATATATATATATATATATATATACTGTACATATATTATTTATATATGTATTTATATATATATACATATATATATATGTATATATATATATAAAAAATTATATATACGTATATATATATATATATATATACCCAGTATATATATATAAAATGTAAACAACAGATGTCAGATAAAGGGCGGATCAGTAAGTGGATTGTGTGACATGTCAGGAATTTTCTCATTCAGATGAATAAAGCTATAAGGTCCACTTTATGAAAGGAACGTTATGATTTTCACCCCCCAACCCAAAAGGAAGAGCAAAGAAAATAAATAAAAAGATACATTGTTGAGCTGAAATGAATTTATGGCAGTTATGAGAAATAAAGAATTTCATGTGTCATGTAGCTGGTGGTGGGGGGAGGGGGAGGGAAGGGGGTGATTTGTAGTTTGTAGGGAACAATCTGAACAGTTTTCTGGTGTAAATCCCAGGAGTGTGAAATTCAGGGGATTCCCAGCCATGGATGCGGAAAAAAAAATTGCTGTGCTGTGTGGATTCTGTATCCCCCAGAAGCCTCCAGGGAGCGAACGTCCATATGATCGTCCTCCTAAAGAGGAATACAATGCAAGGCAGGTATTGACGCTCATATCTGAGTTATTCTCCTACATGTTTGACATGACAGAATGATATGAAAAACAGCTGGAGGCTCTGCTGCAGGCCTAGAAAACATGTGTGGGGTGACTAACCAGAGCACTATGAACGTCATGAAGACAGTGATCACCGCTTAGCCTTGCAATGACCTCTCTCACATCGGAGCCATAGTGTGTCCTCGATTCTTGCACGCAGGATTTGGGCATCTCCACACCTAGTTCAACCCAGCTGCCACACTAAAACACCGCCCCAAGGAGGAGAGAGCAGAAGAACCAGCACAAAGGTCATGTGCTGACATTGGGTATGTTGACAGGAGGAGACAACAGAGTGGTTAGAGAGATGAGCCCATCACCGTGCTGCTTCTCCTTTCACTGTCCTGTCACAGGCTGGAGGTGGGTCCAGGAAATGGGATGAATGATGATGGCCATCAGACTGAGGACATCTAGTGGCAGAAAAAAAGTACTGCGAGGGGAATTTCTGTATTGGAGCTGAATATTGCAGCAAAAGCTGATGGGGGAGGGGGGGGGGGGGGACCAAGACATCTAGATATAGATGTGCATGTAAACCCACCACTCCGCTGAAGAGCGAACCGGGGTCGGATTGCATTTCAGAGGCGATCGTCAGACGTTGAGGAGGTGATGTGATGCTTCCTCACCAACTGCATAGCTCCCAACTGTCCCTGATTTCGAGGGAATGTCCTTGATTTGGAGCAATGTCCCTCTGTCCCTCATTCCTCCTCATTTGTCCCTCATTTTGGTCTGGTCTAGAGAGTTGTAGATAAAATGCACTTTTTATCTTTTAAAAAGTGTTTCCCAGTGCTAAACCTTTCATCCAATTTCTAAATTGCTGCATTTGTAAATTTTAAAAGCCAATATCAAGGAATAATAGTGGTAAAAAAAAAGCCCTTGTGGGTTTAATTAACCTTTTTTTTTGGTTAATTCTCTTTAAGGGTGTGTGGCAGGGGGCGTGTCCTATGCCTACATACATTTGCTAGAAGGTGTCCCTCATTCCCATCTCAAAATGTTGGGAGGAATGCAACTGTATTACCCCATGTTGGATAGGTTGTGTCACCTATTATGTTATGTTGGATAGGTTGTGCTGCTGATTATGCGATGTTGGATAGGTTGTGCCACTGATTATGCAATGTTGAATAGGTTGTGTCGCCTATTATGCGATGTTGGATAGGCTGTGCCGCCGATTATGCGATGTTGGATAGGTTGTGCCTCCGATTATGCGATGTTGGATAGGTTGTGCCGCTGATTATGAGATGTTGGATAAGTTGGACCGCCAATTATGCGATGTTGGATAGGTTGTGCTGCTGATTATGTGATGTTGGATAGGTTGCGCCGCCGATTATGCGATGTTGGATAGGTTGTGCCTCCAATTATGCGATGTTGGATAGGTTGTGCCGCTGATTATGAGATGTTGGATAGTTTTGGCTGCCGATATGCAATGTTGGATAGGTTGTGCCACTGATTATGCCATGTTGGATAGGTTGCGCTGCTGATTATGCAATGTTGGATAGGTTGTGTCGCCTATTATGTAATGTTGGATAGGTTGTGCCACTGATTATGCAATGTTGGGTAGGTTGTGCATACGATTATGCAATGTTGGGTAGGTTGTGCCACTGATTATGCCATGTTGGATAGGTTGTGCCGCTGATTATGCAATGTTGGATAGGTTGCGCTGCTGATTATGTGATGTTGGATAGGTTGTGCCGCCGATTATGCGATGTTGGATAGGTTGCACCGCTGATTATGCGATGTTGAATAGGTTGTGCCGCTGATTATGCGATGTTGGATAGGTTGTGCCGCCGATTATGCGATGTTGGATAGGTTGTGCCACTGATTATGCCATGTTGGATAGGTTGTGCCACTGATTATGCCATGTTGGATAGGTTGCGCTGCTGATTATGTGATGTTGGATAGGCTGTGCCGCCTATTATGCGATGTTGGATAGGTTGTGCCTCCGATTATGCGATGTTGGATAGGTTGTGCCGCTGATTATGAGATGTTGGATAAGTTGGACCGCCAATTATGCGATGTTGGATAGGTTGTGCTGCTGATTATGTGATGTTGGATAGGTTGCGCCGCCGATTATGCGATGTTGGATAGGTTGTGCCTCCAATTATGCGATGTTGGATAGGTTGTGCCGCTGATTATGAGATGTTGGATAAGTTGGACCGCCAATTATGCGATGTTGGATAGATTGTGCCGCTGATTATGAGATGTTGGATAGTTTTGGCTGCCGATATGCAATGTTGGATAGGTTGTGCCACTGATTATGCCATGTTGGATAGGTTGCGCTGCTGATTATGCAATGTTGGATAGGTTGTGTCGCCTATTATGTAATGTTGGATAGGTTGTGCCACTGATTATGCAATGTTGGGTAGGTTGTGCATACGATTATGCAATGTTGGGTAGGTTGTGCCACTGATTATGCCATGTTGGATAGGTTGTGCCGCTGATTATGCAATGTTGGATAGGTTGCGCTGCTGATTATGTGATGTTGGATAGGTTGTGCCGCCGATTATGCGATGTTGGATAGGTTGCACCGCTGATTATGCGATGTTGAATAGGTTGTGCCGCTGATTATGCGATGTTGGATAGGTTGTGCCGCCGATTATGCGATGTTGGATAGGTTGTGCCACTGATTATGCCATGTTGGATAGGTTGTGCCACTGATTATGCCATGTTGGATAGGTTGTGCCACTGATTATGCAATGTTGGATAGGTTGTGTCGCCTATTATGCGATGTTGGATAGCCTGTGCCGCCTAATATGCAATGTTGGATAGGTTGGACCACCTCTATAGCTGCATTATTTAAATTTTCTTTAAAAGAAAAGTAAAATTCATTCAAAGAGGGCAGAACACAAGTAACGGTCGGAAACACAAAAAAGAGGAACAAAACATCATTACAAACAAAGCTAAATAATAAAAAAAAAATACTAATTCTTCCCACCCTAGAAAAACCCTCTAAAGAAAAAAAAAATATCACCTAAGCAGAATGGAAAGTTTCTGTTTCAGGAAAATGTTTCTGACGGCGAAACTAATTTCTTTGAAATCAAATTGCTCATCCCCAGCCGCCAACGGCTGCCTCCGTGTTTTCACAGATTTTCATTTTAAAGCTGATCTCTGGACAGATATGAATGACACAAATGAATGTGGCTCCGTAATCATTCAGACTTTTTTTCACATCTATGCATTGTGTGAACGTGCATTTTTTTGTTTTTTTTGCAGGTTTTCACGCCACACACATAGTACTGCTCATTCATTTTAATAGGCTGTCCTATGCAAGACAAACACTCCAGTGAAGCTCTTGTACGTTTTTGGGCATTGGGCTCCATAGGTTTTGGTACCTACTCGTTTTGGCACATTTGTTGTGCGTACTGACGCGCAAAATTGCACGCTGCATTTGGTGTGACATGAATAATGGATGGCTGGGGGCGGGGTCCAGCAAGCACTGGGCTCAGAGGAAATGGGATGAATGATGATGGCCATCAGACCGAAGACATCTAGTGGCAGAAAAAAGTACTGCAGGGGAACTTTCTGTAGTTGAGCTGAATATTAAAGCAAAAGCTGACCTGCTGGAGGAGGGACAAGACCTATAAAGGCTAGATTTAGATGTAAAATGGAAAGGTGTAGCGCTTAAAATAATACATAAACATTAAAGTCCATCAGTAATAAAAATTGAGAAGATGATCGAATCAGAGGTCTTCATCCAGAACCGGATAAAGTGGATAGAATAGCCACCACCAGCGCCCAAAATCTACTGACCTTCAACGTCAGTGTGTAGGGTACACACAATATAGTATTGGTTAATGGCGCCGATCGATCCACTCCACCGATACTTTAGACGAATCCTCTCCCAATAGTCAAAGGAACCCAAGAGCCCCTTTAACGGATAGCTCCAGCATCTACATCAATATGTAAAAAATAAAAACGCGCATTGCGCATACGTCCAGGTAACAAATTGATTGTATAAAAAAGCTGGTGTACTCACATATTTAAAATGACCGCCAAGCATAGGGAAACAAACCGGCGTTTCCAACCGACAAAATGGCCGCCGTGTCTCTGGTCAGCTTCCCACGTCCCACGTCCTTAGCGCCACCCGATGTTTCGACATAAGAATGCGTCATCAGGGGCTAGATTTAGATGTGTGTGTGAATGGCACCACATGTGCAACACAGGGGCGGCTGGTGCTCAAAATTTTTTAGTTTTTTTTTGGGGGGGGGGGGGGGGGGCGCAAACAAACAGAAAAATTAAACTGTTAGTAATGCAGGACTGTAATAAGCCATTTATCAGTTGATTATGTATCATTACTGCTAGATAAAACTGTGCCAATCAAGTGCAGCTTCACTGCACCCATCATATGAAGCCTCACTGTGCCCGTCATATGCAGCCTCACTGTGCCCATCCCAGTAAGCCAATTACATCCACATTAACAAAAATAAAACCATTTAAGATAAGGTATCCTCATCAGAGCCCACTTTTACATCCAATGTCCCAATCAGCATCCCCCTATACATCAGGTGCCCTCAGTGTCCCTCTTTACATTAGATGTCCCCATCAGAGTCCCCCTTCACATTTGATGTCTTCATCAGAGTCCCCCTTTACATTAGATGTCACCAAAATGGCCTGGGCTTAAAGCGGAGTTTTGCGAAAAAAATTTTTTTAGATGTCAGCAGCTGCAAATACTGCAGCTGCTGACTTTTAAAATAAGGTCACTCACCTGTCCCGGGGTCCAGCGATGTCGGCACCCGAGACCGAACCGTCCCTCGATCCTCGGGTGCTGCCGCCGCCATTCTCACTGAGGGAATCGGGAAGTGAAGCGTTGCGGCTTCACTGCCCGGTTCCCTACTGCGCATGCGCGAGTCGCGCTGCGCGTCTACACTGGTCCCCGTTGTGTTGTGGGAACTGTGTATTTCCCACAACACAACGGGGGTGGGCAGGGGATCTGCGGCTAGCTGCGGCTAGCTATACCCGGAAGTGGGTGCAGATACCTGTATTATACAGGTATCTGCACCCCCCTCCTCCCTGAAAGGTGCCAATTGTGACACCAGAGGGGGGGGGGGGGGGAATCCGATGAGCGGAAGTTCCACTTTAGGGTGGAACTCCGCTTTAAAGGAAGTGGATTAAATAATGCTGGCCATCGAACTGAGAACAACTAGTGGCAGAAAAAAAGCACTGCAGGTGAAATATCTGGGCTGATGATGAATATTGCAGCAAAAGTGACAGGGAGAAGATATCACAACTGTGCTGCTTCTCCTTTCACTGTCCAGTGAGATGCTGGGGGCGGCTCCAAGATGACCTGGGTTTACTAAAAGTGGGTTGAATGATGCTAGCCATCAGACTGAGGACATCTAGTGGCAGAAAAAAACACTGCAGGTGAAATTAGTGGTTTGACGATGAATATTGCAGCAAAGGAGACAGAGAGACGATGTCTTCACTGTGCCGATTCTCCTTCCACTGTTCAGTAAGATTCTGGGGGCAGGTCCAAGATAACCTGGGCTTAGAGGAAGTGGGTTGAATGATGCTGGTTAGCAGACTGAGGACATCTAGTGGCAGAAAAAAGCACTGCAGGTTAAATTTCTGAATTGACAATGATTAATGCAGCAAAGGAGACAGAGAGATGTCATCACTGTGCTGCTTCTTCTTTCACTGTCCAGTGAGATGCTGGGGGTGGGTCCAAAATGACCTGAACTTATAGAAAGTGGATTAAACATTGCTAGCCATCAGGCTGAGAACAACTAGTGGCAGAAAAAAAAGCACTGCAGGTGAAATTTCTGGGTTGACGATGAATATTGCAGCAAATGTGACAGAGAGAAGATGTCATCACTGTGCTGCTTCTCCTTTCACTGTCCAGTGAGATTCTGGGGGCAGGCTCAAGATAACCTGGGCTTAGAGGAAGTGGGTTGAATGATGCTGGTTATCAGACTGAGGACATCTAGTGGCAGAAAAAAAGCACTGCAGGTAAAAATTTCTGAATTGATGATGAATATTGCAGCAAAGGAGACAGAGAGAAGATGTCATCACTGTACTGCTTCTCCTTTCACTGTCCAGTGACTTGCTGTGGATGGGTCCAAGATTATCTAGGCTTAGAGGAAGTGAGTTGAATGATGCTGATCATCAGACTGAGGACATCTAGTGGCAGAAAAAAAGCTCTGCAGGTTAAATTTTTAGATTGACGGTGAATATTGCAGCAAAAACTGGTTTTGCTGTTTTATCTTTTATTTTTGGTTGTAGTTCAGCTTTAAACATCCATGGCAAAGCCTCTTCCCTGCGATCCCTTTCACACCGCACGTTCGCCTCGTTCCTTTCCGTGCAGCCAAGCTGGGCACGCCGCCTTCCATTATCCCTCTCTCGCATCTACGGGGGGTTTTGCTGGAGCCGTTCGCTAATTGCAGTTCAAGGTTTCACACGGCTCCGAGTCACTCGGCGTTCCTGGGGAATCTGGGGGATGACAGGATTACGGCACCCCCGGGGTTCGATCGGGGGGCTGCGAGCCAGGTGACGGCGTTTATGTGTTTTCATGTGCGCTGCAGCTGTAAAATGACACCCCCCCCCCCCCCCCCACCCGGCCGAAACAAACATAAGCACATCTGACGTAGGGGGGACATTCATTGGGGGGAAATTCATTGTTTTAATGGTTTCCCTTTAGAGTTTCAATAGCTGCTAAAATCCTTCCATTAACGCCGGACCTGTGATTTACGGGGGAACTCCGGGCCAAACAATTAAAGGGCTAATTGTAAACATCTGCCAATGCAACTTGTATTTTTTAACAACAGCGTCTGTGTATATAAAGCTGATTTTATATACCCTTCCAATTTTTTTAAATTTATTTTGAGTTCCAAAAAACTAGAACTCGGCCTGGTGTATTGTAATGGTGACCGATGCAGGACGTTTAACCACCAACTGTGATCTCTGCCAGAGGTGATACATACCTAGAAAGATTACACTTAGACGTGGCAATCGGAATTCAGACGAAACAGAGATTTGGATGTATCTGAATTTCTGAATTACATTAGAAACGAATTTAAATGAATGCAAAAGAATGAAATGAAATGTCATCTAAAAATTCTTTGTTTACAAACTTTTATTAGGTACAAAAAAAATTGGTACAAAAAGTTGTTTACATATGCCATGAATATATAATACAAAACATTACCATTATGGAATATTGTTATACTGTATACAACAAATGAGATCTAATCGAATTTGAATCGAATTTGAAACCAAAATCAAATTAATTTTTTTTTTTTTTTAAATATAAACATATTGCTGACTATCGCTGATTCAAAGACTATGTGTATTACTGTTGCGAAATTCGAATTTCAAACAGACTATAATAGAATAAAACGGAATAAAGTAGCATCGAATAGAAAAGAATAGAATAGAAAATAAAGGAGTAGAATAGAAAAGAATAGAATAGAAAATAAAGGAATAGAATAGAAAAGAATAGAATTGAAAAAAATTGAATAGAACAAAATTGAATAGAATAGAAAGAATATAGCCATCATCTGATATTTGAATTTTTTAAAAGCATAGAATAAAATAGAACAGAATAGAAAATAAAAGAATAGAATAGAAAATAATTGAATATAATAGAAAATAAAGGAATAGAATAGAAAAAAAATAGTTTAGAATGGAATGGAATAAAATAGAAAGAATATAGCCGTCTTCCGATAATTCAAATTTCAAAAAGAATGGAATAGAATAGAACAGAATAGAAAAGAGTAAAACAGAACAGAATGAAATAGGAAATAAAAGAATAGAATAGAATAGAAAATAATAGAATAGAACATAAAAGAATAGAAGACAGTAGGATACAATAGAGTAGAAAATAAAGGAATAGAACAGATTAGAATAGAAAAAAAAATAGTTTAGAATTGAATAGAATAAAATAAAAAGACAATAGCCATCTTCTGAAATTCAAATTTTGAAAAAAAAAATAGAATAGAATAGAAAAAAAAAGAATAGAATAAAATAGAATAGAAAATACAGGAATAGAAAAGAATAGAACAAAAAAAATAGTTTGGAATAGAACAAAATAGAAAGGATATAACCGTCTTCTGAATTTGGAAAAGAATATATTAGAACAGAATAAAATAGAAGGGAATAGAGTAAAACAGAGCAGAATAGAAAATAAAAGAAAAGAAAAAAATAGAATAGAAAATAATGATATGGAATAGAAAAGAATAGAATAGGAAAAAATAAAATAGTTTAGAACAGAATAGAATAAAATAGAAAGAATTAAACCAACTTCCAAATTTAGAAAATAATAGAATAGAATAAAACAGAATAGAATAGAAAAGAATAGTGCACAACAGTACAGAGCAGAAATGAATCGACTATCAAATAAAAGAATAGAATAAAATAGAATAGAATAGAAAAAGAATAGAGTAGAATAAAATAGAACAGAATAGAATAGAAAGGAATAGAATAAAAATAAAAGATTAGAATAGATTAGAATAGAATAGAATAGAAAAATATAGAATAGAATGACATAGAAAGAAAATAGCTGTCTTCCGAAATTCAAATTTTGAAAAGAATAGAAAAAAATGTCTGATGGGGATGAGGATGGGGGGTGGGATGGAAGGATGGAATGGGGGATGGGGTGGAAGGATGGGGATGAGGATAGGGGGTGGGGTGGAAGGATGGGATGGGGGATGGGGTGGAAGGATGGGGATGGGATGGGGGATGGGGTGGGGATGGGATGGGGGATGGGGTGGGGATGGGGTGGGGATGGGGTGGAAGGATGGGGATGAGGATGGGGGGTGGGGTGGAAGGATGGGATGGGGGATGGGGTGGGGATGGGATGGGGTCGGCACAGCTGGAAATAACAGACACATTCCATTATGTAACAATGATATGATGTGTTGGGTTTATGGAGTTCTGTCCAGACATGAATATCGCCATCACTGTGCCGCCCGGCCACCTTCCCCTCTCCGGTTGGGTAAGTCCTGGACCTCTGACCACGGTATGTCTCATTCTGCGTCTGTCTACATTTGGCCTCAAATAAAAAATGTTCCAACATCTCTTCCATTCTGACCTCCGGCCTTCCAGGGGTGGCCCGTTAGGGTGCCCAGGCGCCGCCCCCTTTCTCCATGTCACCCCCCTATATGTATAATAGATAGATTGATGCCCAGCATCAATCTATCTGCGGCCGCAGCGGCCACCCCCTATTCATGTGTCCGGCCCCTTTCAGGACGCCGGGCACCTGAATTACAGCGGCAGGTTTTTTTTTTTAGCACCTGATTAAAGCCACAGACTCTAATAGGTTTTATAATAGGGAGGACTTGTGCCGCGGAGCATTGCGCTATGAGCCCACCGAGGTGTTACCATAGTCAATGAATATTCGCTGTTGAAACACTGATCGTCAGTCCAGCCAATCAGAAGCGGGTGTGGGACCTGTTTTCTGATTGCCCGAAAAGAGAAGACTCCTGATTGGCCACCGAGGAGGGAGAAAACGGAAGCTGCCGCTGTGATGACCCGTGGAGAGAAGGGGGACGGAAAGGCCGTCAGCGAGCAGGGGAACCTGTCGGTGATGCGATGGGGTAAGTGGGGGGGAGGAGGGGATGTCGGTGGAATACTGTTTGCCACCCCCCCCAAAAAAAAATTACCACCAGCCGCCACTGCGGCCCCCCCTTCAGTCTTGCACACGTCTTGTAATGGCTCACCAGGTGAAAACAGAGGGAAAAAAGTCTAAAAAATAGAAAAGTAATACAGCCACCACATCTAATGATTGGTGAGCTGTATTCGTTTTCTATTTTTTCTATTACATTATATACATTATTACATTATATATTATATTATTATATATTATATTACATTTTTGGTTTTAGTTTTCATATTGCTATAAAGAATACTTTGTTTTATATATACAATATAAGCATTTATATTCTCACAGGCATCATAGTACCCCCTCCCCCCCCCAAAGGACGGCATTATGTTTGTTCAGGCATCATCCAGATTAACCATCTATTTATGGGACTGAGATGCCAGCTCAGAAATGTTACAGTCCTTTAACCACTTCAATACTGGGCACTTTCACCCCCTTCCTGCCCAGGCCAACTTTCAGCTTTCAGCGAAGTCGCATTTTGAATGACAATTGCGCGGTCGTGCAACACTGTACCCAAACAACATTTTTATCATTTTTTTTTTTAGACAGATGGAGCTTTTTTTGGTGGTATTTAATCACCATGTGGGTTTTTTTTTAAATACTTTTTGCTAAACAAACAACAAAGGACCGAAAATGCTGGAAAAAAAAAAGTTTTTCTTAGTTTCTGTTATAAAAGTTTGTAAATAAATTATTTTTCTCTTTCACTGATGTGCACAGATAGGTGGCACTGATAGGTGGCACTGATAAGGCAGCACTGATGAGGAGGCACTAATGGGCACTGATGAGGCTGCGCTGATAGGCGGCACTGATGGGCACTGATAGGTTACACTGATTGGCACTGACAGGCAGCACTGGTGGGCACAGATTGGCAGCACTGGTGGGCACAGATAGGTGGCACTGATAGGCAGTAATAAGGCAGCACTGATGAGGAGGCACTGATGAGGCTGCGCTGATAGGCAGCACTGATGTGCACTGATAGGCAGCACTAATTGGCACTGACAGGCAGCACCGGTGTGCACAGATTGGCAGCACTGGTGGGCACAGATTGGCAGAACTGCTGGGCACAGATAGGTGGCACTGATAGGCACTGATAAGGCGGCACTGATAAGGCAGCACTGATGAGGAGGCACTAATGGGCACTGATGAGGCTGCGCTGATAGGTGGCACTGATGGGCACTGATTGGCACTGACAGGCAGCACTGGTGGGCACAGATTGGCAGCACTGGTGGGCACAGATAGGTGGCACTGATAAGTACTGATAAGGCGGCACTGATAAGGCAGCACTGATGAGGAGGCACTAATGGGCACTGATGAGGCTGCACTGATAGGCGGCACTGATTGGGGGGGGGGGAGACTGAGGAAATGCTTCCTCCTGCCTGCAGCAGACTGATGACATCATCTCAGCCTAGGCAAAGTCATTGGGTTAGAGCTGAAGGCTTTTGAATGATAACATTTGGAGCTTTACTAAAAAATGATAATGTGTCTTCTATGGTGTATTGTAAATCTCCACTTTAAGACGAAGCATAAAATTAGATTTACAACGGGGGGGGGGGGTTAGTGCTCTGTGAGCCAATGAGAAGAGTGATGGGTGCGGGGGGGTATAATCTGGAAGTGTGCGTTCCCGGAGTCTTGCTTTGTCATCTCCCCGGTGTCTATATATAAACCCTCTATAGGCCTGCCAGCACCACCCTCACATTCTGTCCCATCTGCAAGTTTATAAAGCCGCAGAGAACGCTCCTCACGCTCCATGGCCACTTCCTAAATTATGGAAGAACTGAAAGTTTTGGCAGTTAAGAGGTGACGGGTCAGTTTCTTTCGAGGAGTGAATCAGCTCTGATTTTTTCTGAACACATTCTCCTCTGTTAAAGGGACACCGCTCTGATATTTTATACTTCTGTGCGGCTAGAACTCCGCGCATTTCATCCAATAGAAAATCAGCGGGGCGCCGGGCGCACAGGACACCAATTGCGAATTATCCTTCTTATAGAGGCCAGTTAGAATCCAACCTGAGCTGGTCTCATGTCAGTAAAGTACATTTTGACTGATTACCAGATGATACTCACTTTGTACATTCAATATCTACTAAAAAAAGGCAACTGGCCCTTTAACTACTTCCCGCCCATAGGACGTACCCGTACGCCCTATGGGTTGAAGGGGTTATATTGGGGCTATGGCTGCAGTCATCACCCCAGTATTGATGTTTTCAGCCGGCGATGCTGAATAAAGTAAAAGGGATCCAATCAGCCGACTTACCATAGAGATGACTGAGGACCGGAACATTCCCGATCATCTCTATGGTCTAAGACAGTGTTCTCCAAACTGTGGCCCTTTTCTTGCCTTTGTCTGGCCCTTGGGGTACTATTCTTTCTACTGTCACCAACAATGGAGCATTTTTCCACAGATACCAATGATGGGGCACTATTTCTCCCACTGATACCAATGGTGGGGCACTATTTCTCCCACTGATACCAATGATGGGGCACTATATCTCCCACTCCAATGATGGGGTATTATTCCTCCCACTGACACCAATGATAGGGCACTATTCCACCCACTGATATCAATGATGGGGCACTATTTCTCCCCCTGACATAAATGATGGGGCATTATTCCTCCCACTGACACCAATGATGGGGCATTATTCCTCCCACTGACACCAATGATGGGGCATTATTCTTCCCACTGACACCAATGATGGGGCACTATTCCTCCTACTGACACCAATGATGGGGCACTATTTTTTCTACTGAAACCAATAAAGGGGCACTATTCCTTCTCCTACTGATACTAATGATGGGGCACTATTCCACCCACTGCCACCAATGATGGGGCACTATTCCTCCCACTGATACCAATTATGGGGCACTATTCCTCCCACTGATACCAATGATGTTGTTCATTCCTTGTGATAGAAAAAAATGTAAAGAAACGGTGTATAAAAAAAAAAAAAATTAAAAACAAAACAAATATAGTTTTTTTAAATGTAAAGCGCTGCCAAAATAAAATTGAGTTTGAAAAACCGCTGCACAAATATCGTGTGACATAAAACAATAACAACGCCCAATATTTTATTCTCTAGAGCAGAGGTCAGCAACTTTTTTCCACTTAAGGGCTGGATTCAATGTATGTGAATGCATGGAGGGCCACATTCACCTGCTAATAAATGAAGATAATAATCTGGACCCCTTTATATTACACATCCCCCCGCACCTCTGGACCCCTTTACATTACACAGCCCAGCACCTCTAGAGCCCTTTACATTACAGAGCCCAGCACCTCTGGACCCCTTTACATTACAGAGCCCCCGTACCTCTGGACCCCTTTACATTACAGAGCCCATCACCTCTGGACCCCTTTACATTACAGGGCCCAGCACCTCTGGACCCCTTAACATTACAGAGCCCAGCACCTCTGGACCCCTTTACATTACAGAGCCCAGCACCTCTGGACACCTTTACATAACACAGCCCCCGTACCTCTGGACCCCTTTACATTACAGAGCCCAGCATCTCTGGACCCCTTTACATTACAAAGCCCAGCAACTCTAGAGCCCTTTACATTACAGAGCCCAGCACCTCTTACATTACAGAGCCCAGCGCCTCTTACATTACAGAGCCCAGCACTTCTGGCCCCCTTTACATTACAGAGTCCAGCACCTCTGGGCCTCTTTACATTACACAGCCCCCGTACCTCTTCACCCCCTTACATTACAGAGCCCCGTACCTCTAGACCCCTTTACATTACACAGCCCCCGTACCTCTAGAGCCCTTTACATTACACAGCCCCCCTGCATATTACAAAGCCCCCCCGCATATTACAAAGCCCCCCCTACACACACACACACCCTGTATATTACACAGCCCCCCGCAGCTCTGCACTTTTCTACCTTGCCCCTTGCGGAGAGGGAGGGAGGGAGCAGAGCAGAGCAAGGAGCTGAATGAGAACACGGGAGCTCCGGAAGTTCCCGCTGTCTTATCAGCGCTGCTGTGTGTCTCTCCCGTGTTCTCATTCAGCTTCCTGTTCCCTGCTCCCTGCTCTGCTCTTACTTAAAATGTCAGCGGGCCGGGTGCACCTAAATTCATCGCGTGCATTGACGGGCCGGACATTTAGCGGCGGCGGACTGGGTGCGGCCCGCAGGCCGTAGGTTGCCGACCAATGCCCTAGAGCAGTGATGCCGAACCTTGGCACCCCCATATGTTTTGGAACTACATTTCCCATGATCATGCACTCTCCAGTGTAGCTGAACATCATGGGGAAAGTAGTTTCAAGGGGGTGCCAAGGTTCGCCATCACTGCCCTAGAGCGTCTGTTTAAACAACAAAAATCATAATGTTTGGAGATTCCAAACAATTTTCAGCTTTTTTTGATTTTTACACATGGGGGAGAAAAGTCCTAATTGGCCTGGCAAGTTAAATAGTTAAAGCACCCTTTTTTTTTTCTTTCGAGCCCACAGTGTGGTGCACAAAAACAAAACACCAAAAGTGAACCTGCACCTAAGGTGTATCATAGGGTCTCCTCCAAAAGAGGAAGGACCCTTCCCTGACCCTAAGGGGTAAAAAGACTCTTGACGGGGCAAGGCACACTCAGGTCAAATCCTAGCCAAAAGGACCAGCAAACCCTACTCCTCATAATCAGCCAAACCTGACCAATGAGTACAAGGTGAGGAGCTCTCCTGCAGAGAATCCTCCTGCAACCTGTCACGTTATTTCCCCAAATAAAAGTTGCATTGCTGATAATCAATATGCATATTGTTGTTCAGGAATGAGACAGTGTAACCATACTGATTATTATAAGAAGGGACTAAGGCATTTAAGCCCTCAACTCTACTGAGCCATGTACCTCAAGATATCAATATAAAGAAAAGGGATAGTTGTGGTATATGAACGTTCAAATCTAACACATATTTAAAAACGTTTTAATATTTTATTGTTTCACATAAAAAAAAGTTATTTTTGGTAAAACCATAAAAGTCAGTATACAGTATATCACAAATAATCTTACATTTGCTGATTTTCATCCAACACATTTCTTGGAACAAAAATCACTTCTTCAGGGATCCTCATGTAGTGTAAATATTGAGAATAGTCTCCTAGAGTACATCTTTGCAAAACTGTTTCAGGAAATGTGGTTTTAGCCATTCGCATGTTGTCCATCTTACACCTATATATAGAGAGAGAGAGACAAAAGGATAAAATTATAATTGATCAGCCGATACGTTTGTATGACAGGGTATCTCCCTTATAGCAGAATAATAATCTAGTGAAAGAAAAAGGGGGGTTGGGACCAAAGCAGTCCCAGGACTGCAATCAATCAGCTTTTCATTGATCAACGGAATTGATCAATGAAAAATACAGCTTTATTGATAATTGCACAAGACTATAAAAATGTATAAATCTCACTGATGTGGCACTAGGGCCGTATGAGTGAGATGGGTACATCAATAAATTTGTCTCAAGGGATCCACTGTGTTAAAGTGATCCATAGGGGATCAAAATATAGCAATAATTACAAAAGGATAAAAACCACTGGAATCCACCTATATTAAATTGTCAAAAATTATGATAATTATTATAAAGTAAAATAAATTATCTCACTCATGCGGCCCTGGTGCCACATCAGTGAGATTTATATATATATAGAGAGACACCTAGACTGATGGATTTGGCTGGCGCATGAAGATCCTAAGGGACCCCTCCGGCTGGAACTGTTCCTCCAGGTGACTCTACCTCCTGGCCCCACTCCTGTATGCAGTGGGAAGGATATACCTCTTCTGGAATTTATGACCATTTTTCCTCTGTGCTTCACATCTCCCCTCAAAGCTGCTTACCAACTTTCTGAAAAGTCAGTATTTGCATATGCTTAGGCCAACTGCCCCCCCATATCCCCTTCCCTACAATCCATGTGTGGGTGGCTGGGCCTGGTAATATATGGCACAGGTGAGAAACAATGCTTTGTGGGAGACAAGGGAAACTGGGAAACTGAGTGCTTTGCCCCATTACTGGTAGTAGTCAGCTACATTCAACTTGACTTGATCTGCAATGTTGAAGACATCTCATAACTTCTCCAAGCGTCTTCAGTTCTAATGAGTGTCAGGGACATACCCCAGAATTTATATCCACACAGGAAGCACCAATCTCCATGGAATGGTAAAAGTTATCCTTGGTGTCAGGAAAGTTTCATAGGTGTTAATATGTTGATTATACATGACTGAAGGTTTGAATTGTTGTCAAAGCACCCGGGTAGAGACGTTAAAATGGAATGATACATGGAAGACAGATCCACATATAATATTAGATTTGGTTTTCAAGCACTATCCTGAACCTGTTCTTATGACCAAGAAAATGCCAAACCTAGCACTGGCCCTAACTACAATTGTAATCCTAACCATAGCAATAACCGTAACCCTAATGGTAACCCTAACCCTAGCACTAACCCTAGCTTAAACCTAAACTCTAATCCTAAACCTAACCCTTATGGTAACTCTAACGCCGCGTACACCCGGTCGGAATTTCCGACAACAAATGTTCGATTGGAGCTTGTTGTCAGAAATTCCACGCATGCTCGGGATCCATCGGACATTTTCCGTTGGAATTTCCGACAAAAAAATTTGAGATCTGGATCTCAAATTTTCCAGCAACAAAATCCGTTGTCGGAAATTCCGATCGCGTGTACACAATTCCGACGCAAAAAAAATTCCACGCATGCTCAAAATCAAGCAGAAGAGCCGCACTGGCTATTGAACTTCATTTTTCTCGGCTCGTCGTATGTGTTGTACGTCACCGCGTTCTTGACGTTCGGAATTTCCGACAAGATTTGTGTGACCGTGTGTATGCAAGACAAGTTTGAGCCAACATCCGTCTGAAAAAAAAACATGGATTTTGTTGTCGGAATGTGCGATCGTGTGTACGCGGCATAACACTAACTTAAACCTAAATCCCAGTTCTATCCCTAATGGTAACCCTAACCCTAGCAGTAAACCTAAACCTTAGTGCTTACACTAATGGTAACCCTAATCCTATTACTAACCCTAACAGTAACCTAAACCCTTGTACTAACCCTAAGCACTAACTCTAACAGAAAGCTAACACCTATGACTTACCCTAATGGTAACCCTAAGCCTAGCACTAACCCTAACAGTAACCTAAACCCTAGTACTAACACCAATGGTAACCCTAATCTTAGCACTAACCCTAAAACTAATGTAATCCCTAACCCCAGCACCAACCCTAACAGTAACTTAAACGCTAGTACTAACCCTAATGGTAACCTTAGCACCAACCCTAACAGTAACCTAAACACTAGTACTAACCCTATCTCTAATGGTAGCCTTTGCACTAACTCTAATGGGCCGTACACACGATAGGATTTTCCAACAACAAATGTTCGATGTGAGCTTGTTGTCGGAAATTCCGACCGCGTGTATGCTTCATCGGACATTTGCTGTCGGAAGTTCCGACAACAACTGTTTGAGAGCACGTTCTCAAATTTTCCGACAAGAAGACTTGTCGGAAATTCCGAACAGGTGTACACAATTCCGACGCACAAAAGTCCACGTATGCTCGGAATCAAGCAGAAGAGCCGCACTGGCTATTGAACTTCATTTTTCTCGGCTCGTCGTACGTGTTATACGTGTTGACGTTCGGAATTTCCGATAACATTTGTGTGACCGTGTGTATGCAAGACAAGTTTGAGCCAACATCCTTCGGAAAAAAATCCACAGTTTTGTTGTCGGAATGTCCAATTGTGTGTACATAGCATAACAGTAACCTCAAGCCTAGTACTAGCCCTAATGGTAACCCTAGCACTAACCTTAAATGTAATGGTATCCTTAACCCTAGCAAAACCCCAAACAGTAACCTCAACCTTAGTACTAACCCTAATGGTATCCCTAACACTAACCCTAAACTTAATGGTATTGCTAACCCTAGCACTAACCCTAACAGTAACCTAAACCCTAGTAGTAACCCTAAACCTAATTGTAACCTCTGCACTAACCCTAACAGTAACCCCAACCCCAGTACTAACTCTAATAGTAATGCTTACACTAACCCTAACAGTAACCTCAACCCTAGTGCTAACCCTAATGATAGCCCTAGCACTAACTCTAAACTTAATGGTGTCCTTTACCCAATACTAACCCTAACAGTAATCTAAAACCTAGTACTAACCCCAATGATAACCCTAGAATTAACCCTAAACGTAATGGTATCCTTTACCCTAGTACTAACCCTGACAGTAACCTCAACCCTAGTGCTAACCCTAATGATAGCCCTAGCACTAACTCTAAACTTAATGGTGTCCTTTACCCAATACTAACCCTAACAGTAATCTAAACCCTAGTACTAACCCTAATGATAACCCTAGAATTAACCCTAAACGTAATGGTATCCTTTACCCTAGTACTAACCCTAACAGTAATCTAAACCTTAGTACTAACCCTCATGGTAACCCTAAACTTAATGGTATCCCTAACAGTAACCCTAACCCTAGCACTAACTGTAACCCTTTCCCTTTGTTTATTAACAAGGTCATGCGACAAGGAACTCCATGTGACACAGCACCAGAGATGTCACAGTGACAGAACTACATGTTCCTAGCTTTAAACAGGGCTATTTTTTGCTGGATCATTTTGCATAGAAATACTAATTTAATTTGGTCGGTTTCGGCATCAAAAAAAAAAAAAAAAAAAAAAAGAAAAGAAATACTAATTTTAGCAAATGCGTAGTACCCTGTGAAATCAAGTTCAGCAAAATTTGCTGCTCACCCCTGGCCTGTACCATTTATCTTTGTGTGATTTAGTAAAATAGAATCAGAGAACCTCTTCTAAACAATTTGACTTGTAAGTGATTTATTCGATGAATGGGCGAGGTCCAGGAGGCGGAGCTGTCTACAATGTTCTATCAGCACACAAACCGTTCAAAGAGACAGGCGTGGTTGATATCTTCGATCAATCAATTCTGGGTCTGGAGACCCAAGACAAGTAATATGTTAGTGTGTACATTCAGGGACCAGATTCTTCCCACCACTGAAATCTCATTTTTGGGTGGTGTAGCCCTTTAACAGAATAAGATTTATGTACATGAAGGACAGTTTCCAAAATTCTGTGGATGTAGATCATCCTAAAAACAAAAATTAGATGGTAATTAGTGGGTAAATACCTAACAATTAGCGACTAATTACCCTAGCTTGCAGACTATTAAACAGCTTATAAAACTCTTCAAAGTGGTGTTTAGCTTTCGGTGTCTCCTTGTTCCTCCAATGACATGTCAGCACAACGCATGGACGCAAATCAAACTGGAGATGTTCCTATGAGAACATGCATGCAAGGGCCACAGAGGACAGGAACCGGTTAATACAAGTCCGCGGATAGTCCTCCAGCAGAGTCTCCGTACTTCCCTTGTACATGGCTGACATCCAGGTGATTGCAGAGAAAATCACTCCGGAGGGAGGATCTGTCTGCCTCTCTCCGAATTGTTTGCGTCTTCAGCTAATAACAGACACAACTGTTGAGTACCTTTGATGAGACTTCTGGCACTTAGCGTTGGCTGCGATCCTGTCACTCAAAACATTTGGTAGTGAAGAAGGGGAATAAAAACTTACTATCATTCCCATTGCCTTGTGTTCTGCTAAGAGTCGTCCATCTTCACCTCGTGTGACCTTGGATCCATGTTGGTAGAGGATTGGCAGATCCCATAACTGACAAAGGACTTGTAGTGTATATAATTTGCCTATTCCATGGTGCCTAGCAGTATATGTGCAGCACTCATTTCCTGATGCCTAGTGGTTTATATACATTACACATTCCCTGGTGCCTAGTGGTGTATATACAGTACCCATTCCATGGTACCTAGTGGTGTATATAGAGTACCCATTCCATGGTGCCTATAGTGATTTATATACAGTACTAATTCCATGGTGCCTATAATGGTTTATATACAGTATGCATTCCATGGTGCCTATAGTGGTTTACTGTATATACAGTACCCATTGCATTCCATGGTGCCTATATTGATTTATATACAGTACCTATTCCATGGTACCCAGTGGCATATATACAGTACCCATTCCATGGTACCTATAGTGGTTTATATACAGTACCCATTCCCTGGTGCCTAGTGGTATAAATACAGTACCCATTCCATGGTGCCTAATAGATTAAATGTCTGTGATCCTGTCATTCAAAACATTTGGTAGTGATAAGGGGAATAAAAACGTACTGCCATTCCCTTTACATCGTGTTCTGCTAAGGGTCGTCCATCTTCACCTCATGTGACCTTGGATCCATGTTGGTAGAGGATTGGCATAGAGTTGACAAAGGACTTGTAGTGTGTATAAGATGCCCATCCCATGATGCCTTGTGGTGTATATACAGTGCCCATTTCATGGTGCCTATAGTGGTTTATATACAGTACCCATTTAATTGTGCCTATATTTGTTTATATACAGTACTAATTCCATGGTGCCTATATTGATTTATATACAGTACCTATTCCATGGTACCCAGTGGCGTATATACAGTACCCATTCCATGGTGCCTATAGTGGTTTATATACAGTACCCATTCCCTGGTGCCTAGTGGTGTATATACAGTACCCATTCCATGGTGCCTAATAAATTACATGTCTGTGATCCTGTCACTCAAAACATTTGGTAGTGAAATAGGGGAATAAAAACGTACTGCCATTCCCTTTACATCGTGTTCTGCTAAGGGTCATCCATCTTCACCTCATGTGACCTTGGATCCATGTTGGTAGAGGATTGGCATGGGGGGTTGACAAAGGACTTGTAGTGTGTATAAGGTGCCCATTCCATGGTGCCTTGTGGTGTATATACAGTACCCATTCCATGCTGCCTATAGTGGTTTATATACAGTACCCATTTAATTGTGCCTATAGTTGTTTATATACAGTACCCATTCCATGGTGCCTATATAGATTTATATACAGTTCTCATTCCATGATAGCTACCGGTGTATATACAGTACCCATCCCATGGTGCCCTATAGTGGTTTATATACAGTACCCATTCCATGGTGCCTAGTGGTGTATATGCAGTACCCATTCCATGGTGTCTAATGGATTAAATGTCTTTGATACTGTCCCTCAAAACATTTGGTAGTGAAGAAGGGGAATAAAAACATACTGCTATTCCCTTTACATCGTGTTCTGCTAAGGGTCATCCATCTTCACCTCATGTGACCTTGGATCCATGTTGGTAGAGGATTGGCAAAGAGTTGACAAAGGACTTGTAGTGTGTATAAGGTGCCCATTCCATGGTGCCTTGTGGTGTATATACAGTGCCCATTCCATGGTGCCTATAGTGGTTTACATACAGTACCCATTACATTGTGCCTATAGTTGTTTATATACAGTACATATTCCAGAGTGCCTATAGTGGTTTATATACAGTACCCATTCCATGGTGCCTATAGTGATTTATATACAGTACCCATTCCATGGTGCCTATAATGGTTTATATAGAGTATCCATTCCATGGTGCCTATAGTGGTTTATATACAGTACCCATTCCATGGTGCATTGGTGGACACAGGCTGCATTGCTGGACACAGGTGAAGCGGCATTGATGGACACAGGTAGGCTACATTGTTGGACACAGGTATACTGCATTGATTTACACAGGTAGGCTGCATTGTTGGGCACAGGTGAAGCGTCATTGAAGGACACAGGCTGCATTGTTGGGCACAGGTGAAGCTGCATTGATGGACACAGGTAGGCGGCATTGATGGACACAGGTAGACTGCATTGTTGGGCACAGGTGAAGCTGCATTGATGGACACAGGTAGGCGGCATTGATGGACACAGGTGAAACTGCATTGATGGACACAGATGAAGCAGCATTAATGGACATAGGTAGGCTGTAATGTTGGACACAGGTGAGGCAGCATTGATGGACACAAGTAGGCTGCATTGATGGACACAGGTGAAGCAGTATTAATGGACACATGTAGGCTGCATTGTTGGACACAGGTGAGGCTGCATTGTTGGGCACAGGTGAGGCTGCATTGATGGACACAGGTGAAGCAGTATTGATGGACACAGGTAGGCTGCATTGTTGGGCACAGGTGAAGCTGCATCGATGAACACAGGTAGGCGGCATTGTTTGGCACAGGTGAAGCGACATTGATGGGTACAGGCAGGCTGCATTGTTGGGCACAGGTGAGGTTGCACTGTGCCCAACAATGTCCACACCCCACATGATGTCCAATCCGACGAAATGCGTCAGTTGACACTCCTGACTGCACATTGTTGTTTTTATAATCGAAGGATACCAGCATTTTATGGAACTTTTTGTCTACTCCAAGTCTTTAATATAAGAATAAACCCACTATACAGTGTTACACTATGTGTGTTTTTATGTTTTTTTATACCCTCTTCCATGGATCACCAATTTCACTTTTGATGTGGACCACTGTACTCCATGGAGTTCATTTTCTGTTGCTGGAACCTCTCTGTTGATACCGGAAGCGGCTCATTCCCAGATTATCGACTTCGCATGCTAAATCCCGTTGAGGTTTTCCCCTCACGAATGCCTATCTAACTTTTATGCTGTACAGTATACGAGTCCACCAAGCCTGGTAAGCGTGCCAACCTTATCTTTGTTTATACAAAAGATCAAGTTTGATAGCACCGGGAGAAGTGCGAGAGACTTTTTCCATGCACAGGATTTATTTTCAAGTTGCACATTTTTGTTCATCCATGAACTCTTTAATTTTTTTTTGACCTCTTTGACTTATTCATCTTTGGGACATTTATTTGTTTACACACAACATATATGGTTATATTCATTTATATGATATTGTTGGTTTCAGTTTATTTATTTTCAATGTTCTTTCACAGTTTAATATTTTGTCACAATTTGGAGCGCCACATTATTTTTGTTTTAACCTGTATTTACACTATATGTCTAGTGGAATGTTGGCAGCCTACTAGATTTATGCGCAATTTTTTCTACATTCTTAAGCGGCATTGATGGATACAGGTAGGCTGCATTGTTGGGCACAGGTGAAGCGGCATTGATGGACACAGGTAGGCTGCATTGTTGGGCACAGGTGAAGCGGCATTGATGGACACATGTAGGCTGCATTGTTGGACACAGGTGAGGCTGCACTGATGGGCACTGATAAAGTTGTTGTTAATATTTATCTTTATAACTTAATTCTGCATAAAACATCTATGTGTCATTTCATGAGATAATTTATGAGGGTGTGTTTAGGGGTGGAATTAGTGACGGGGCAGGGTAGGGGTTGGGTGGGGCAACTGGTGGCGAGTAACCCTTGAGGCCTGGCTAGTAGCTCAGGACTTGAAATTTTGAGCCCTGCAGTAGCCATTCCATGGTGCCTAATGGTTTATATACAGTACCCCTTCCATGGTGCCTAATGGTTTATATACAGTACCCCTTCCATGGTGCCTAATGGTTTATATACAGTACTCATTCCATGGTGCCTAGTGGCGTATATACTCATTCCATGGTGCCTAATGATTTGTTATACAATACCCATTCCATGGTGCTTAGTGGTGTTCATACAGTACCCATCCCATGGTGCCTAGTGTTGTATATACAGTACCCATTTCATGGCACCTAGTAGTGTATATATAATACCCATTCTCTGGTGTTTAGTGGTGTATATAGAGTACCCATTCCATGGTGTCTAATGGTTTATATACAGTACCCATTCCATGGTGCCTAGTGGCTTATATACAGTACC
Organism: Lithobates septentrionalis; assembly: GCA_037952835.1. NCBI lineage: Eukaryota > Metazoa > Chordata > Amphibia > Anura > Ranidae > Lithobates > Lithobates septentrionalis. Next base: position 1,199,723 of record JBBDGP010002241.1, on the reverse strand, counting down.
CATTCCATAGTGCCTAGTGGTGTTCACACAGTACCCATCCCATGGTGCCTAGTGGTGTATATACAGTACCCATTTCATGGCACCTAGTAATGTACATACAATATCCATTCTCTGGTGTTTAGTGGTGTATATAGAGTACCCACTCCCTGGTGCCTAGTGGTGTATATGCCGTACCCATTCCATGGTGCCTAATAGATTAAATGTCTGTGATCCTGTCACTCAAAACATTTGGTAGTGAAGAAGGGGAATAAAAACATACTGCCATTCCCTTTACATCGTGTTCTGCTAAGGGTCGTCCATCTTCACCTCATGTGACCTTGGATCCATGTTGATAGAGGATTGGCATAGAGTTGACAAAGGACTTGTAGTGTGTATAAGGTGCCCATTCCATGGTGCCTTGTGGTGTATATACAGTACCCATTCCATGGTGCCTATAGTGGTTTATATACAGTACCCATTCCATGGTGCCTAGTGGTGTTCATTCAGTACCAATTCCATGGTGCCTAGTGTTGTACATACAATACCCATTCTCTGATGTTTAGTGGTGTATACACAGTACCCATTACATGGTGCCTAGTAGTTTATATACAGAGCTCATTCTACTAGTCCCTCTCTGGCTAGCAATGTATATACACTCCCTGGCATCTATTGTTATCTGTTGTCTTTAGTTTCTATTATCTACAAAATTAATTCACAGCCCCAACACAAAATCCACTAGGCAGCCATGCTGCACAAAACCGTCCAGATCTGTGCTCTGATTGGTTAGAACATTTATCGTTGTCATGTTCTATAGAGCTCATACTTTTTTTCAGCAGGGAAATCCTTAGTTTGCTTTGAACCAGCAGACCTCCTTACCATTATTACTTAACAAACCAAAGAGGGGGGGGGGGGTTACTGCACCTGCTGGTGTAAAATATCCATCGCCCCGACCTGCAGGATGTCATGCTGATGGGAGATAAACTTTCATGTCCATCTGTGAATCAACCCTAGCAGAAGTGGTATCGCTGTACGCCTACATCCAGATTATTCACCATTAGTCATTCATTGTCCTGAAATTCATTTCTCCGGAACCCCAAAAATTGTGTAAAAATACAGAAAATATTTTATTTCATTTTCTTTTTTTTTTTAATCTTCTTTTAGAATGTAATGTAATACTATTCATGTCATGTATTAGTACAACTCTGCAGCACAGAGGGATGGAGTTTCTGTAGTCCGGAGTATCACAGTTTACTTCATTCTTTATACCGTCCAAGTTTCAGGTCAAGCTGTAAAGAGTACCTGTCATGAGAACAATACCCAGGCTTCCGAACCTTCAACTTTTTTTCTGCTTGTCTCAACTGTTAGTAAAATGGGGACACCTGTTATTGTAACAACTATCTAAGAGGGGAATTCCTCTCACTTCCTGTTGTGTCTCTGGGACAGGAAATGAAGTGAAATCATATCAACAGGACATATATTCAGGCCCCCCCAGATTAGAATGTCAGCTGAGCAATTGGCATTTTCAGGAGGAGATGGGCATCTGAGGCATTCATCCTACACCAGGTGACCCATCTAGCAGGTTACCCCAATGTCTTTCATTCATTTTTGACTTTTTTTTTATTTCTGGTAATAAAAGTTGAACACTATCAATGCATTTCCTATTGTTATGTAGCAGGGTGATCATTTACTCACCATGCTCAGATGCCTGCGTAAACCCCTTAAGGTGACATTAAAAGTTTGTTTCCCCTAAACGTCTTTCAGGACAGCGCCTGAGAGAGTGGCTCCTCCCACTTCACCATAGGAAACACCAACTTCCACTTTAAAACGAGGCTTCTCCCCACAGCTCATCAGTTGTAGCAGAGCTTCTCCGGCCCAAGCTGGAACACATAATAACAATATGGTTAGTCACAGCATAAAACAACAAGGGCGGGTCATTGCTGTCCTGAAAGACTTTTGGAAAAAAAGTTACCGGTAAGTCTAATGCCCCGTACACACGGTCGGACTTTGTTCGGACATTCCGACAACAAAATCCTAGGATTTTTTCCGATGGATGTTGGCTCAAACTTGTCTTGCATACACACGGTTGCACAAAGTTGTCGGAAAATCTGATCGTTCTAAACGCGGTGACGTAAAACACGTACGTCGGGACTATAAACGGGGCAGTGGCCAATAGCTTTCATCTCTGTATTTATTCTGAGCATGCGTGGCACTTTGTGCGTCGGATTTGTGTACACACGATCGGAATTTCCGACAACGGATTTTGTTGTCGGAAAATTTTATAGCCTGCTCTCCAACTTTGTGTGTCAGAAAATCCGATGGAAAATGTGTGATGGAGCCCACACACGGTCGGAATTTCCGACAACAAGGTCCTATCACACATTTTCCGTCGGAAAATCGGACCGTGTGTACGGGGCATTACTTGAATTTTCCCTAAACGTCTTTCAGGACAGCACCTGAGAGGATAAAAAAGACTTAGGGAGGGACAACAGCCTGCAGGACCTTTCTGCCAAATGCCTGATCACCTGCTGACAGAAGATCCAGTCTGTAATGACGGACAAACGTTAGGTAACTTGACCACGTAGCCGCCTTACGTATTTGATCTGGGGTGGCACCAGCTGTTTCTGCCCATGTAGTGGCCAGAGCTCTAGTAGAGTGTGCTTGAATTCACAGTGAGGAGACAATCCCATCTGGGAGTAAGCTTACAAAATATCTGATTTTAGCCATCTTGCAATTGACCCCTTCGATGCCTGGGGGCCCTTCTTGTTGCCAGAAAAAAACAAAAAAAAACAAAGAGTCCGAAGACCTAAAGTCCCTTGTTACTTCCAGGTAACAGAATTCTTCTCACATCCAAGTTGTGAAATAGACTCTTCTTTTCCCCCCGAAGGGTTTGAACAAAAAGTTGGCAGGATAATCTCCTGCGACCAGTTATAAATTGGCGCTACTTTTGGCTAAAACCCCGGATCTGTTTTTAGTTTTTCAGGTTTTGTGTTTCCTCCGGCAGGGGAACACCTAGTGGGGAGTCAGGAGCTCTTGGGTGCTGTCCTGAGAGACCAGGCTTCCTGCTCCACCATTACCTGTTTTTTTTTTTTTTTCCTCCAGAGAGCCCATACCACATTCGGAGGTGGCTGATGTATGGGCTCCTCCTCCCTCTTCAGCTAGGGGAGAGCTCGTACTGTTCCAATGTGCGCCGCTCTAGGCGGCTGCGAGGCCGGCACAGGGTTTATTTTGCACAGGCGGTGGAGGCTGAGGTGGGTCCACCTAAGCAGAGAGGGACAATCCCCCTCTTGTTCCAAAGAGGATTTGGAGGAAGAGGACGAGGAAGATGTAGAAGATGTGCCCTCAAAGTACAACGTGTCTTTAGAACAAGTAGATGGTCTGTTAAAAGCAGTTTACGGTAAGGTTTAGGCGAAGAGAAAAAATAATTATCTCTGCATGACCAGATGTACGCAGGACTTAGTAAGCCAAAAAGTCACACTTTTTCAGTACATTCAGTAATCTCTGAAGCCATTAAAAAAGAATGGGCAGAACCAGAGAGAAAACCTTTTTTCCCACGAGCACATAAAAGGAGTTTTCCTTTTGATGAAGACCCAGCGGCACTTTGGAACAAGGTTCCTAAACTCGATGCAGCCAGTGGTGTTGCTAGGGGGGTTCAGGGGATGCGTCCCGCACCCGGGTGACACCCGCCAAAGGGAAACACCAGGCTCAGACTGGTCTGAATGGCATGGTTGCCGTGACTCCCTCCTTCCGGGATCTCCTCAGCTGCACGCAATGTGCAGGGAGAGTGGGGAAGGAGGGAGCGAGGCAGAGACAGAGGTGCCCGGGGTCCGACCGTCACACATGCTGCAATCATATCTCTCTCCTCGCTGGCTGCACCTGACTCCTTCTCGGCTCTGAAGTTTCAAGTACACAGGCAGGGAGGAGGAGCCAAGGAGGGAGAAGAGGGATATCGCGCTACAACACCTGCCCGGGGCCAAGGTATGAAATAACATATTATTGCAGAGGAGGGGACATGGTAATTTGGGGGGGTGGGGGCATTGACAGGTAACATCTATGCTGCCAGCAGTGATTTTAGAGAAGGGGGTTGAGGATATGCACTAGGGGGTGTTTGTTTTGTGTTAGAAATGACTTTGTAGAAGGAGGGGAAAAATTTAAAGTTTAACCCCCCTCCCAGCACAATTCCTCTCCTCTCCCTAGCACATATCCTCTAACCAATCTCCCCACCCCCCCCCCAAATCAAAGATCCCACCTCATCTCCATCCATCCCCCCAATCCCATCCGGGGTCCATCCACCCTCCAACCGATCCCATCCCAGCTTCATTCACCACCCCATCCCATCCGGGCTCCATCCACCACCCGATCCCATCTGGGCTCCATCCACCCCCCTGATCCCATCCCGGGTCCATCCACCCCCCACCCAATCACATCCCGGCTCCATCCACCACATCGATCCCATCCAGGCTCTATCCACCACCCCAATCCCAGCGGGGTTCCATCCACCACCCCAATCCCATCCTGGCTCCATCCACCACACCATCCCATCCCATCCCATCTCCATCCATTCCTCTATCCCATTCCCGCTCCATCAATTTCCCTGATCCCACCCCGACTCCATCCATTCCCCTGATCCCATTCCGGCTCCATCCATCCCCCCCGATCCCATTCCAGAGCCATACATTCCCCTTATCCCATTCTGGCTCAATCCACCACCCTCATCCCATCCCAGCTCCATCCATCCCCCCAATCCCATCCTGGCTCCATCCATTGTGCCACGTTGAGGGGGGAGTGCCACACCGACGTACTAGCCTGCTTAGTCCGGGGGGGGTGACACCATGTTTTACCGCACCAGGTGACACCAACAACCCTAGTGACGCCACTGGATGCAGCCTTTTCCCATGTATCCAGATCAACTGACCTGCCATTTGAGGACATGGGAATACTGAAATATCCCATGGACAAAAGGATGGATCAACAACTTAAGAGGGCTTGGCAATCCATCATGGGCAATCTTAAGCCGGCTATGGCTACTACTTGCGTATCTAGAAATATGGAGTACTGGGTAAACCAGCTAAAAGCCCACATTATATCGGATTCACCCAGACAAGAAATCCTTGATTCTTTCTGTAGCCTACATTGCAGATGCGTCTGCAGAATCGATAAGGATGACAGCAAGATCTGCAGCCTTAACAAACTCAACCAGGAGAGCTCTGTGGTTGAAGACCTGGCCTGGGGATGCGGCATTCCAAAAGTAAACTGTGTGGTATTCCATTTTTGGGAGATCTTTTATTTGGTCCTGATTTAGATTCGGTTCTAGATAGGACAGCTGACAAAAAGAGATCTTTCCCCGTTACGAAAAAGCAACCAGCTAAACTGCTTTTTTGACCTTAAAGGGCTCAGGAACAAAGCAGCAAGCCCTAGAAGAAAGGAAGAAATTGGTCAGCGAAGAAGAGCAAAGGCAGAGGGAATGTCCTTTTCCATCCTACTGCGCCAACTAACAAAACGCAATGACTCTTCATTGCCAGTGGGAGGAACTCTTCAAGAATTCCTCCCTCACTGGGCAAGCGTGAAAGAAAACCAATATATTCTAATTATGGTGTCCCAGGGATACAAAATAGAGTTTTTGGATCCTCCTCCAGAAAGATACTTTGTAACAAACCTACCAAGGGACACAACAAAAGCCCTAGCTATGAAGAACCTGTTAAAGGATCTGATGCAACAGGGGGTGGTGATTCAGGTATCTCCAGAGGAACGTCATCGGGGTTTCTATACCCATCTTTCTGTTAAGGAAGCCATCTGGAAGCTTCCGTCTCAACTTAAAACCATTAAATAAGTCAGTCCTATACAGAAGATTTTGCATGGACTTGAGCTTCACTGTCAGGAATCTGTTTACCAGGGAGTGCTTCATGGCATCGATCGACTTTAATGCCGCGTACACACGGTCGGACTTTTCATCTACAAAAGTCCGACAGCCTGTCCGACAGACTTCCGGCGGACTTTCGGCGGACTTGCGGCGGACTTGCGGCAGACTTTCTGACGAACGGACTTGCCTACACACGACCACACAAAAGTCCGACGGATTCGTACGTGATGACGTACACCGGACTAAAATAAGGAAGTTGATAGCCAGTAGCCAATAGCTGCCCTAGCGTGGGTTTTTGTCCGTCGGACTAGCACACAGACGAGCGGATTTCGGGGTCCGTCGTAGTTACGACGTAAAGATTTGAAGCATGTTTCAAATCTAAAGTCCGTCGGATTTGAGGCTGAAAAAGTCAGCTGAAAGTTCGGGGAAGCCCACACACGATCGGATTGCCAGCCAGCTTTAGTCCGTCGGCGTCCGTCGGACTTTTGTAGACGAAAAGTCCGACCGTGTGTACACGGCATAAGAGATGCATACCTGCATGTTCCTATAGCCTCTCAGTCCCAAAAATTCCTCAGGCTGGCAGTAAATATGGGGAAGGAGGTGCTGCATCTACAATACAAGTCCCTCCCTTTTGGTCTTTCATCCACCCCACAAATCTTTAAAAGCAGCAATGCTAGACAAATCAGGAGGCATCAGTCAGAAAGCTTATGTCAGTCCTCGGATTCTTAATCTCAAGGATGCCAGCCATTCAATTAGCGAGGATCCATTTCAGGCCACTCCAGAGTTTCAACTTAAGGGTATGGGACCACAGTCCAGAAACCTTAGACACAAAAGTATGGATCCCCACTAGGGTCAAGAGGACCCTTTGGTGGTGGAGAAATCAGTTAATCTTGTCAAAAGGCTTACTTTGGTCTTTCCCGACAGAAAGAAGAGTAGGGACAGATGCCAGCAGGTGGGGATGGGGGGCCCACTGGGATCAGAATCTAGTTTGGTCCTGAACCGAGGCAGAAAAGTCCTCAAACTGGATGGTGTTAAAGGCAGTCTCTTTAGCATTGGCTGCCTTCTCTCCAAACCTCCAGGGGCACCATGTGCAGATTTTATCAGACAACGCCACTACCGCAGCATACCCGAACAAACAGGGGGGCACAAGAAGCAAAGCTCTTCAGCTGCCGTCAACAGAAATCCTGGAGTGGGTGGAGAAAATTTTACTCTCCTTGTCAGCGGTCCTTCTCAAACGGCACACTAAACGAAGTGGCAGACTTTTTGAGCAGACAAAAAATTCAGGAAGCAGAGTGGAGCTTGAATCCAGAAGATTTTTCATTGATCACCAGGACGTGGGCGCGTCCACTGGTGTTTACATCAAAGGAAAACGCACAACTCTCTCAGTTCTTTTCTATTCACAGAGACAGCTGTTCTCTAGGGATAGATGCCTTAGCACATCCTTGGGACTTTCAGACAGGGCCTTAGGCCCTTTCCATCTAGTTCCTTTGGTATTAAGGGAAATACAAAAAGAAAGAGTGTCGGTAATTCTGATGACTCCATTCTGGCTGAAGAGAGCTTGGTTTTCCACCATTCTGCAAATGGCAGTCAAACCATTCTGGCAGCTTCCTCTCAGACAGGATTTACTACTTCAGGGTCCACTGTATTACCCCGATGTAGGCAAGCTAAGCCTCACTGCCTGGTATCTGAGGAGCAGTAATTAAGGAACATAGGATTGTCAGAACCTCCAGTAACCACTTTGCTTTCTAGTAGGAAGAAAGTAACTACAGAGATTTACGCTAAAGTTTGGAGAGTCTACAATACTTGGTGTCGTTCAACAAATCCAACCTTGGAAGATATTGTGTCAGTTTTGGAATTCCTACAAAGTGGTGCAGACAAATGTCTTGCAATTAGCACTCTTAAGGTGCAAGTGGCCGTCCTGGGAGTATACCTACAGGGCTGGTTCAAGGGTTTTTGACATCCTAGGCGAAACCTCATTTTGCCGCCTCCCCCCTTGGCTCTACCCCTGACTCCACCCCCTTTTCCCTGCCCATGTAAACCCCACCTTTTTAATGAAGCGCCCATCAAATGCAGCCCACCAGTGCCCATCAATGCAGCCTCATCAGCGCCCATCAATGCAGCCTCATTAGCGCCCATTAAATGCAGCCTCACCACCGCCCATCAAATGTAGCCTCACCAGCGCCCATCAAATGTAGCCTCACCAGTGCCCATCAATGCAGCCTACCAGTGCCCATCAATTAATGTTTGCTTGCTTCCATTCATTCTGGAGTCAGGACACAGACACAGTTCTCCGCCACAGCTGCGCCTCTGACACTATGTGCTTGCTATAGAGAGAAAAGAGTAGGAAAACCAGTGGCCGGGTGCCCTAGGCAGCAGGGCACCCTAGGCGGCTGCCTAGTTTGCCTAGTGGTAGAACCATCCCTGTATACCTAGAGAGACCAATTTCTTCAGTATCTTTGGTAGCAAGATTTTTTAAGGCACTTGCTAGATCCAGAGCAGCTCCTGCTAAATCTTTTCCTAGTTGAGATCTGTCAGTAGTTTTGCAAGCCTTCACAATGGAACCTTTTGAACCATTGCAATCAATTTTGTTAGGAGATCTAACTCTCAAGGTGGTGTTTTTAGTTGCGATTGCATCCGCAAGAAGAATCAGTGAACTGCACGCTCTATCAGTGAAAGAACCTTTTTTTTCGTTTACCCAAATAGGATTGTACTAAAAAGAGATCCGGGGTTTTAGCCAAAAGTAGCCTCAATTCATAACCGGTCGCAGGAGATTATCCTGCCAACTTTTTGTTCAAAGCCTTCGGGGGAAAGGAGAGTCTATTTCACAACTTGGATGTGAGAAGAATTCTGTTACCTGGAAGTAACAAGGGACTTTAGGTCTTCGGACTCTTTCTTTGTTTGTTTTGTTTTTTCTGGCAACAAGAAGGGCTGCCAGGCATCGAAGGGGTCAATTGCAAGATGGCTAAAATCAGCTATTTTGTAAGCTTAGTCCCAGGTGGGATTGTCCCCTCGCTGTGAATTCAAGCACACTCTACTAGAGCTCTGGCCACTACATGGGCAGAAAAACTGGTGCCACCCCAGATCAAATTTGTAAGGCGGCTACGTGGTCAAGTTACCTAACGTTTGTCTGTCATTACAGACTGGATCTTGTGTCAGCAGGTGATCAGACATTTGGCAGAAAGGTTCCGCGGGCTGTTGTCCCTCCCTAGTTTGTAAGTCTTTTTTATCCGCTCAGGTGCTGTCCTGAAAGACGTTTAGGGAAAAATTCAAGTTAGACTTGATTGTTGTTTGCGCAAACGTTATAGCGTCTACAGACTATGGGATATCTTTATGGAGTTTTCATTTATTTATTTATTTCTAGTAATGGAGGCGATCAACGGCTTATAGCAGGACTGCGACATTGCAGTGGACTAATCGGACACTAAGTAAGACTTTTTTGGGGACCAGTGACACTAATATAGTGATCAGTGCTAAAAATATGCACTGTCACTGTACTAACAACACTGGCTCGGAAGGGGTTAACATCAGGGGCAATCAAAGGGTTAAATGTGTCCCTAGGGAGTGCTTGCTAACTGTGTGGGGGAGGTGCTTTTGCCGTGGAAAGGCAGAGATCCATGTTCCTGCTTAGCAGAAACACAGGATCTCTACCTTCCCTACTGACAGAACGGCGATCTGCCTTGTTTACATAGGCAAACCGCCATTCTGCCTTTCTCTGGAACATTCAACGGGGTCCCGGTGGACCCGCTGATTGGCTCCTGCTGTGTCCAATCACAATGGGAGTGGGTCGCTGGGCTGCATCCATGCACGGCCCAGATCCGGAAGTGCAAAACCACCTGTACCTGATTTTGCACAGGAGAGCCACCTTGCTGCCGTATATGTACAATGTACGGTCAGCAAGCAGCCCTGGTCCTCTTGTTCTCGGGTCCCCCACCAGCGCTCCTTGGCCCCTCCCTCCTGTCTAGTGCCCCCATAGCAAACAACTTTCATGTCCATTAACACACAGAGCGTGGCTTGATCCCACCCCTGCCCTCATTTCACTGGCTGTGATTGACAGTAGCGGTAGCCAATGAGAAGGGAGAGACCCAGGAGAGGCTAGGTTCTCATGTACATCGCTGCACTGAGATGAGGCTCAGGCATAGGCGTGCGCACAGGGTGTGCCCAGGCACACCCTAAGTATTAGGGGGCGCTGCTGCACAAAGAATGTTTTTTACCTTCATGTTTAGAATGCATTAAGGTAAAAAATCTTAAGCCTTTACAACCATTTTAAACTTTTATTTCCACAACTCCCAGACAGCTGCTTAGAGAGACCGAGGCAGTTGGGCAAGTGGTCTTCAGCCAGGTGGGAGGCCCTCCACTGTCAGAACAGGCCAGTGACTTAATTAACATGCAGCTTCTCTGAAGGACTTATCAACTGTGGGAAGTCCCTTCCTGACTGCTACCAGAGTACTGCAGTTCCAGTGGGGTGGCACTTTGTCTTCGGACCTTGAATCCTTCCAGCTGTTCTTTATGGTCCTCCATTGTCACTATTAGGAAACTAACCTAAAGCAATGATGTTCAGCTAATGAGAAGTGCATGTAGACAGGAAGCGTGTAAGGAGGCTGCAGGAAAACACCAGCATTGACATGGTGAGCATGACTCTTCTAAGTGGGGACACAGAAAGTGATAAAAACTTAACAGGGGGTCTAACCATTCCACACTCCACCAAAAAGTACATTAGGAGTAGATGTTTCCCATACACGTGCCACCCATACACGTGCCACCCATACACGTGCCACAATAAGGTGACAGTCGAGGCTTTGGTTACAGTAATAGATTTGTCCCTTTGTCCTGTTTCGGAAGTCTTGCATCAGACACCAGGGATTATCTCATGATCATCTCAGGACAGATAGTACACATTGTGGTTTTTGGAACCGACAAATGAGTGTGCAACTTCCCGGCAGTTACTGTACATGATCAGAGTGACGAGAGGATTTCTGGTAAGTCTTTTCTTAGAACACCAGGCAGATGAGACATCTCCCTTCTCCATGCCCCCTGCATGTGGAAGGATCAGGATCATGCAACAACAAAAGTAGGGATAAGGTTCAGGTTTGGTGCTGCCGCGGGTCCATATTGCACTGCATGGCCTTTGAGTTATCACCAGCAAGCTTAGATGGATCAATATAGAGGCTTTTGGTTAAGCTAGCTCGTCATTTTTAAAAGGGGGCTACAGAGAAGCCATAGCTTCTACGACCGGACTAAAACTCCCCCCCCCCCATTTTTTTGTTTTTAATATTAGGGGCAGTTTTGTCTTTCATTTTATTTTGTGGTTGATTTAAGGTCAGCAGTCTTTTTTAGTTGCTGTCCTGTCCATAGCAAACTTTTTTTTATTTAAGGCTTACCTTTCAAAAATGGGCTTTTATATCAAGGGTGGTAATTTGAGGGGTTTTATTTAATTTAAGGGCATATTAATTTATTTCTTATGTTGATATCACCTTTAATTTAGGCTAAATAGCTTTTTCCTGCAAGACTTTCCTTTTAAAGATACAAAAAAAGGTGGTCTTATGTTTCAGTTGGGTTATTTCAGGTTTTTTTATTTTATTTTGTGTGTGTGTGAGTTTTTTTATGTTGATAAAACATTTTTTAAGTTCACTTAAATTGACTTGTTAATGAATAGCAACATTCTAAAAAAAAAAAAGTTGGCATACATCGGTTAGGCCTATAATGCCAGATTAAAATGATCCTGCCAATTTTATCCTGCTGTATCCTTTGCAGCATCCTAATTCTTGTAGTAAAGCTTCAGCCTGTGCTGTTTGTCTCTAGTGAATTTAAGCCTAGCCTTGCTATTTAAAAATGTCCTTCTGTTGGACAGTTTTACACTGGTATTTCCTCTGCAGCATCCTAATTCTTGTAGTAAAGCCTCAACCTGTACTCTTTTTCTCTCGTAAATTTAGGCCCAGCCTTGCTAATTAAATCTTCCTGTTACTAGTCAATTTTACACTGCTGAGTCTTCTGTAGTATTTTTAACTCTTGTAGTAAAGCCCCAACCTGTGCTATTTGTCTCTAGTAAATTTAAGCCTAGCCTTGCTTGTCCCTCTGATTGCCAATTTTACACTGCTGTGTCATCTGTAGAATCCTAATTTTCTATAGTAAAGCTCCAACCTGTGCTCTTTGTCTCTAGTAAATTTAGGCACTGCCTTACTATTTAGGGGTCCATTCACAGCCTCACATTCTGTGGACGTGTAGTAAAGCATCAACCTGTGCTATTGTCTCTAGTAAATTTATGCCTAGTCTTGCTTTTCAAAATTGTCCCTCTGATTGCCAATTTTACACTGCAGTGTCATCTGTAGAATCTTAATTCCTGTAGTAAAGCTCCAGCCTTTATCTCTAGTAAATTTAGGCATAGCCTTGCTATTTATGGCTCCATTCACACCCTTGCATTCCATGGACGTGCCTGCCATTATTTGTTAATGACACCCCAAACGCAGCTCGCAGATACGTGTTTTGTTGCGCTACAAAACACGTGAAAAACTCACCAAAAAAATTTACTGAAACGCATGAAGCTCACTGCCAAAAAAAAGTGCAGGAGCTACATGCAAAAATGCATTAAAAACCATGCACATGAGTATCATGCAGGTGTTAGGGGCCTTAAATTGTTTTGCTGGCCAACCTAACAATTTTACACTGCTGTGTCATGTGTAGTATCTTAATTCTTATAGTAAAACACCTGCCTGTACTTTTCTCTAGTACATTTTGGCCAGTTCTACCTCATTAAAAATGCCCTGCTGCTGGGCAGTTTTACACTGCTGTATCACCTGAGTTCTCTTTAGGCCCCGCTAACTTCTAAACAATTTGGAGTTTCACTGGAAAAATCTGCCTGAAACGAAGGTATCTTAGTTTATAAATGCCAGACTAAAGTGGCCCTGGAATAAATGCGTGCACAGTCAAGACATTAGATTGTAAGCTCCTTAGTTCCAGGGCTTATGTGAGAGCTTGGTGATACCATATTTAATTATAGAGCAGGCGGAAATAAAAATGGATCGAAAATTACTTTCATCTGGCACTAAAATTGTTTAATCAATATCTGAGGCGTTATTACTCATTTGGTCCTTTGACCTTTGGAGACAATGAAGCCGTGGGAATCCAAATTATGCAATTAAAATGGCAAAGTGTAAGGTCAGCATAAGGGTGGAGCGGGCAGAGAGTAACAAATGTGGAAGTCCTGTAAAAAATAAATCTTGCAAATTATTAAATTGTGTTCACTAAAGAGACATGTTTGAGTTCAATTGTCATCAAATGGCAACAATAGCAAATCAGCACAAAGTAATTGTGTTAGCCTCATGCACACAGGGCGGTACAAAAAACGAGCTGCAAAGCCACTGTCAATGCCAGGAAAAAGTGCCTGTAAAAACATGCTTTTAGTAGCTTTTTGCATTGGCATCAATGCACCTTTAGCCGTGCTAGCTTTTAGCAGCGTTTCTCTGCCTCTATTCAAAATCAATAGTTCCCTAGGAGAGCCCATTGATTTGAATAGAAGTCGCATCACAAGTCGGATCATGATGATCCGACTGGCCGTGTGGCTTGTGCGCTGAGGATCTTGAAGGGGAACCCTCACCAAAAAGAAAAAATGGCGTGGGGTCCCCCCCAAAAGACATGCCAGACCCTTATCTGAGCATGTAGCCCGGCAGGTCAGGTAAGGGGGGACGAGAGCAAGCTCCCCTCCTCCTGCACTATACCAGGCCATTTAAAGTGAGGTCCTTTGCACTACTAATTAAGTTAATTTATGATATAAGCTAATGTGACGTCAGTGAAATCGCTGCAAGATCTAAAGTGTACATTTAAGCACAAAAGGGTAAATGATAATAAAAGTGATCCGCGCAGACTTCTTATGCCCTGTACACACGACCGGTTTTGCCGTCGGAATAAACTCCGAAGGTTTCTCCGACGGAACTCTGACAGAATTCCGCTCAAGCAGTCTTGCCTACTCACGGTCACACCAAAGTCCGACCCTCCAGAACGCGGTGACGAACAACACATACGGCGGGACTAGAAAAAGGAAGTGCAATAGCCAGTAGCCAATAGCTTCCGTCTCGTACTTGCTTCAGAGCAATACAGACGAGCGGGTTTCCCGATAGGAATTGGTTCCGTCGGAAATATTTAGAACATGTTCCATTTCTAGGTCCGTCAGAATTTTCGAAAAAAAAAGTTCGATTAGGCATACACACGATCGGAATAGACGATGAAATGCTTCCGTCTGACTTTTTCTGTCGAACATTCCGCTCATGTGTACGCGGCATAACACATTAATATTGTGGTGAAATAATCCAAATCATTGGTAAAAAAAAGTAAACACAGTAATTGAAATCCAAAATGAGTGTGTATACAGCAAAAAAAAAAGTCCAAATCAAAATGATAAATTAGTGACAATAATCATGAGTGTCCATAAGCCTGGTGAATCTTCTAAATAGACAGTTATGTTGTGAAATTGATGTTAATCAAACTAGATAGTCACGTAATGCTCCCAGAGCTCTTACCTCCAGATGGAGAACAATAAGCCTTATGCCGCGTACACACGGTCGGACTTTTGAGCTACAAAAGTCCAACAGCCCGTCCGACAGACTTTCGACAGACTTTCAACGGACTTTCTAACGACCGGACTTGCCTACACATGATCACACAAAAGTCCGGTGTACGTCATCACGTACACCGGACTAAAATAAGGAAGTTGATAGCCAGTAGCCAATAGCTGCCCTAGCGTGGGTTTTTGTTCGTCGGACTAGCATACAGCGGATTTCTGGGTCCGGCGGAGTTACGACGTAAAGATTTGAAGCATGTTCCAAATCTAAAGTCCATCAGATTTGCAACTGGAAAAGTCCGCTGAAGGTCCGGTGAAGCCCACACACGATCTGATTGTTCGCCGGATTTGGTCCGTTGGCGTCCGTCAGACAAGTCCGGTCGAAAAGTCCGACCGTGTGTACGCGGCATTAGATCGGTATCCTGAGATGGGATCGCCTGTATATCGTCCGTGTTTCCAATCGATGTCCGCGTGGATTGTTATGGACGGGGTTCGCGATCTGCTGAATAAACCTTCTCCCTGCTGACAGCTTGGTTAGCCTCAGGATCTCGTGGTTCCGTTATGGGCGTTCAATATTCGCCATTAAAAGAAATAAAAGAAAACAGGCCTCCCATAGTGTAATATGTAAAGATAATACAATTTATTAGAAATGCCAAGTTGCCTCTTACATTTAAAAAGATAAAAACAAGCTTATCTGTGTGTATCCATGTGTCAAACACGCACCTTGCATCACTTCCTGTCTCTCAGACTTCCCGGCCAATCCCGATAAGCCGATAAGCCGCCCCTGCAGTCAGGGGAGGCAGGTGAGGCAGAGCCATGAACATATAAAAAAAAAAATTAGAAAAAGATTGTTTTTTGAGGGTCATGACTCGGAGACCTGGGGTCAATTTGGGGGGTAGGTAGCTGAAGTCCTACCCCACCACTGATCAAAATTTGGGGCTCCTATCATCTATGGTTGCAGAGATACGGGCCTCCTTGCGCACTCTGTCAGAAGCTACATACAGAGCGGCCAGTTTAACCACTTGAGCCCCGGACCATTATGCTGCCTAAGGACCAGAGGTCTTTTTCCAATTTGGCACTGCGTCGCTTTAACTGCTAATTGCGCGGTCATGCAATGCTGTACCCAAACGAAATTTGCGTCCTTTTCTTCCCACAAATAGAGCTTTCTTTTGATGGTATTTGATCACCTCTGCGGTTTTTATTTTTTGCGCTATAAATGGAAAAAGACCGAAAATTTTGAAAAAAAATGATATTTTCTACTTTTTGTTATAAAAAAAATCCAATAAACTCAATTTTAGTCATACATTTAGGCCAAAATGTATTCGGCCACATGTTTTTGGTAAAAAAAATGTCAATAAGCGTATATTTATTGGTTTGCGCAAAAGTTATAGCGTCTACAAACTAGGGTACATTTTCTGTAATTTACACAGCTTTTAGTTTATGACTGCCTATGTCATTTCTTGAGGTGCTAAAATGGCAGGGCAGTACAAAACCCCCCCAAATGACCCCATTGTGGAAAGTAGACACCCCAAGGAAATTGCTGAGAGGCATGTTGAACCCATTGAATATTTATTTTTTTTTGTCCCAAGTGATTGAATAATGACAAAAAAAAAAAAAAAAAATATTTACAAAAAGTTGTCACTAAATGATATATTGCTCACACAGGCCATGGGCCTATGTGGAATTGCACCCCAAAATACATTCTGCTGCTTCTCCTGAATATGGGGATACCACATGTGTGGGACTTTTTGGGAGCCTAGCCGCGTACGGGGCCCCGAAATCCAATCACCGCCTTCAGGATTTCTAAGGGCGTAAATTTATGATTTCACTCTTTACTGCCTATCACAGTTTCGGAGGCCATGGAATGCCCAGGTGGCACAAAACCCCCCCAAATGACCCCATTTTGGAAAGTAGACACCCCAAGCTATTTCCAGAGAGGCATATTGAGTCCATGGAATATTTTATATTTTGACACAAGTTGCGGGAAAGTGACACATTTTTTTTTTTTTTTTGCACAAAGTTGTCACTAAATGATATATTGCTCACACAGGCCATGGGCATATGTGGAATTGCACCCCAAAATACATTTAGCTACTTCTCCTGAGTACGGGGATACCACATGTGTGGGGCTTTTTGGGAGCCTAGCCGTGTACGGGACCCCGAAAACCAATCACCGCCTTCAGGATTTCTAAGGGTGAAAATTTTTGATTTCACTCTTCACTGCCTATCACAGTTTCGGAGGCCATGGAATGCCCAGGTGGCACAAAACCCCCCCAAATGACCCCATTTTGGAAAGTAGACACCCCAAGCTATTTGCTGAGAGGCATGGTGAGTATTTTGCAGCTCTCATTTGTTTTTGAAAATGAAGAAAGACAAGAAAAAACTTTTTTTTTTTTCTTTTTTCAATTTTCAAAACTTTGTGACAAAAAGTGAGGTCTGCAAAATACTCACTATACCTCTCATCAAATAGCTTGGGGTGTCTACTTTCCAAAATGGGGTCATTTGGGGGGGGTTTGTGCCACCTGGGCATTCCATGGTCTCCGAAACTGTGATAAGCAGTCAAGAGAGAAATCAAAAATTCACGCCCTTAGAAAGCCTGAAGGCGGTGCTTGGTTTTCGGGGTTCCGTACGCGGCTAGGCTCCCAAAAAGTCTCACACATGTGGTATCCCCGTACTCAGGAGAAGCAGCAGAATGTATTTTGGGGTGTAATTTCACATATTCCCATGGCATGTTTGAGCAATATATCATTTAGTGACAATTTTGTGCAAAAAAAAAAAAAATTGTCTCTTTCCCGCAACTTGTGTTGCAATATAAAATATTCCATGGACTCGACATGCCTCTCAGCAAATAGCTTGGGGTGTCTACTTTCCAAAATGGGGTCATTTGGGGGGGTTTTGAACTGTCCTGGCATTTTATGCACAACATTTAGAAGCTTATGTCACACATCACCCACTCTTCTAACCACTTGAAGACAAAGCCCTTTCTGACACTTATTGTTTACATGAAAAAGTTTTTTTTTTTTGCAAGAAAATTACTTTGAACCCCCAAACATTATATATTTTTTTAAAGCAAATGCCCTACAGATTAAAATGGTGGGTGTTTCATTTTTTTTTTCACACAGTATTTGCGCAGCGATTTTTCAAACGCATTTTTTGGGGAAAAAACACACTTTTTTAAATTTTAATGCACTAAAACACACTATATTGCCCAAATGTTTGATGAAATAAAAAAGATGATCTTAGGCCGAGTACATGGATACCAAACATGACATGCTTTACAATTGCGCACAAACGTGCAGTGGCAACAAAATAAATACATTTTTAAAAGCCTTTAAAAGCCTTTACAGGTTACCACTTTAGATTTACAGAGGAGGTCTACTGCAAAAATTACTGCCCTCGATCTAACCTTCGCGGTGATACCTCACATGCATGGTGCAATTGCTGTTTACGTTTGACAACAGACCGCCGCTTGCGTTCGCCTTAGTGCGAGAGCAGGGGGCGACAGGGGTGCTTTTTTTTTTTTTTTTTTTTCTTTATTATTTTTTTGCTTTTTTATCTTATTTTTAAACTGTTCCTTTCATTTTTATTTTTTTTAATCATTTTTATTGTTATCTCGGGGAATGTAAATATCCCCTATGATAGCAATAGGTAGTGACAGGTACTCTTTTTTGAAAAAATTGGGGTCTATTAGACCCTAGATCTCTCCTCTGCCCTCAAAGCATCTGACCACACCAAGATCGGTGTGATAAAATGCTTCCCCAATTTCCCAATGGCGCTATTTACATCCAGCGAAATCTAAGTCATAAAATGCTCGTAGCTTCCGGTTTCTTAGGCCATAGAGATGTTTGGAGCCACTCTGGTCTCTGATCAGCTCTATGGTCAGCTGGCTGAATCACCGGCTGCATTTTCAGGTTCCCTGTTGAGACAGGAGAGCCAGAGAAAAACACGGAAGACGGTGGGGGGGGGGGCATTCCCTCCCACGGCTTGTAAAAGCAGTCTAGAGGCTAATTAGCTGCTAGGATTGCTTTTACATGAAAGCCGACCGCTGGCTGAAAAGAATGATACCAAGATGATACCTAAACCTGCAGGCATCATTCTGGTATAACCACTCAAATTTGTGAATGGCGTACCTGAAGACAAAAAAATGGTTAACAATAAAGCACAGTAAACGGTAAAGTATAAAAAATTGCATACCTGAAAAGCAAACATGATAAAACATAATAACAATAAAACATTGCAGAATAGAATACAGTAAAAAAGAGCAGAACAATAGAGAGAATAGAGAGAGAGAGAACAATAAAACGACAACTATTTTTTTTTATTTTATATATATATATATATATATATATATTTTTTTTTACACTTTTTTTGTAACTAACTTTTATAACTGTAACCGGTTCCAGGTTCGGGTCTCTCAAAATGCGATGGCATCTTGGGAGACCCTGTGAAAGTGTGCCTAGTCTGTGCAATGCTGTACCCTACGCTAATACTCAACTAGTGCATGGTAGCGTTCAAAACATTCACCAATGCAAAGACCAGGATTGTCAGGACAGGAGGGACAATAATAGCGGGTGTCACGCCTATATCCGCGCTAGCTGCAGACACAATATCTTTTTTGGGGGCGTTCGTTGGGTAGGGGTACTCGGGAGGACATAAAGAAAATGCCTCTCATGCAGCCGACTGCATTTGGTTGGGGATGTGAATGGGGGAAGTACGGGCGCTGCAGAAGCGGTGGGTTCCCAATTAGGATTGGCGAATGCAGTAGGAAGGGCATTATGGGCACGACGGGCCTGTGTTTGTCTTTTTGGTGGCAGCGGGACACTACTTGTGCTTGCCACCTCACCAGCTTGAACTGCACTTATGGGACTCGCCACGTCACCAAGTGTTACTGCAGTGCTGGTTTGACTACGACCGGGGTGTACTAGGCCGCTGGCGCTTGCCAGTTCACCAAAACGCTACCAAAAAATCTGTTGGCGATCGCAGGGATCAGGCCTGACTCTGCGAACGCTGCAGTTATGCGTTTTAGTCTTTTGTAAGTGACAGTGATCGATCGATACTGCACTTGGGTGGGCTAGGCTGGGCCGGGCGGAGGGGCAAAACGCAGGTGCTAGCAGGTATCTGGGCTGATCCCGCTAACACTGCGTTTGTGAGAACCCTAAACTGCTGGGGATGCTAGTATAGATCTGATCAGATATTGATCCGATCAGATACTATACCACTAAGGGAGGTGTACGGTGCGTGCGTGGGTGTTAGCGGTACTGGCGCTAACCTGACGCTGCCTGGGGCTGGTGCTTGCCAGTTCACCAAAATACTACCAAAAAAACTGTTAGCGATCGCAGGGATCAGGCCTGACTCTGCGAACGCTGCAGTTATGCATTTAGTGTTTTGTAAGTGTCAGTGATCGATCGATACTGCACTTGGGTGGGCTGGGCCGGGCGGAGGGGCAAAACGCAGGTGCTAGCAGGTATCTGGGCTGATTCCGCTAACACTGCATTTTTGGGAACCCTAAACTGCTGGGGACACTAGTATAGATCTGATCGGATCAGATATTGATCCGTTCAGATACTATACCACTAAGGGAGGCGTATGCTGCGTGCGTGGGTGTTAGCGGTACTGGCGCTAACCTGACCCTGCCTGGGGCTGGTGCTTGCCAGTTCACCAAAATACTACCAAAAAAACTGTTAGCGATCGCAGGGATCAGGCCTGACTCTGCGAACGCTGCAGTTATGCGTTTAGTCTTTTGTAAGTGACAGTGATCGATCGATACTGCACTTGGGTGGGCTGGGCTGGGCCGGGCGGAGGGGCAAAACGCAGGTGCTAGCAGGTATCTGGGCTGATCCTGCTAACACTGCGTTTTTGGGAACCCTAAACTGCTGGGGACGCTAGTATAGATCTGATCGGATCAGATATTGATCCGTTCAGATACTATACCACTAAGGGAGGCGTATGCTGCGTGTGTGGGTGTTAGCGGTACTGGCGCTAATCTGACGCTGCCTGGGGCGACGCATATCACCGCCGGGCGATCAGGGGGCTAAACCTTTATTCGGTAATAAACGGCGGGTGCCCTGACACTATAAAAAATAAACAAACTAACCAGCGTCAACCGTAACGGTTATACGGTGATCAGTGGTGAAAGGGTTAACTAGGGGGCAATCAAGGGGTTAAAACATTTATTCGGTAGTATATGGGGGTCCCTGACGCTATAAAACGCTGACGGCGAACCTAAATATTTATGTCCCTAACTAGCGTCACCAGCGACACTAATACAGCGATCAGAAAAATGATCGCTTAGTGACACTGGTGACAGGGGGTGATCAAGGGGTTAAAACTTTATTAGGGGGGGTTAGGGGGGTACCCTAGACCTAAAGGGGGGTAACAGTATCTGTCCCAACACTGTAACTGTCACAAACTGACACTATGCAGTAATCAGAAAAAAAAAAAAAAAACTGCTGGTGTCAGTTTGTGACAGGGGGGGGGGGGGGTGATTGGGGGGGGATCGGGGGGCGATCGGGGGGGGGATCGGGGTGTTTTGTGTGCCTGGCATGTTCTACTGTGTGTGTGTGTGTTGGTGCACTCACATTGATGTCTTCTCTCCTCGGGCCGGAACGGAAATTACCGAGCCGAGGAGAGATGACATCATTTCCTTTGCTGCTGTTTAGCATACAGCAGCAAAGGAATGATTCGATTGGCCGGCGGCGATCGCGAGGGGGGGGCCACGAACGGATGGTCTCCCCCTCACCACCGATCGCCGCTGGACAAACGACGACCGCCTCGGGCACCGGGGGGGGGGTCCGATCGGACCCCCCACCCGCGGAAGGCAAATCACGTACCCTGTACGTGATTTTGCCTGTCCGTGCCACTTTGCCGACGTACATCGGCGTGAGGCGGTCGTCAAGTGGTTAAATACAAGCTGACACACTCTGTTTGCAGCAGACTGAGAGGATGAGCTCACAGTGCCTCTCCTCACTTCTTATCAGAGGCACTGAGCTTAATGGGCAGCTTGGAGCCTTGGACCAACGGTAAAGTATCATTGGTCCAAGCTGTCCAATAAAAATGCTGCAGTGGAGGCACGCCTCTCACTGCAGTGTCATAGAAGGGGGCATGTGTCTAAAAGACACATGCTCGCTTCCAGCCCAGCCCTCTTAACTAGAAGGAAAGGACATGGGTTTATGTGTGTAAGATTTACCCACAATCCCATGTTTTTCTCACACAGTTAAGAGGGCGAATGAGAATCTGCTGCTGCTGAAAAGGTACAAGCTAAATCATATATTATTATGCTATATGTTATAACATAATAATTTATTATTTATCTATTTACTGAGAAATTATTGGTTATAACTTCAAAATTCAGTAATATGTCCATTAAGCCACCTGCTTGAGTACAGTTTTTGAAAATATAGTAAATTACTTTAAAAACAATATATAATAATTATTTGTATATTACTTACTTATGGTATTTAACCACTTGCCACCCAGGCCAATTCTGACACTTCTCTCCTACATGTAAAAATCATAATTTTTTTGCTAGAAAATTACTCAGAACCCCCAAGCAACTTTTTATGTTACACGGTATTTGTGCAGCAATTTTTCAAACGCGTTTTATTTTGGAAGAACAGTTTCATGAATTAAAAAAAAAAAAAAACACTAAAGTTAGCCCGATTTTTTTTTTTTTTTTTTTGTATAATGTGAAAGATGATGTTACGCAGAGTAAAAAGATACCTAACGTGTCACACTTTGGAATTGCACACATTTGTGAATTGACGCCAAACTTCAGTGCTTAAAAATCTCTATAGGCGACACTTTAACATTTTTTACAGGTTATGTTTAGAGTTAGGCTACTTTCACACTGGGGCACTTTGCAGGCGCAATAGCGCTAAAAATAGCGCCTGCAAAGCGCCATGAAAGAGCCGCTCAATTCACTCCAATGTGAAAGCCCGAGTGCTTGCGGGACGGTCAAAAAAGTCCTGCAAGCCGCATCTTTGCAGCACTATAGGAGCGGTGTATTCACCGCTGATAAAGCGTCCCTTCCCATTGAAAACAATGGGGTGGCGGCGCTTTGCGGGCAGTTGTAACCCTTTTTCGGCCCCTAGCGGGGGTTAAAACCGCCCCACTAGCGGCCGAATAGTGCCGCTAAAACAACGGTAAAGCAGACACCCGCCCGCCCCAGTCTGGAAGTAGCCTTACAGAGGAGGTCTTGTGCTAGAATTATTTCTCTCACTGTAACATTTGCGGCATTTGTAACCTGTGTGTATCTGACTCTGATACTAGCCAGTGCCTCACCAGCCACTGACCTCACCGCACATCCCTGCACCACAACTACCAGCCAGGGTTATGGGGAAGAGGCCCTTGTCCCCATCAAGTTCCCAGTCAAGTTCCTCCACCCGAAACTCGCTCAGCCATGTCTTTATGGACCTTGCTTTGTGCACTGGTGAGCAGTTATGTTGGAACTGGAATTGGCCATCCCCGAACTGTTCTCACAAAGTTACGAGCGTGAAATTGTCCAAAATATCTTGGTGTGCTGACGCCTAAAGAGTTCCCTTCACTGGAACTGAGGGGCCAAGCCCAACCCCCTGAAAAACAACCGCACACCATAATCCCCCCTCCACCAAATGATTTAGACTAG
This sequence comes from Lithobates septentrionalis, assembly GCA_037952835.1. Lineage (NCBI taxonomy): Eukaryota > Metazoa > Chordata > Amphibia > Anura > Ranidae > Lithobates > Lithobates septentrionalis. The sequence continues at coordinate 1,176,713 of JBBDGP010002241.1, read as the reverse complement.
TGCACAAAGCAAGGTCCATAAAGACATGGATGAGCACGTTTGGGGTTTAGGAACTTGACTGGACTGCACAGAGTCCTTACTTCAACCCGATAAAATACCTTTGGGATGAATGAGAGCGAAGACTGCAAGCCAAGCCTTCTTGTCCAACATCAGTGCCTGACCTCACAAATGCACTTTTGGAAGAATGGTCAAACATTTCCATATACACACTCCTAAACCTTGTGGACAGCCTTCCCAGAAGAATTGAAGCTGTTATAGCTACAAAGGGTGGGCCAACTCAGTATTGAACGTAGGGACTAAGACGGGAATGCCATTAAAGTTCATGTGCGTGTAAAGGCAGGTGTCCCAATACTTTTGGCAATATAGTATATATACTCTACATATCCCAAGCAAGGGCATATCACCATAACTGGTGTCCCATTGGAAGATTTCCCATTACTTTCTGTTTCTGTGATGACTTCTGTATGCCCCAAGTATGGAGGAAAAATCAGACGGTTGGTCCGTGGGCTGTACGCATTGCCGTGGCTGTGGTGCTTTGCCATACCTCCCAACTTTTTGAGATGGGAATTAGGGACGCCTATTAGCAAACGTATGTAGGCATAGGACACACCCCCTGCCACGGCCCCTTAAAGGAGAAGTCTACAAAACAAATGATTGGTTAAACCCACAAGTGCTTTTTTTTTACCACTACTATTCCTTTATATTTGCATTTGGAATTTCCAAATGCAGCCATTTAGAAATTGGATGAAAGGTTTAGCACTGAGAAACACTTTATAAAAGATAAAAAGTACGTTTCATATACAACTCTATAGATCAGACCAAAATGAGGGACAAATGAGGAGGAAAGAGGGACAGAAGGACTTTGTTCTAAATGAGGGACAGTCCCTCGAAATCAGGGACAGTTGGGAGCTATGCTTTGCTGTCACAAAAAAATGAAGTGAATGGGGTGCTCCATAACTGTGTGCAATGCAGGCACCTGCGGCACGGTGTCGGCATTTTTAGAGCCCGGCCCGAAGGTTGACATTTCCCAGGGCCGTCTTAATAGCATCCTGGGCCCCTGGGCAAAGTAATGTGCCGGGGTCCCTGCCAGCCTACCCTGCCCTTCTAGTTGATAGATTTAAACATATATTAGTACTTTCAATAAAATCGATTTTAAACAATAAGAAAACATGCCGTAAATCAAAGGCTAGTCAACACAAAGGACACAGTACAGGGGAGGCAGAAGGGCACAGTACAGGGTGTGTCAGAAGGGCACAGTACAGGGAGGGTCAGAAGGGCACAGTACAGGGAGGGTCAGAAGGGCACAGTACAAGGAGGGTCAGAAGGGCACAGTACAGGGAGTGTCAGAAAGGCACAGTACAGGGAGGCAGAAGGGCACAGTACAGGGAGGGTCAGAAGGGCACAGTACAGGGAGGCAGAAGGGCACAGTACTGGGAGGGTCAGAAGGGCACAGTACTGGGAGGGTCAGAAGGGCATAGTACAGGGAGGGTCAGAAGGGCAAAGTACAGGGAGGGTCAGAAGGGCACAGTACAGGGAAGCAGAAGGGCACAGTACAGGGAGGGTCAGAAGGGCACAGTACAGGGAGGGTCAGAAGGGCACAGTACAGGGAGGGTCAGAAGGGCACAGTACAGGGAGGGTCAGAAGGGCAAAGTACAGGGAGGGTCAGAAGGGCACAGTACAGGGAGGGTCAGAAGGGCACAGTTCAGGGAGGGTCAGAAGGGCACAGTACAGGGAGGGTCAGAAGGGCACAGTACAGGGAGGGTCAGAAGGGCACAGTACAGGGGGGGTCAGAAGGGCACAGTACAAGGAGAGTCAGAAGCAGTGGCAGCATCAGCTCTAATCATGTGCTTCAAAAAAAACAAAAAAAACATTGAAATCCATGTGCCCGGCTCCCTGCATGTAGATTAGGGGCCGGGCGCATGGATCGAGGGGGCGACGCCCCTGATGGATGGGCCGCCACTGGTCAGAAGGGCACAATACAGTACTGGAATCAGGAGGGTACAGTACAGGGAGGGTCAGAAGCAGTGCCAGCTTCAGCTCTACTCATGTGCTTGAAAAAAACATTGAAATCCATGCGTCCGGCGCCCTGCATGTAGATTAGGGGCCGGGCGCCTGGATCAGGGGGGGGACGACGCCCCTGATGGATGGGCCGCCACTGGTCAGAAGGGCACAATACAGTACTGGGATCAGGAGGGCACAGTACAGGTTCTGGGATGCTTCCTGGGGCACGGCCATCTCGGACAGCTTAGTAAAAAGCGTGACTGTCCCGGAAGATCTTCCGGGACAGTTGGAAAGTATGATGTAATGCAAGATTATCATGGGGTCCCCCTGCACCTGGGGCCCCTGGGCAGTGTCCAGTGATGCCCATGCATTAAGACAGCCCTGACATTTCCTGATTATTTTTGCAGGAACTTCTTTAGAAAAGCCGAGGTTTAATGTCATATCATCCCATTCAGAAAAAGAGATCAGTGGAAGGACATGTGTACATGAGATCACTTATATCGTGTTGTAAATTTCGACATCCTTGTGGGTGTGTGACTCTGAGTGATTGTTGTGTGCGCTGTTCACGTGGAGACATTGTTGTGGAAAAACACGTCCGAGTTCTACACAGCATGCTTGATATAATGTAACCAACATAAGACATTGAAACACACACTCAGCGCCCACTTTATTAGGTACACTTTGCTAGTACCGGGTTGGACCCCCTTTTGCCTTCAATCTTCAAGGCATACATTCTACAAGGTGTTAGAAACATTCCTCAGAGATTTGATAACATCACGCAGTTGCTGCAGATTTGTTGGCTTCACATCCATGATGCGAATCTCCCGTTCCACCACATCCCAAAGGTGCTCTATTGGATTGAAATCTGGTGAGTGTGGAGGTCATTGGAGTACAGTGACCTCATTGTCATGTTTAAGAAACCAGTGGTGAGATGATTTGAGCTTTGTGATGTAATAAGGGCCCCGACCCCTAGAGGCTTATGGTGACCTCCAGAGTCGGGGAGAGCTGACATCCCTCTGTGTAGAGTGGGTTACAAGGCAAGGTGGATTGATGGGCGCCAGACACTTCTTTAATGCAAAGAGATTTATTGTCTCTTAAACAGAACTGTGGGAGAGGATTAGGGCCAGGACACCCTTAAGTAGATGCAATGTTAATTGGCAAACTCCGAGACTTCTATAGGAAGACAGCCATGCAGGGAAAGGCATCCAGCCGGGCACCACATCTGCATGTGTAGGACCGCTGTCTCCTATGTCAACAATCTTGTAACAGTTTCTAACAAAGGTTGCAATGAACTCTTTCACTTCGTCTACAATCTCCTATTGTAGAACTTCACTCCGCGGAGCTCTCAGTCTTTTAATAGACATCCTGATCCACTTGCCACTGGATCCCCCGAGCTCTTTCAATCTTCTTACTGAGTATCTTCCTCAAGTGTCACCTCCGCGCCCCTGCTGGATCCCTGGCTTGGCATTTACAGTTACTCCTCAAGCATCATCCCGCTGGCCTGCTTGGTCCCTGGCTTGGCACACAATAATGCTCTGCAAGTGTCACCTCCACTGGCTGGATCCCTGGCTTGGCACTTGCTGAAGTTTTCCCACTTCTTCACCGTCCCCGGCTGGTGAGAATACTGCTCTGGTACTGGCTTCAGCTACTCACTGTGGTCCCCAGTAACAAGTTGGATGGTCCCTTAGTGGTAACAGCTTCCCCTCTACCTCCGACCACAACAGGTTCTCCGGCCGGCAGAACGGTTACTTCTGGTTGGACTACAAGCCCGCAGTCCCAACCCTACGCTGCTTCTTGCTTCTGGATAGGCCCTCAGACAGCCTAGCCAAATGTCCCTGGGATAGGCCTTAAGTTTCCGGCCTAGCAACCCGGGGCAATACAACACACGTCCACCCAGACAGCCATCCAGAAGACACACAGAACCTCAATCACCTGACTCCACCCAAATAAATAGGCTTTCCCAGCAGGCCAAGGGACCCAAGAAGATCCCTGCCCATTGGCTGAGACACCCCATCTATTCCTAATCTGTCCTTGCAATGCCCTTGTCCTATCTAATGTCACCAGCAGTGGTGGCCCGTCCATAGGGGGCGCACGGGCGCCACCCCCCCCCACTCAGCAGTCACAAAAAAATTTAAAAAATCTTTTTTTTTTAAAAAAGGCCCCTTTAAATAAAAAAATAGAAAAAAATGTTCTTTAAGTGCACTGTGTTCGGGCGCCAGACAGAGTGCACTATGGGAAGCGCCACGTCAGTGCAATCACGAGATTGGGCGGAACAGTGGTGTAGTGGGTAGCACTTTCACCTAGCAGTAAGAAGGGTCGCTGGTTCGAATCCCAACCATGACACTACCTGTCTGGAGTTTGCATGTTCTCCCTGTGCCTGCGTGGGTTTCCTCCGGGTACTCCGGTTTCCTCCCACACTCCAAAAACATGCTGGTAGGTTAATTGGATCCTGTCTAAATTGTCTATAGTATGTATGAATGTGAGTTAGGGACCTTAGATTGTAAGCTCCTTGAGGGTAGGGACTGATGTGAATGTACAATGTATATGTAAAGCGCTGCGTAAATTGACGGCGCTATATAGGTACGTGAAATAAATAAATAAAATAAATTGTAGACAAGGCGCTTCATTTGCAGGCTTTTGACCTGCTTTGCGGCGCAATCCAGAAGCGCCGAGCAGCTTCCGCCCATAGTATTACTATGGGTGGGAGCTTTGTTGTTGAAGTTAAGAGGTTACTTCTGGTTTCCCTGTTCCAGAGGGAAGCCAGAAGTGACGTCGGTAGCTCCGTGGAACGCACAGCACAAGCGGGGCCGCCTGTAAGGTAAATGAGGCTGCATTTGATGGGGCATAGTGGCTGCATAAGATGGGCCCATTAGCTGTATTTGATGGGACACAGTGGCAGCATTTGATGGCACAATGGCAGCATTTGATGGCACAGTGCGTGCATTTGATATGGCACAGTGGCTGCGTTTGATGGCACAGTGGCTGCGTTTGATGGGCACAGTGTCTGCGTTTGATGGCACAGTGGCGGCAACTGATGGGCACAGTGTCTGTGTTTGATGGTACAGTGGCGCCAATTGATGGTCACAGTGGCTGGCGTTTGATGGCACAGTGGCTGCGTTTGATGGTACAGTGGCGGCAATTGATGGGCACAGTGGCTGCGTTTGATGGGCAGAGTGGCTGCGTTTGAGGGCAGAGTGGCTGCGTTTGATGGCACATTGGCGGCAATTGATGGGCACAGTGGCTTGCGTTTGATGGCACAGTGGCTGCGTTTGATGGCACAGTGGCGGCAATTGATGGGCACAGTGGCTGCGTTTGATGGGCACAGTGGCTGCGTTTGATGGCACAGTGGCTGCGATTGATGGGGTTTTTTTTCAGAGTTTTTCAGTTTGCTTGCGCCCCCCCAAAAATTTTGAGCACCAGCCGCCACTGCCCTCCAGAATCGGCATTTAGGTATTGATGGAAAAATTGCCAACCTGTTGAGAATTGTGAATTTATTTTCTCCCCCCTGTAAAGAATTGACTCTTTTTTTTTTTTTTATTATTCAAAACAGAAAAGAAACAGAGCAATAAATTGTAACTGAAGTGTATTAAGCACTGACAGCACTATTGTACAATTGCTAACATTCCTGATTGGAAATTTGGCACTCGGCGAAATCTCCATCCATCCAACCCAGAACAAGCCAAGACGATTGTGTGTAATGAGCAGCAACTGTTCAGTATATGTGAGCTGACCGCTGTACAATAGACTGAACGCTGCTTACTACTGAACACAGTAAAGCCAATTACTGTACACAATATTAGAAAATCTGATGAAAATGTCCATATTCAAAACAATCGTTCAATTTTCTGTTCCTTAGTATACTGCTTTAAGAGCCAATGTCCAGGTGAAAACTTCCAAAGGGACATGCTGGAAAATATTTCTCTTTAGTTACCAGAATGAGAAATTTTAGTTTAAAGTGGTTCTAAAATCCTACGTTTTTTTAGCCTAAAGGGTAACTCCACTTTCTTGGGGGGAAAAAATAACGAACAGGAAAAAATTAACTACTTCAATACTGGGCATTTTCAGCTCCTTCCTGCCCAGGCCAATTTTCAGCTTTCAGCACTGTAACATTTTGAATGACAATTGCGCGGTCATGCGACACTGTACCCAAATTACATTTTTATCATTTTTTTTCCCACAAATAGAGCTTTCTGTTGGTGGTATTTGATCACCTCTGCAGTTTTTAATTTTTGCGCTATAAACAAAAAAAGAGCAACAATTTTGAAAAAAAACATTTTTTACTTTTTGCTATAATAAATATCCCAATTTAAAAAAAAAAATGTTTTCCTCAGTTTAGGCCGATATATATTCTTCTACATATTTTTGGTAAAAAAAATCACAATAAGCGTATATTGATTGGTTTGCGCCTACAAAATAGGGGATAGATTTATGGCATTTTTATTTAAAAAGTGACATTTAAAAGTGACATTTAAAAAATGTCACTGTTAGGGAAGGAGTTAACACTAGGTGACGATCAAGGGGTTAACTGTTACCTAGGGAGTGATTCTAACTGTAGGGGGAGAGGACTGACCAGGGGAGGAGATCCACCGGTGTTCCTATATAGTAGGAACACACGATCGGTCTCCTCTCCCCTGACAGGATGTAGATCTGTGTGTTTACACACACAGATCCGCATTCCTGTTCTGTCACCAGCAATCGCGGTTGCCCGGCAGACAGCACGGCCGCTGGGCACGTGCATCGGCTACCGAGAGACACACCGGGCCCCTATACCGCCGGGAAGCCGAGGACGTCATATGAACCCGCCTATGATGGGAGATCCCACCTGCGGACGTCATATGACTATGGACGGGTAGGGAAGTGGTTAAAAATGACCTTTCCTTTTCAATCTGCAGCCGCTGTCATTTTCTGTGAAATGCAATATGGCCACCTGGAGTTGCTCTGTACAGAGAATGTGTACTGAACACCCCCCAGAAACATCATTTCCTGCTTGTGTGTTTGGCTCACTGATTTTCCCAGAAGGCTGCACTAAAATACAAGTCAGATTTCAGGCATCCCCTGGAACAAAAATGTAATTTTTGGTTTGATACCCCCAATAGGAAATCACGGCTAAAGGGATACAGACCCTGCCATTTTCCTCATTAGAGCCCTGCAGGTGCAGCAGCTGATTAATAATTATGAAACCATTCCCATTTGATTCACTCAGTACATGGACACAGACAAACACACAGGAATTCTTCAGATTAACAAAAGGTAGGAATCTGCAACAAAGTTTGTTAAAATTCCTTTAATGTACATAGATCACCCAGAGGAGAATGTCCCAGTTGAAGACTAGTCAGTCGAAACACGTCGGGTCAGCACCTCCTGCTTCCCACATTGCTTTTTAATATTTTTGTGATCGCTTTTATCCATTATTGTATGGTATTTTATCTCCAATAAACCAACATTGGTTGACCTGCGCCATGTGGAGCTTCCTTATTCCTTTTTTTTCTCTATGTTCGAGTGCAGATGACCACCCTCTGATTACCATCATTTTTGGATCTGTTTGTCTGCTGATTGTTTTTGAACCATCGTTTTGGAACCATCACCCAACCTCGAGTGGATCGGAGTTCGCGGTCCTTGTGTTACCATCCAGCCTGGCATCATCTCATCACTGGGGATCCAGTACCATAAGCCTATTAGACGCACTGCCATACGGTATGTGCGTCAAGCTGTTTCGGTAAGAGTTCCCACCCTCTCATCTGAATAACTTTAATGCTTATCGGTGCATTTCCGGACCACTGTGACCACATGTTTTCTGTTTCAGTTGAAGATTGAAGAGAAAGTTTTCCATTTATTGGACACTATACATGTGGACATTTGGTCATTGGATTATTGTAGTTCATCACAATCATTCCACAGTACCTTGGTGTATGTTTATATGTCACCTATATTTGTTTTTGTTTACAGGTTATTCCGATTTTATTTATTTTTTACCTTCATTGATTTGAGGTGGCTCAGTTGTTTCTTATTTCACTTAATCACTATTATTTAGCGCTACACTATTTTTTCGATATTGCTATTTGGACTTGGTTTGTTTGTGTGTTAGCAGCTTATTACTATCTGTATATTTTTCTCCCGTATATTTTGGGTTTAGCGCAGTATTTTCACCCCTTTGCCTACACTATCAGAAAATGTAACCTCGTTAACAATTATACGTATCAAATAGGAACGTTTTTGCATTTACCTACTACGTCTACTCGGCTCTGTGCTTTTTAAAAAGGAGAAAAATTTACCACCGAATCAGAAATATTCTATATAGTGCCAATAATAAATCTATGTCGCTTGTGAGGGTACATTGCAGAGCTCCACCAGTTTTTACATAATTTTAGGAAAAACCTAAAAAAAAGATAAGAAAAGGAAAAAAAAACAATAAGGACAGCAAAGGATAGAGAAAGAAAAGAGGAGGAAAAAGAGAGAGAAAAAAAAATGTTATGTGCCACCGAGTTATTGCTTATGCAACTGTAGGCTCACCAAGGAGGATGTTTTTGTTAGGTTTGCAGAGTAATTGTGCATTGGAGAACTAGTTATTACTTCATAGTAAACAATGAAAATATTTGTGTCGTAGACTTGATCTCGGTACTTCAAACCTCCTGGTATTGGAGGGGCGCAAGAAAGGGTATGCTGCTTTCCCTTGATATACGGAAAGCATTCAATAGTATTTCGTGGGACTATCTCTTTAGAATACTGCATAGCAGGGGCGGACTGATAACTCATGGGGCCCCTGGGCAATAGGAGATTATGGGGCCCCCAGGCAATCAGAGATTATGGGGCCACACAGTATACACACACACAGTATACAATCACACAGTATACACAGACAGATGTAAAAAAACACAGATTTATACATACTGTCCCTGGTTTTACTGAGGCTGGCAACCCTGATGGGGCCCCCTAGTGGCCCAGGGCCCTCGGGCAGTGCCCGAGTGGCTCAATGGTCAGTCCGCCCCTGCTGCATAGGTGGAACTTTGGCCCTCAATTCTTGTCATTTATAAAGGCACTTTATAGCAATCCCTCGACCTGGATACACCTACAAGGTTACCTCTCAGATCTAAGCTGTATCCGGTCAGGCACTAGGCAGGGGTGTCCTCTCTCCCCTTTTCTTTTTGTAATTGCTATCGAGAACCTGGCTGTGAAAATCCGTGCCCATCCAGATATTTTGGATATTAACAGTGGGGGTAGACAACAAAAATGTGCACTGTTTGCAGATGATCTGCTCCTTTTTCTGTCCCCCCCCCCCATACTTCCCTGCCGTCAGTTCTGGATCTCCTCCGGCGCTTTGGAAATATCTCTGGCTTAGTAGTCAATTGGGAAAAGTCAGAAGCCCTGAATGGGGATGGCATATAGAGTCTCCGGGGGTATTATAGTTTTGCGTGGCAATCAAATTCCATTCCCTACCTTGGCATTAAATTGTCCCCTTCTTTGGCAACACTCTATCGCTCTAATTATTCACGTCTTTTTACTCAGTTGCTGCAGGAGTTGGAACAAAGGTCTTCTGGTGGTCTCTCCTGCATGGGAAAAAAAGCCTAGATCGAAATGGTAGTGCTCCCCAGGATCCTTTACCATTTTCGTGTTCTACCTATTGCAGTCCCATCCTATGAGTTACAGAAATTTCAAGCCCAGTTATTGAGGTTCATTTGGGGTCCTAGGGGACGGAGATTGGCCCGGCGCACACTTTATACTTTGTGTGAACTTGGAGGGCTGGGGGTCCCAGACCTTAAACAATAATGTAGAGCAGCTCAGGTTGCCCAGTTGGCTCAGATATATTCCTCTCTGTGCAGACCGGAGTAGGTGGCCCTGGAGGAGCAGGCTTGCTGGCCTCTTCCCATTGACCCTTTAATGTGGATCCCATTTCGGCAGCGTCCGTCGATCCTGTGTCCTTCTCTTTCTCATTCTATGCAGGTCTGGGATTCGTCCTGTAGGGCTGTGCCTCTTCGGTCCCCACACATTCCGGTGGCCCCTCTGTTCAACAACCGGGTGTTTCCGCTTGGTCTATGTCAACAGGCATTCCAGTGGTGGATTGATAAGGCCCTAAATAGAATAGGTGATTTTCTTGACCATAAAATATTTTTTCCAGTCTCCTACTTGGTGCAGCAGTTGATGGTGCCTCCATCTGAGCATTGCCGTTTGCAGCAGATCCTGCACCTTCTGCATTCGTCGCAGAGATCTATATCTGATATTACTACGCGCACTGCTTTTGAGTCCAGATGTTTCCAGGGGAAGGCCCAGAAGGAGGGCATCTCGATGCTGTACAAATTGTTTGTTTACCCGTCTGCAAAATTGCCGTATATATTGAGGTGGGAGCGGGACTTAGGGGAGGAAATTGATTTGAGCGGCTGGTGGAAGTGGTCTCCTCATACATATAAGGGTATTATGAACACAGCTCTGGCGGAGGGAGGATATAAGGTGTTTTCTAGATGGTACCTGGTGTCTGACCGCCTCTCGAAAATGTACCAGGGGGCTTCCTCTCTGTGTTTTCGCGGATGTGCTGAACCTGGTACGATATTTCACGTATAGTGGACCTGTGCCAAGGTTCTCCAGTTTTGGATTAGAGTTCATTCCCTGATATATTCTGTGATCATGGTGAATATAGGTAAAAACCTTAAGGTGGCTCTTCGTAACGAGCCTGTTGTTGATGCTCCAAAGCATGTTCAAACTTGAATCCATGTTTCTCGTAATGAAAATCTCTATAGCGACCTCTTGGAAGTAACCAGTGGTAGATTTCGCTGTTATGAAAAATAAACTGACATGGATCATGCTCAACGAAAAGCTTGTCAGTATTTTGCAGGGTAAAACTGCTAAGTTTGACCGTGTTTGGGATCCTTGGATTAGGTATCCCCAACTTCCAGCTGACTGAGGAGCGTGGGGCGGTGGAGGTGGGCGTTCGGACAATCCCTTTTCCTTTTGCTTTGTCTCGTTCTTCTTCTTCCCATCCTTCCCTTCTTTCGTTCCTTTTCTTTTCTTTGTCTTTCTTTCTTCCTTTTATTTCCTCTTCTCCCCCTCCCCCTTTTCTTTCTTGGATTCACACTTCTCCTTTTTATCTAGTTGTGTTTCTACCACTTGTGGTTGTGCATTATGTTTACTCACAGCCCATTCCGGTGGGTGGTGGCGAAGTTTGGGTTCTAATGTTTTTCTCTGTGGGGGGGGTTTCTGAGTGGGATAGCTGTTTGCGCTATAAGACCCTTTTCTATATGTTGAATTTCTACCTTATCTGGCATCCCCTTGGGTCGGGAGTAGCTTGTGGTATAATATTTGATTTCTTTTTATACCTGTTTTCAATGTTTTGATGTGCACCACCTGCATTGTGGGTCCTATTTTTGAAAGAATTTTCATAAAAAATATTGAAACAGAAAAGATGAAAATATTATATTTTTGTTAGTTTACTGACTACTAAACCACCATGTCCAGCACTCACTGGCTGAGGTTGTCATAGGGGTGGGAGGGCTCAGTATTTACACCAAAGTAAAGCCCTAAGATTTTATACTCTGACAAAGTCTGTTGATGTTTGAAAATGCTGGTGAGACAATGAGTAGCTAGCTGGAGAATGAAGTCTAATGCCCCGTACACACGATCGGAAATTCGGCCAGCAAAAGACCGATGTGAGCTTTTGGTCGGAAAATGCAACCGTGTGTATGCGCCATCGGACTTTTCCTGACGGAATTCCAGCCAGCAAAAGATTGAGAGCATGTTCTCAATTTTCCGGTCGGAAAAAGTTCCCACCGGAAATCCCGATCGTCTGTACCAATTCCGACGCACAAAATTCCTATGCATGCTCGGAAACAATTTGACGCATGCTCAGAAGCATTGAACTTCATTTTCTCGGCTTGCCGTAGTGTTGTCACCGCGTTCTTGATGGTCGAAAGTTCAGCGAACTTTCGTATGACCGTGTGTATGCAAGTCAAGCTTGAGCGGAATTCCGTCTGAAAAATCTCGGATGGTTTTTCCGACGGAATTCCGCTCGTGTGTACGCGGCATAAAAGTTTATTCCCTGCACTGCTGCACTTCCCTGTAACTTCTATCCACAGTGCTGATCCCTACCGTACTTCATGTTTGGACCAGTTACACCGTTGATATTTGTGGGTGCCACACAGAGCGAGGTCGCTGATGGGCAGGGCTGCCATTAGAAATCATGGGACCCTATACAGCTTATCTGATAAAATCGCACCCCCTCCCCCATCCGCTTTAATAGTGGTTTGAAAAATGAGAGTCATCCTTGGGCACCCAGGGGAAAGAAATGAGGTGGTGTATGCAATGGGTAGTGCCAAATGTAGGTGTGGATAAATTGCGCTAACAGCGAGAGGGGCTTAAAACCATACAGAGTACAGGTGTTAAATGCATGTGATGTAGAGTGCAGGTGTCAGAAGTATATACTGTAACATATACAGTATATATATATATATATATATATATATATATATATATATATATAATATACAGTGCTCAGGAGTGGGTAGCATACATTGTGAAGTATGTAATTTACCAAGTGCAGGGGTCAGGTGTGTGTAATATTCTGAGTGCAGATTTCAGGTGTATGTAATATTCTGAGTGCAGGGGTCAAGTGTATGTAATATTCTGATTGCAGGGGTCAGGTATATGTAATATTCTGAGTGCAGGGGTCAGGTATATGTAATATTCTGATTGCAGGGGTCAGGTGTATGTAATATTCTGAGTGCAGGGGTCAAGTGTATGTAATATTCTGATTTCAGGGGTCAGGTGTATGTAATATTCTGATTGCAGGGGTCAGGTATATGTAATATTCTGAGTGCAGGGGTCAAGTGTATGTAATATTTTGAGTGCCGGGGTCAGGTGTATGTAATGTACAAGAGAGGCAAGGAGTGGGTAATGTATAGGGTGCAGGCTCAGGAGTATGTAATTTACACAGTGCAGGGGTCTGAAGTCTATACAGCCCAGAGTAGAGCATCCCCTATAATGGGATGAGCCATACCTTTCAGGGCTACAACAGAAGACAGCCAGCAGCAGGATCCATAGATAAAGAAAGGGGAGGTTGTCCAGACAAAAGGGCCTTGGTGTCAACTGGAGGAGAGAAGCTCTGGCAGCGATCAGGAAGCTGGACCAACACATGCGCACACACACATACACACCTAAATAGGTGGTCCCCACCCCCAGCCACTCCAATAAGCTGCTGATGGGTAGGGTCCAGAGTTTATTCTATTCTTCCAGAGATTACAGCAGAATCCTCAGGACCACCATTAGAAATGATGGGGCTGAGATGGGGTTGCAATGAGGCTGTCCAAAGGCAGCCCCAAGCCTCATTGGGTCAGCAGGGGGGGCCTGCTCTATCAGCAACCCTGGGTGTGGGGCCTCATCAAAATTTTGCCATGGGGCCCCATGAATTGTAGTTAAGCCCCTGACAGTAAGCCTGCACTTTGGCGCTTTCAATAAATTCCATATTTATTGACAAATAAAGTCTACATGGATAACCACTTACTGTATACATTTTGGACATGCAATCCCCTGATCAAAGCACTGAAGATTTCATACCTAGGAAACTTATATGGATGTATTGATCCGAGAAACTGCATACCAGACAAAGTTCACACTGTTTTCTGAAGCTTATTTGATCGATATGTTTATCTAACTTTTTTTTTTACATTCTTAATGTTACGTTTATCAGCTCTTTTCTACTTTCAGCTTGGTAGGTGGGTCACACAAGCCCCATACTAGGATATCAGAAATGACAAAGAGGCATCAACCAACATCCCTAATCTACCCCTACCCCCGGGTACCTTTGCCACCCTCCCCACATACACTGTAGACAAATGTCTTTCAGTTTGCAGGTCATTTTTGTTAGGTATAGATAGGGTGGCCTTTGGCTATCTCTTGTAGGATGTCATTTGTCTCCAGCCATCTTCTGTGGCATATCTGCAGTCTCTGATCATCTCTTGTAGCATGCTCATAATGTCTGACCATCCCTTGAAGCAAATCTGCAGTCTCTGACCATCTCTTGTAGCATGCCTGCAATCTCTGACTATCTGTTGTGGTATGTCTACATCATCTGACCATCTCTCTTGTAGCATGCCTACAGTCTCTGACCGTCTCTTGTAGCATATCTGCAATCTCTGACCATCTATTGTAGGATGTCTGCAATCTCTGACCATCTCTTGTAGCATATCTGTAATCTCTGACCATCTCTTGTAGGATGTCTGCAATCTCTGACCATTTCTTGTATCATGTCTGCAGTCTCTGACCATCTCTTGTGGGATGTCTGCAGTCTCTGACTATCTCTTGTATCATGTCTATGGTGTCTGGCTATCTGATGTATCATGTCTGCAGACTCTGGCAATCCCTTGTAGCATGCCTACAGTCTCTGACCATCTCTTGTAGCATATCTTCAGTTTCTGACCATCTCTTGTAGCATATCTGCAATCTCTGACCATTTATTGTATCATGTCTGCAGTCTCTGACCATCTCTTGTAGGATGTCTGCAGTCTCTGACCATCTCTTGTAGGATGCCTGCAGTCTCTGACCATTTCGTGTATCATGTCTGCAGTCTCTGACCATCTCTTGTATCATGTCTGCAATCTCTGACTATCTGTTGTGGTATGTCTACAGTATCTGACCATCTCTTGTAGCATATCTTCAGTCTCTGACCATCTCTTGTGGGATGTCTGCAGTCTCTGACCATCTCTTGCATCATGTCTGCAGTCTCTGACTATCTCTTGTAACATGTCTATGGTGTCTGGCTATCTGCTGTAGCATGTCTGCAGACTCTGGCAATCCCTTGTAGCATGCCCATAGTCTCTGACCATCTCTTGTAGCATATCCACAATCTATCATCATCTCCTGTTGAATGTCTGCAGTCTCCGATAGTATTCTGTAACATTATAGTCAATGAATATTATATGTGGCCCTCTGGTACTGTGCACTTGAGGCCCCTTATGTTATTACATTGATCACCACTCTTGCAGGCTGAGAGGACGGTGGAGACTCCAAGTACACAACAGGCAACTTTTAAAAGAGAGTCACTAGCACTGTGCATGAAATAAATGACATTGCCACCACACACTGGTCTCATCATCTTCTACTGAAACCCATTTGTAGACCTCTGTATCAGTCTTCTAGTGAACTGTTGACTCAGCCGACACCAGTAGACAACCCCTGGCCTACTTATTACTCTGCAGCCTTTGCTCCCATTGCTCACTGTACAATAAGATGGACGGTCTACTGCATCTGGGCTCATCTCATGCCCTTCCTTGCCGTATTTCACCAACCTTCAACAAACTTTATTGAACAGGACCAAAGCCCAAGCAACATGTTGAGTGTGCTATCCCGTAGAATATCAGCAAAAAGCTTTTCCAATCTAATTTTATACTTCAAAAAAACACAAAAAACTGTTTTGTTTGCCTTCTACAGAAAGCAGTGAGTCATCTAAGGTTGACACTCGCTGTTGTCTATAGAGCTGAAAGCTTTCCAATGCACCGAAGGAGGAGAGAAAAAAAAAGAGGAATTGAAAATGGCTGACATTCAAAATGGCTTCGAAGTTCTCCTTATTTCAGCTAAAATAAACTTGACAACACCAGCAAAGATATGTATTGAAGGACTATTTTTTTTCAGCAATAATAATCGCAGCACGAGGTGATCACAGTAGGGATGGCTGATGGTGAATGTGACCCGGGGCTAAAGAGAATTAGTTGACGTATAAAGGCGGAATCGTTTGATGCAACCTTTACGTGGAAGATGAAAATAAAGGGAAGAAGTAACAATAAAAATAACTGGAGGGTTAGACATTAACTTGGCTTCTAAATACGCTGCTCTACCATGTTGTGCGTCATTCTGCAGTGTAGGATGAGCGTATAGTGTGTGTGATCGTTCAGCAAAAGTGCAATATAATACGTTTTTGGTTTTGGGTTTAATAACTCTCCCATCTTCCCCTCTAGCTCATGTTCCATTATTATTATTTTTTTAATTTGTTGCAGTAACCATAGGCGTGCGCACAGAGTGTGCCAGGTGTGCCTGGGCACACCCTAATCACCCTGTGTGGAGCAGATTCCCCTTGTTTAGACCTCTGATATTTCACCAAAGCCCCCTAATGGGGCTCCTAAAAAAATGGTAAAAAAAATGATCGTAAAAGAACAACAATAAAAGAAATAAAACTGTAAACAATAATAAAAAATTAAATAAAAATAAAAACTACTGACACCAGCCACTGCCTTGCTGACACCAATCCCTGCCCTACTGACACCGCCCATTGCTCTACTGACACCGTCAGTATATACACATGCACACACATGCATGTGTGTTTGAGCTTTGGGGTGCACACCCTAATGTAATAGGTTGCGCACACCTATGGCAGTAACAAAGAGGGAGAAACAGCTTTAATTACTCCCAGTTATGTTGGCAAGCCCCCAGAACTACATCTCCCAAGATTCCTAAACACAGTGCGTGGAACAGGCTTTGCTTTGCTGAGAAAGAAATCAAAGTATGCATCAATGCAGCTGCATATAGCACGGTGGTTAGCACATCTGTCTTGTAGCACTAGTGTCCTTGGTTCCAACCCCAATCAGGACACTATCTGCATCAGTGGCGGCTGGTGCTCAAAATTTTTTTGGGGGCGCAAACAAACTGAAAATTTCGGAATCAATTGCAGCCTCACTGTACCATCAAACGCAGCCACTGTGCCCATCAATTGCCGCCACTGTGCCCATCAATTGCCGCCACTGTGCCATCAAACGTAGCCACTGTGCCATCAAACGTAGCCACTGTGCCCATCAAACGTAGCCACTGTGCCATTTCAAATGCTCCCACTGTGCCATCAAATGCTGCCACTCTGCCTCAACAAATACAGCTACTGTGTCCATCTTATGCAGCCACTGTGCCCCATCAAATGCAGCCACTGTGCCCCATTAAATACAGCTACTGTGCCCCATCAAATGCTGCCACTGTGCCCCATTAAATACAGATACTGTGCCCATCTCATGCAGCCACTGTGTCCCATGAAATGCAGCCACTGTGCCCATCATACGCAGCCACTGTGCCCATCATATGCAGCCACTGTGCAGCATCGAATGCTCCCACTGTGCCATCAAATGCTGCCACTGTGCCCCATCAAATACAGCTACTGTGCCCATCTTTTGCAGCCACTGTGCCCCATCAAATGCAGTCACTGTGCCCATCATATGCAGCCACTGTGACATCAAATACAGCCACTGTGACATCAAATACAGCCACTGTGCCCATCATATGCAGCCACTGTGCCCATCATATGCAGCTACTGTGCCCATCATATGCAGCCATTGTGCCCCCTGCCCGCTGTCTGTACTTACCCTGTCTCGGTGGCGGTGGGACAGCTCCTCGATGTCTTCTCCCATTCTCTCTTCCTGTCCTCTGCTATGATTGGACGCCTCATAGGCGTCCAATCACAGCGCCTGTCATTTCAGCCAATCAGGTGACGGGTAACAGATCCGAGCACCTGACTGGCGGAGAGGCAGTTTAGTGTTAGGAAAGCGAGTATTCATTCGCTTTTTTAACACAGCTGAGTGACCTGCGAGCGCCCAGCATGGCCTTTTTTGACGCCTATTAGAGCCTATGGCTCTAATCAGGTGCTGATTGGCCCTGGGCTGATCACATGCACTCTCCCAAGAAAAAAATACACACCAAACTGAGCATGTGCAGCCTGTCCCCTGGCTCTGTAAATATCAGGTTATTTTTTGGAGACAGTGGAAGAAGGGGAGGATTAGAGAAGACAGGATGAAACATCCTTTATACACAATGCAAAGGATTAACCCCTTTAGGTTCCACAGTGAGTATAACAAGCATGCTTTACTGCAAATATAGACTGATTTTACTGTTGTGGGTTTAGTAACACTTTAAGGCCTCTTGCACACTGCAGCTTTAAAAAAGAAAAGCTCAGTACAGCTTTTTTTTTTTACTGAGCTAAAATGCAGCCCATTAATTGTAATGTGCCTATGCACACAGGCACGTAAACAAGCGCCGTGCATTCTTCAGTTAAAAAAAATAAATAGAAAAATCTGCATTTTTGGTCAGCAATTTATGCCTCATGAGCGCAAATGTGTGCAAGTATGTGCGCAAATGGCCATTTACATACTGCAGAACAAGAACGCAAGAAAACGTTTGTGTGAATTTGCGCAAATGCGCAAAAATACATACAAAAGAATAGTCTGAAAAAGTAGAAGCTCAAACAGGAGAATCGTGTGCAAGAGGCAGGGCTGGACTGGGACAAAAATTTGGCCCTGGACTTCATCCAGACCGGCCTACTTTAATTCTGAGTGTTCCAATCAGAACAGGAGTGAAATCGCAATCACTCACTGTCAGAGAGGAGCGGCTCCAGGACTGCACCTGACCGGCCCACTGATCCATCGGCCCTCCGGGAAACTCCCGGTAGTCCCAATGGCCAGTACATGCCTGACAAGAGGCCTAAAGGTCAGATCTTCCAAGGTCACACAAGCCCTGCCTAGTGAACGCCGATTACAACAGACAAGCAGGCAGCAACGCAGTGAGAAGATAAGGCTTCCGGTTTTAATAAACGCCCACTTACTGACGCAGGGGGCTCATCATTATCATTATTATTTTTTCATTTATTACTTAGGGTATTTTCCTCTTGTTACTTTGATCTCTCTGCATGGTGGATAGATGCAGTTACTGACACCCCTGAACACACTGGGTTTATGCACTCGTTCGATATTTAATACAAGGACTTATGCGGTTCAAACATCCTCCTGAACAAGCTGGGTTGAGGATGGACTCTATCTCTTTCCTAGGATGGGATTTTCACACTATGGGGTTGATTTACTAAAGGCAAATAGACTGTGCACTCTGCAAAGAATACCCAATCACGTGCAAGGAAAATTTACAAAACAGCCTTTTTGCTTGCATATGATTGGATGATGGAATTCAGCAGAGCTTTTTTCCTATTTCCTTTAGTAAATCAACCCCTATGTAACACTTTGGTATTTTGCTAGCATATACAATTGTGGGTCCTTATCTTGTGGAGGGCATGATATTAAGTAACAGGCTTGCTTTTTGTTGTTACAAAATGTATGATCCCCAGCAGGGCTCCCTCTGATGTAATCTTTGTATTCATATTATGTATCTATGTTCTGTAAAAGATGTGCAATTATACTGAAGTTAGATTTTTGGGCATATATGTCTTTTTTATACCTATGTAAAGCCAATTTTAACACTCTTCTAAGTGCTCATATTTTTTTTTTTTAAATGCTCAGACATGAAATTTGAACAAAGCATATCCCTCCATAATGTGTCTCATTTAGGAGGACTAAGGGGGTTATTTACGAAAGGCAAATCCACTTTGCACTACAAGTGCAAACTACAAGTGCAAAGTGCACTTGGAAGTGCAGTCGCTGTAAATTTAAGGGGTAGATCTGAAATGAGGGGAGGCTCTGCTGATTTTATCATCCAATCATGTGCAAGCTAAAATGCTGTTTTTTATTTTCCTTGCATGTCCCCCTCGGATCTACAGCGACTGCACTTCCAAGTGTACTTTCAGTGCAATTTCAGGTGCAGTTTGCACTTGTAGAGCAACGTGTTTTTTCCTTTGGTAAATAACCCCCTAAGTGTCATTTCATTCTGTCTGCTGCTTTGTTCCTCTGCTATCAGCATGAATCACTATTCACTTTTGACAGGTTTTCCTGACACCAAGAGAAAAATGGTGACAGGGAGGGACCTTCAGCTGATTGACAGTCTCAGCTCTGTTCCTGTGAGCTGTGTGAAGGGGGGTGGGGGGGCTGGGGGGTGTCCTGTGTCCCCTCCCTCCAATCGGCTCTCAGAACTCTCCTCACTGAGCTCTGCAGAGTGTAAAGTCATCTCTCCGCAGAGGCGGCTCTCTAATTAGGCAAAATAGGCGGTGGCCTCAGGCCTCGCAGTCATAGCGGCCTCGCACAGCTGGCTAGTTTACCTAATTAGAGAGCCGGCCCTTCCAGCAGCAGAGATCTCCACCATCACACAGTCCTGTATCCCCTCACTTTGCTACAGGGAGAGATATGGGCTGCGAGTGAGACGTGTGATCGGAGCTCCGGATCACAGACAGGGAGAGCCGCTCAGTAGAGCTCTCACAGATCTCCCCCCTCCCCCTGGAAGTTTCATGCTGAAGCCCAGCAAGGAGAAAAGGACAAGGGGAGTCTGATCCATCCATCCATCCATCCATCCATCCATCCATCCAGTCCCTCCTGCCTCCCAGTGAGTACACTGATGTAGGGGATGCTCTTCCTTCCCTTCTTCCTCCATCCCCTCTCTTTCTTTCTATCTATCTATCTATCTATCTATCTATCTATCTATCTATCTATCTATCCATCTATCTATCTATCTATCTATCTATCTATCTATCTATCTATCTATCTATCTATCCTCTTTCCTTCCATCCATCTTTCTTTCTCTTTCCTTCCATCCATCTTTCTTTCTCTTTATTTCTTTCCTTCCATCTTTCTTTCTTTCTTTCTTTCTTTCTTTCTTTCCTTCCATCTTTTTTTCTCTTTCTCTTTCTTTCTCTTTTTTTTCACCACCCATCCCCCTTTTATTTCTCTCTTTGTGACAGCCTACCAGAATAGGTAGGATCTGTGAGAGCAGCTTCCCTGTGCAGCTCTGCTTGAGGAAAATATATCTTTATTATGCCCACTCACCTACCCCCTGTACTGTCCACTCCCCTATACTGTACCCTCCTAATACAGTTCATTTTCATCCCTTGAATTTTTTTTCCCCCATTATGGGAGTGAGTGGGGCCTCATGTCTAAGTTTTGCCTAAGGCCTCACAAAGTCTAGAGCCGCCTCTGTCTCTCTGCCCCCCTTTTTTAACTCTTAGGCAAGCTTATAAATTCAGCACTTTGAAAAAAAACTGGGTGGATGTAGAGAATAGAAGACTACAGATAAACAGGTACAACTTATGAAGAATAATTTGTTTCATCTATGTGTAATTGTCCCTTCACTGGGTATATAAAAGTTTTTGTTTTTTTAGGGGGCGGGAAAGCAACCAGCAACTACTTTAATACAAGAGGGATCGGAGGGCCCTACTCATGAAAGCTTATGATCTAAAATGAAGGGGCAAGCAATACAAAAATTTAGTAACTATTAGGGATGAACTGTTGGAGTAAGTTAAAGTTCCGTTTATTAGTTAGAGGCAGGATGGCCTCTCTGAGGAGATGGGTTTTCAGGGATCACCTAAAGGCAGATAGAGTTAGAGATAGTCAGATGAATTGGGGGTAAGGAGTCCCAGAGGATAGAAGAGGCTCTGGAGAAGTCCTGAGGGAGAACATGGGAGGAGGTGATGAGGGAGCCATAGAGCAGGAGGTCATGGAAGCAGCAAAGACGGTTTGGTTGGTATTTTGAGACAAGGTTGCAGATGTAGCTTGGAGCAGAGTTATGGATGGCTTTGTAGGCTGTTTTTATCATCTGGAATTTTCTACGTTGGTGTCTCTGAGCTGACTGCTCAGCTGTTGGCTAATTGCCAGCTCCTATCTCTCTACAGTTACTCAGCTGTTTATGATATCCTGCTCGTCAGTCCTGCCTATTTAAGCTGTCCAGTCCAGAGGATCTCTGCCTTTGCCTTGGTCACATCACAGAAACGATCTCCTGCGATCCTGTTCAAGACTTGCTTTGCTGACATCCCTTCTGGCTCCAGATCCTGCTTGCTGTTCCACTACATTGATCCCTGACTTCTGGCTTGGCTGACTTTCCGTTCTGGTTACTGAACTTTGGCTATGTTTTGACTACGTTTGTTCTATTTAACCTTTATTATTAAACAAGTGTGATTTAACTGCACTTCTGTCTAGGTCTGATTTCATGGTTTCTGACAGTTGGGCGAGCAGAAGCCAATGGAGATACTGGCACAGAGGGGTGGAGGACACTGAGCAGTTGTTAAAGTGGATGAGTCTGGCCGCAGTATTCATGAACCAAAGTAGAGGAAGAAGGTTGGTGTTTCATAACTGATACCCAGAATCTACAGTAACGGGACATTCTATGTAAGAGATAAGGCAGGAGTTTACCGTAGTGGCTCTTTCTATATTCAACCAGAAGCTACTACAATGCAACTTTCAGTTCTGTTTTCCAAAAAATCCAGGAATACTTTGCAGTTTTGCATTGAGCTACCTACCAACAACCAACGGATGTTCAGGACAGAGAGAACCGCTCTAACACTCTACGCTTAAATAGCAAGAAAAAGTATTAATATCCCATATACAGCATGTATACACTGTGACTCACAAATTTAAATCCTTAAATGTATGCTCAGCTAATTTTGCATAGAGCGAGGAAGGATCTCTCAGACGTCAGATTAGAGGGACAACGACGTACATGAATGGAGAGCCAAGGAAAGTCCTAGGCCTCTCCTCGGGTCTGACAGGTCATATGACACAGATGAGCAAAGACCTGGGAGGACTTCCCTCACTCTGCTGGGCACAGCAGCATCAGAGGTCTGGTGAGGGAATTTTTACACAGGGATGGGGTATTTGTGCTTAATACTCACCCTATGTTACCTACCACTGACCCTTGTACTCTGCATTACTTACTGCTGACCTCTGGGTTACTTACTACTGACCCCAGAACTCTGCATTACATTCTACTGACCTCTGAACTCTGCATTACATTCTACTGACCCCTGAACTCTGCATTACATTCTACTGACCCCTGCCATCTGCATGACATACTACTGACTCCTGCCTTCTGGGTTGCTTACTAATGACCTCTGAACACTGCGCTATTTTCTACTGACCCCTGCCTGCTACATTACATATTAATGACCCATGCACTTTGCATTGTATACTACTGACCAGTGGCGGCTGGTATATTTTTGAAGGGGGGCAGCAATTCATCCACCCCAGGCAGTCGGTCAGGGTCTCCTGCACCCCCTCCCGGTCAGTCCATCGGTTGGTCACCCACACTTACCCCAATAGGATGGCTTCTCCTCACAGCCAATCGGGTCTCAGGCCCCGCTTCCTAAGCCGGGATTGGCTGGGAGGAGAATCAGGAAGACAAAAGCGAATAATAATTCGCTATTGTCACACAAGTGGGTGCTCTGCTCTAATGGCTAATGGCTCTAATCATGTGCTTTAAAAAAAAAAAAAAAACAACCATTGAAATCCATGCGTCTGGCGCCCTGCATGTAGATTAGGGGTCGGGCGCATGGATTAAGGGAGCAGGACCCCTGCGCCACGTACAGACGGGCTGTCGCTGCTATTGACCTCTGCATTCTGCATTAGCTACTACTGACCCTTTCACTCTGTGTTACTACTGACCTCCTAATTCTGGGTTACTTACTACTGACCTCTGAATTCTGCACAACCTAATTCTGATCCCTACACTCTGTATTACATACTACTGACCTTTGAACCAGGGGCGTAACTACCACCATAGCGACCCATGCGGGTGCTATGGGGCCCGCAGCCGAGTGGGGCCCAGTGAGGATGAGAGCACCGCCGGCACAGTCTCCCAGCCAGGGGAAGAGAGAGGAGAGGAAGAGGCGAGCTGTCCGTATCAGCAAAGAGCTGAATTGCCCGATGTAATAGCTTTCATTAGAACTTCCAGTGTTCCCGGGGCTCATGTCACATAGCTCCACCTCTTGGCCCGGCGCCTTTGATAGACAGAATGCCGATCCAATGCGGGACATGTGACCTCATCAAAGGCATCGGGCCAAGAGGTGGGGCTATGTGACGATGAGCCCCGGGAAGACGGGAAATTCAAATGAAAGCTATTACAGCGGGCAATCCCGCTCTCTGCTGATCCGGGTGGCTTGCCTCTTCCCCTGCATAGGTGAGGCTGTATGGGGCACAGGCAGACCAGGCTGTATGGGGCACAGGTCACGCTGTATGGGGCACAGGTCACGCTGTATGGGGCACAGGTCACGCTGCATTGGGCACAGGTCACGCTGCATGGGGCACAGGTCATGCTGCATTGGGCACAGGTCACGTTGTATGAGGCACAGGTCACGCTGTATGGGGCACAGGTCACGCTGTATTGGGCACAGGTACCGCTGCATGGGGCACAGGTCACGCTGCATGGGGCACAGGTCACGCTGTATGGGGCACAGGTCACGCTGCATTGTGCACAGGTCACACTGTATGTGGCACAGCTCACGCTGCATTGACACTAGGGCAGCTGTGGGGGGGGCTGTTTGCAGGGGGGCCCCATACAACATTTTGCTATGGGGCCCTGCTATTTCTAGTTACGCCCCTGCTTTGAACTATGTGATATATACTCCTAAACCCTGCACTCTGCGTTACATACTACTGACCCCTGCACTGCGCATTACATCATACTGACCTCATAACTCTGTGTTACTTACTACTGACCCCTGGACTCTGTAAACTTGCCTTACCTTTTCATGGGGCCTTACTAGGTTATCTCCTCAAAAAAGTGTGCTGCACCCTGGTGATCTGTTATCCCCTCCAAGTTGTTCAGGTGGATCTCCGTCTCTCCAGAATTGCTGACAAAGGTTTCACAAGACAAGAAGTAAAGAAAATCTGACCCATCAGACATTTTTTACACTTAGTACATCTGGCAAAAAATTTTCTACTGACATAAATGGTTGTGGACTGTTTTGTAGTTCATAAAAAAACTACAAACTGAAAGCTAGAGTTATTTTTGTCACAAGAGAAAGTGGATACGTGGGAAACTGATTTTCTTTTATTTTTTTTTATTTTTTGCTTAAAGAGGTGAAGCAATAGAACCTCTTATGTTTTTTGTTACTGTCTTTGGTCCTATCTGTAGAAAATTGTACTCACTTCCTGTTCCATTTACCATACAGAAAGTGAGGAAAAATCTCTCTAATTGGGGCTACAGACACAAAAAAAAAAAATCAGCAGAGGGTCTAACCCAGGGGTCTCCAAACTTTCCAAATAAAGGGCCACTTAACTGCCCTTCAGACTTTAGGGGTGCCAGATTGTGTAAAACAGGAGTAGAATATGTCCTGCCATCAGTGGGAGCAAACAGTGGCCCATCTTTGGTGTCAATGAAAGCAATAGTGCCCCATCATTGGTGTGTGTCAATGGACGGAACTGTGCCCCATCGTTGGTGTAAGTGGGCGGAATAGCACCCCATCGTTGATGTCAGTGGGAGGAATTGTGCCCCATCATTGGTTTCAATGGAGGGAATTGTGCCGCAATGTTAGTGTCAGTGGGTGGAATTGTCCCCCTTCATTGGTTTCAATGGAAGGAATTGTGCCGCAATGTTAGTGTCAGTGGGTGGAATTGTCCCCCTTCATTGGCATCATTGGAAGTTATAGTACAACATTGTTGGTTTCAGTGGCAGGAATTATATTCTATTGTTGCTGTCAGTGGAATAGCGCCCCAAGGGCTGGATAAAGGCGAGCAAAGGGCCACGTCTGGCCCCCAGCCTGCAGTTTTGAGACCACTGCTCTAACTCTTCCCCACTTTAGTCAGAGCTAAATATTAAATAAGACAACAATGAGAAAAAAAAATATTAAATTGGTGAAAATGTAATTTTTTTTTCACGAAAAGATAAAATGACATTCAATATTTTTAAAACAGTTAATCGTTTTAATTTTTGTATTTTTTTGACAGGCTGTATCCATTGGCCCTTCTTCTAGAGCAGATGTTAAAGTGGATGGAATTCTGTGAAACTATACGACAATTTCAATAGCGTCGACCTCTCTTCACTCCAATCTGTTTTCTCAAACTGCAACAGAAAATATAGAAAGAGTATTTCTTTTGGATTCAGGCGCCGTGTTGAAATGTCCATCCCCAATTATGATGAGTTATGTAAGCCAACGGAGAATGTTTCGCAACATAAATCACTTTTACCTAAAAATTGCTGGTCTAATTGTAGCCCGGGTGAGGTCCAAGTCTATTCCCAGAGCTGCGAAAAACAAACAGCAAATCCCCCTTCTGCCACAGATTACCGGGGCAAAGATAGCGGTTATCAGGCAGAAGGAGACTCATTCAGTCTGCGAAGGCCAAGGAATGGGCTTGAGTTGGGAAGAGCTTTGGCTCCTTTAAGTCTTCGTGTAGACATATTGTATTGAGCGGATTCCAGTGCAAGAATTGGGATGGTTCTAGTGTGAGTAATATGAGTTTCCCTTTATACTAATAATTTCTCTAGTTTTGTCCAACTAGAATTCAAGCTACTGGGTTGCAGGGTAGATGAGTGGTATACCTCTCCATCTGTCTCTTCTCTATATTTCTTTCTTTACTTCTCTGGAAAGGATGCAGCACTGGAGCTGGTGGTGCCACCAAGTATCTTGTCAGATGGTGACAGTGCAGTCATCTGTACTTCTCCTCGAAACCAGACCCACCTATAAGTACATATACAGGGTAAGCACAGCCATGCTATCCTTAAGCTTCTCTGCCTGGGAACTAGGTGCAACACTGGGCCAGAGCAGCTGCCAGCTTTCCAGACCCAGGCCAAGAGGTGGCTGACCCCATGCCAGGGGCGTTGCTAGGGGGTGGCTTTTGGGGCTATAGCCCCGAATCTGAGGCCAATAGCCCAGAGTCTCTGCAGGGGTCCCCAAGGGGAGGGGAGGCTCTCTGGGGACCCTTATGTAAGTGGGGGGCTCTCTGGGGACCCTGATGTAAGGGAGAGGCTCTCTGGGGACCCTGATTTTAGGGCCTATGCTCTCTAGGGACCCAGATTTAAGGGGGAGGCTCTCTGGGGACCCAGATTTAAGGGGGCCTCTCTGGGAACCCTGATGTGAGTGGGGGGGCCCTCTGGGTACCCTCATGGAAGGGGGAGGCTCTCTGGGGACCCCGATGTAAGGTGATGTAAGGGGGGGCTCTCTGGGGACCCTGATGTAAGTGGGGGGCTCTCTGGGGATATATATACACCCACACGTATATTACTGTATATACATGTGTATGCCCGCCCAAGCGTATGACTTTCTTTACTACGCTGCTATGGGCTCTAGCCCCAGATCTTTTGTAGACCTAGCAATGCCCCTGCCCCATGCCATCTTTATCCAGGTAGGGTTGTGTGTGACAATGGCAATAACCTGTTCACTGCCCTTCCCCAGGGAAAATTCAAATGCATTCCTTGCCTAGCCCATGTCCTCAATTCCATGGTGCGGTGCAGGCGTTCCTCACGAAATACTCAGGATTCCAGAATGTCCTTTATCAGGCTAGAAGGATTTGTGGTAACTCCAAGTGGTCACACCTAGCCAAAGCTCACTTGGCAGAAAAGCAACCCCAACATGCGGCATCTGTCAACTGTCTCATCTACAATACTCCCAGGCACTGGAACTCAATGGTGGCCATTCTGCAAAGGCTGGAATCCCAGCAGGA
The DNA here is from genome assembly GCA_037952835.1 of Lithobates septentrionalis. Classification (NCBI taxonomy): domain Eukaryota; kingdom Metazoa; phylum Chordata; class Amphibia; order Anura; family Ranidae; genus Lithobates; species Lithobates septentrionalis. Next base: position 1,149,459 of record JBBDGP010002241.1, on the reverse strand, counting down.
ATATTCCATCAATGAGTACCTCTGAGATTATAGTACAAGGACAGGCTGTGGGGCGCCATGTCACAGGCTCAACCTTCCGGACACATGCAGCATTTTGGCACCTTTTGACAAGGCAACCAAAATGGTGAGCATGGGTTAGTGACACCCCCCCCCTCTGGTGTTCCTCCTGGAGCAAACATTGCATTACCTGATAGACTACGCACTGGACGCACAACGAAGAGAACTTGCTGGTGACCCTCAATTGCTGTCAGGCAGAGGCAGCAGGAGGCCAAGGAGGAATACCAGGTGGATAAGGAGGATTGGGGTGGTGGATGGGATGAGTAGGAGGAAATGGGGGAGGCTTCAATGGGGATGTTTCACCATTCCCAAACCCTGAGTGTTGTGTGTGGGTGGGGGGAAAATGTTGAAGGCAGTGTTGATCTCAGTTACATCTCAGCGAGAACTCAGAGTTCTTTGCTGCAGGCAATTTGTGGTAAATAGAGACTTTTACTCTTAAATGGTTTTGCAAGGAGGAAGGTCACCAAACAGAAGGACCATTAGTGGGTGGCCACCCCAGTAGATCACCAATACAAGGGTAAAACGGCAGATCTCCAGCCACCTTGCCAGAAGGAGCCCAAAATGTGGTACTTTGCTAAGGTGCAGCATAAGAACCTCTTAGCTGCATTTCCTGATGACGGTAGAATCCCTTCTGATGACAACCTTGCCTCCAAATCTCCTGAACCACTGGTCAGTTTAGGCCTATTACACTAATGTTTGTTTTAAGATAAAACCTGCCTCTTGACTCCCTTTTTAAATTGTGACCTAAACACATTGCTTAAAGTGATTGTAAAGGCAGAAGCTTTTTTTTATCTTAATGCATTTTATGCATTAAGATAAAAAGCTACTACTGTGGGGTCCTCATTTTGACTGACCACAAGAATCTCACATTCTTGTCTGAGAAACCTTAAGCAAATGCGTCTGCAACATACTCCTCCATGGACTTATCCTCCAAGACCGACAAAGGGAAAACCCGGCCACGAGGGGGTATGGCACCAGGGTGAAGGTCAATTGCCGAATCATACAACTGGTGTGGAGGCAAACTACTGGATTGACCTTTGTCAAAGACATCGCTAAAATGGCAGTACTCCGATTCTGTGGGGGCGTGACCGGATGCGTGACTGGATGCTGGAGTGAGTGGAGGCGAGCGTGAGCTTCCCCCAGCCCGATGCCTCCGTGTCTGTCTGCTGTGCCTAGCGCCCGGAGCCTGCCTGAATGAGCTCTCTCCCCCTGTGGTGTGTTTCACCGGCTGCTTGCCTCTCCTGCCCGCCAGTCCGAGACGGAGTGTGACGCCGGGATTGGGGTACGTCCGCCCGGGATAGGAAGAGACCCGAGCCCTAGGAGCGGGGAGAAGGGGGTCGGGCTTTCTGCTCGAGCGGTCGCCCGAGCAACGCTCCCGTCACCAGCGGGAGGAGGCGGCTGAGACAGCGTGCGTATAGGACAGGAGGAGCTACAGCCACCGCCAGGAGTGTCCATGTGTGAGCTGCACTAAGGTACCGACTGTTAATTTCTGCTACTACCACTGCTACCACTAGCTATTGTGCTTACTAAAAAATGGACCATCTCCCCCTGCTTTCTGAGGGGCGGACCACCACCCGGACAGTGGGGGGGTGAAGTCATAGGCGGCCCACTACACGGACACCCAGCGCCTTTCCATCCTATCTAGTGACAACATACCTTTTGTTAGTTGGCGGTGGGTTGTGTTGGGGGAGGGGGGTATAGCCTGGAGTACTGACGGTGCAGCGGTTTCGGCTGATTTTCGGCTGATTGGATTTTTGGCTGGTCGGTTATCCTAGTGCCTGCCTGGGGGATACTGCTGGGTCTGTGACGCTGCTGAGGGAGCTATGACTAGGAAAAAGGGAGAAGAGCTGCAGCCACAGGAGAACTCTAGCTCCCAAACGACCCGCACTTCAAAAGAGAAGGGAAACCAGGCAGCAGCAGCAGCAGCGGCTAAACTTGTAAAATTTGCTCACCCCTCTACCTCATCTCCATCTAAAAATATCCAGCACCAGCAGGATAGACTACAGGCAGGGGACAGGAAGAGCCTAGGAAAAGGACCCGCGATAACACACACAACAAAAGTAGCAAATAGCAAAAGCTTAGAGGGGGAGTCCGCAGGATCAGTGAAAAACAATGCTATTGTGCACAACGCACCAGGAGAAGCGGAACCCACATTGAAAGACGTTTTATGCGCTGTCAACTCCTGCAAGGCCTCCCTAAGCGATTTGTGCGACCAGTTAACCGGGCTAAAGGATGAGCTAATTATAGTAAGCCAAGAACTGCAAAGGACTGTCGCTAGAACAACAACACTGGAGGAGAGAGTAAGTCAGGCTGAGGACGATCTAAACCCACTAAAACAAGAGCTTAAGGCATTAGAAATGCAGATGGACCTACACAACGCTAAATTCGAGGAAATGGAAAATAGGTCCCGCAGAAACAACGTAAGGGTGGTAGGACTACCGGAGCGGTGTGAGGGCTCCCACCCCGAGGAGTTTTTTGAGAATTGGCTTAGGGGAATATTCGGGGCGGAAACTTTCTCCCATCTCTTTGCCATTGAAAGAGCTCATAGGGTGCCAACTAGGGCCCCACCAACAGGGGGATACCCCAGACCAATAATTATAAAGCTGATCAACTACAGGGATAAGGTAACCCTGATGCGCAGGGCCAGAGAACTGGGAGATATTCTGTATAACGGAACCAAGATTTTATTTTTTCCCGACTATTCCCCAGACCTCCAAAAACGAAGGGCTGAATTCAGGGACATTAAGCGTAATCTGCGGAATTATAAATTGGAATATGCCCTGCTGTATCCCACTCGACTGCGCATTGTTGCCCTAGGGACTACCCATTACTTTGACACAACAACAGGGGCAACAAAATGGCTGGAAGATAATAAAAAGGACCTGTTGAGTTAGGGCTCGAAAAAAAAAGGCTAGTCAAGTTAAGAAAGGAAGGGAGGAAAATGTATACCTTTTTTTTTTTTTTTTTTCTTCTTGTTAATTTCTCGTTTCTTTTCTAGAGTAAACAGTAGAAGACAGGGGGGGGGGGGGGTGTGTGTTAGATGGAAGCACGAATCAATGATGCGATTACACGGATTACGAATGTTTTAAGTATCGTTCTGAAAGTTTGGAAGAGGGCAGCGGGAAGGAGGGAGGGGGGTAAGTGTGTGGTAGTAAGACACAACGCATCTTATTTTTGCACGAGAGGGGTGTTGTTTTCAGAATGGTTGGGAGGGGGGAAAAACCTGGTCACAAGTATTGCCCCCAGGGCTAGCCTAACTAGGCAGGAGGGGGGGTCACGAATTAGGGGGGAGGGGGGGGGATGAATGCCGTGGGAGGGGGGGCGGGTGGGGGGTTCGCAGTGAGATATAGGGTTGGGCAAAGGGGCGCTTGTAATTTACACATAGATAGGAGGGGGGGGCCTATAAAGGCAATGTATACTGGTACACGTGTTTTTGTATTTGCAATTAAGGGATGCAGAGTGGGGATGGAGAGATCCCTGGATACGGAGGTTCTATGTCCCTCCCCACTCTCCCTTTCTTTCTTCTTTTTTCTTGGTTTACACAATCACGTAGTTGGCAAGTTTTGTACCCACGAATCCTCAAAGGCACTGATTCTCCTTTTTCTTTTGGTTGTTTAGGTATTTTTCTCCTTTTTTTTTTTTTTTTCCTAGCTAGATGTCATTAAAAACGTTAAAAATAGGTTCCTGGAATATTAGGGGTATGAGCGACCCGGCCAAAAGGGCCGCGGTGTTTTTGGCGATGGAGGCTTATGGCGTCGAACTGGCTTGTCTGCAGGAAACTCACCTCACCAACGATACCAAATTATACGCTCGGAACTATAAATTTCAAGAACAGTATCATTCTGTATACACCTCATATTCAAGAAGTGTGAGCATATTGGTGGGTAGGAGTATTTCATTTTCCTGCAGGGAAGCCAGGATAGACGCGCTGGGCCGCTATGTATTCCTGAGCTGCGTTGTGGAAAATAGACCACTAGTGCTAGCAAATATCTATGTTCCGCCTCCGTTTAATACAGAGCCCATATTGGATCTGTTGGAGTTTGTGGATAACAAGGCTGATGTACCTATAATTTTGGTGGGGGACTTCAATACTGTTCTGGATAACAAAATGGACCGATTTCCACCACTGAATCGCGCAGAGAGATTATCAGAGGGACGCCTAGGTCAACTCCTGAGAGAGGTTGGGTGGTGCGACCTATGGAGATCTCACAACCCAAACACCCGGCAGTATTCCTGTTACTCAGGGACACATTCCACCCTCTCGCGCTTAGACATGGCATTAGGTAACTGCGAGGCCCTGCAATTAGTAGGGAACATAGAGTATAAGCCGAGGGGAATCTCAGATCACTCTCCTTTGACTCTGACCCTGAAGCTAAACACTAGAATCGGCCGGAAAAGGTGGACAATAAAACCGCTCTGGTTAGACCTGATAAGCTGTCCAGAAGAAGTAACCTCCAAATTAAAAGAATTTGTAACATTTAACTCAGGTACAGCACCGGCGGGGGTAGTGTGGTATGCCCTAAAAGCGTTTCTTAGAGGATTACTACACCAACAGGTCACCAAAATAAAGAAAAAGTCAAGGGAATGGGAGGCAAGGGCCAACAGGGAATCTATGGAATCAGAGGCGCAATATGTGGCGGATCCAACTCCTGTAAAGCAGGCGATTTGGCTCAATCGACAACAAGAGTATAGAGAGGTAATTACAGTTTTTCTCCATTGTTTTGGCTCATTTCTTGAAACAGAAATGACATTCTCAAAACTCTAAGTTCATTTGGCAAAACAGTCTTACAGTTCAGCACAACACTATAACTCACGTGCAAAAGCTCATATCTCTCCCAAAACTGTTCACTCATGTTTCAAAACCATATTCCTTTCCCATATAAAGAGTCACTGCCCCCAAAATGGCAAAGATTCTTCTCAATTGCTTTGGCTCATTTCTTGAAACAGACCAGACGTTCTCAACTCTCTTGGTGCTTTTGCCAAAATAACCTGGATGGTTCAGCACAACACCATGGTTCACCTTCAAAAGCTCATATCTTTCCCAAAACAGTTCACTCATGTGTCAAAAATAAATTTCTTTCTCATTCAAATAGTCAGTACCCCCAAAATGCTTTGTCCCTTTGGCATTGTGTAAGCACTGCAAGTCAAAATGTTTAGATGTTTTGTCTCTAAGGCAGAGGACCATTGAAATATCCCTCATGTCCACCTTTCAGTCTTAGCCCAGTCCTTCATTGACAATGGTTACTGTACAGTTTTTGTCTCGCTAACTGAATACAATTGTGTATAAAACTGAAAAAAAAAGAAAAGATTTTAGGGTAAGAGTAGCCTCCAAGGTTTGACATCACACATTGCACTCATACTGCCAAGGAAAAATTACTTTACAGTATTGTAACCATTATCATTCACACACAAAGTAACTTCCATACATGAGAGTAAAAAGAAAATGTATACAGCATAATATACGGAAATATAAACACACAAACAAAAAACAAGGAAAATTACATTTAGCCTACAATGCTGTAAATAAAGCTGGAGTTTCACAACTACTGTAACATCTCTTCACTGGCCACCGTCCTCACCCTCCTGCCCATCCACACGCTGCTGTCTGTCTGGCCACAGATTCTCATCAACATTGCAGCGTATATCCTCCCTTGCGATGCAACGAGGGAAGAAATGGTGTGCATGTCGCAACCATCCCCCACACTGATCTCCTGTAATATCCTCACAGGCAGCATCCATTGCATGGAGCAGGGACCTCTGATCTTGAGCCCGATGCTCATACACTCTCCACCTCCAAGCGGAGAAAAACTCCTCAATAGGGTTGAGGAAAGGAGAGTAAGGTGGTAGGAACACCATATCCATCCTTGGATGAGCAGTGAACCAGGCCCTGATAAGCAGGCCACTGTGGAAATTCACATAGTCCCATACAATTATATATTGTGGTTGGTGAGGCGCTATGAGACCTCTCTTATTTTCAGGGATCAAATCCAAATGAAGGCGGTCCAAGAAGATGAGGAGCTTCTGTGTATTGTATGGGCCAAGACTGGGGATGTGAGTGGCCACACCATTCTCAGAAATGGCAGCACACATAGTTATATTGCCCCCTCGCTGGCCTGGGGCATCCACCGTGGCCCGGTGGCCAATAAAATTTCGGCCACGTCTTCGGCCCTTGGCCAGGTTGAAGCCAGCCTCATCCACATACACGAGTATGTGAGAGGTCTCGTTTCCTTCCAATGCCATTATTCTCTACAATAGAGTAAAAAAAGAAAACATCAAATCAGTCATACAGAAGAGTCATACACTACAGTTACAGACAGTTACATAGGAATGTTCTAAACAAGTTCAATATATTACTGGTCAGTATTCCAGTGGTTCCAAAACTGGGGTACATGTACCCTATGCAGAGGTACTACAGGGGGTATTTGACAGAAAGGGGAGGGGAAAAATTATCAATGAGTAGACTTACTGAAATGCTACAGTAAAACCCACAGTATTAGATAGATTTACATGGGAGGCACTACTGTAATTGCAGCTCTTTGACCCTTTTTCTTACTGTATTGTATGTTATATTCTTCAAAATAAGGATTATAATGATAATTGCATCATACAGTAAGCTTCAGTTTTCAGACAAAATGTTTATAAATCAGATACGTAAATCAAATACTTTCATACCTGGATTACCTAGATTCAGGTAAAGTGGGTACTGAAACCAATACATTTCGGGAACCACTGCTTATGGTAATTGTAAAAAGGTTATCTTGATGGACAACCAGTAACTGACTTACATGTACATACTGGTACCGCAGCTCTTTCACTCTGTCAGAGTTCCTCTCAAATGGTACCCTGTAAATTTTGCTTCATTGTTATCTGATGCTTCTTCAATATGCGGGCTAATGTGGAGATGCTTATAGAGTTGACATTTTGGAATATGGCTTTGTCTTGTAGGATTGCAGTGCGGATCTGTCTCAATGTGATGGCATTATTTGCAAACATCATGTTACAGATCTCTTGTTCTTGTTGTTCATTGAGAAGTTTTCCTCGGCCACCCGTGCCAAGTTGTCGTCCAGTCCTAGACATAGAATTCAAAGGACAACACTCCATTCATAATTTATACCTTATGTATTCCGTACAGAATGAGTTACCAATGTAATCATATTGTTGTTTTACTTACAGTAACTTTACAATTCCAATGCATCACTGCACAGTGACTGGAATACTACTGTAAACTGTATCATCAATATTGTAGAAAATAAACTATTCCATACTATTCCATAGTTTATTTTCTACAATATTTTTCTTGTCATTGTTAGTATCATACGTAACATCCCACTGAGGTAAGATACTGTAATATTGTAGGCCCATAACACACACACACACACACACACACTAAATGAATACGTAAATGAGTAAATAAACATATTTGCTGCTCTATGCACAGTGTCTTGTCCTATACATTATATAATTCCATCATTGACTGACTACATACCTGTTTTCCCTGCGAAAGGTTTGGATGATAGAGAAGACTGTAGAGCGAGGCACATTAGGCTGCACTCGGCAACCTGCCTCCGCCATTGTGAGGCCATGGTTGATGACATGATCTAAAATTGTGGCCCGAATTTCATCAGGGACAGCATAGTGTCTTCGTGCTCTTCGGCCTCTTCCCCCTATTCCACCACCACTCACCCTTACTCCTCTTCTTCTTCCTCTTCCTCGAGCAGGCAGTTTCCCTTGTTCATTTACTTGGCCAGGTGCCTCCATGTTCAGAAATTGTACTGGTCCTGCATGGTCAAGCTCTATATATACATGTTTGGCAGCATTTACAATCATAGACAGCACCTGTCAGATAACTAAACATACTGTTTGATTGGTCATCTGAGACCAACTCCGACTCCTCCTTTGTTAGTCAAGTTCTAGTTGCACCTGACTGTCAATTGCTGTAATCTTTTTATCAAATGTTCCAAGAGATTCATATATGGTATTCATGGTATTATGTTCCTGAATAATTTTGACAATTGAACAGACTATTGTGCATGTGATGACTTAAACAATGAAATGATGCTGACACGTTTTGGAGAGAACAACCATTAGACTGAGAATTGACAATCAGTTTAGATCAACAAGATCTATTCAATTGGAAATTGTGCTAAATGTAGGCTACTTGTACTTAATCATTTGAAAAATGTACTGAGACATTGAGACATGTACTGAGACATTTGCAATTTTGATGAAATGAATGAGAAATTCAATTCAGTTGTGAATAATTGCAAAGTGGTTTGGAGATTTGTCCATGATGTTTTGAGAATGTCATTTCTGTTTCAAGAAATGAGCCAAAACAATGGAGAAAAACTGTAATAGAAGAGTAGAGAATAAAAGACTGTTCCAGAAACAAAATTATTTCGGTGAAGGGGAGAAAGTAGGCCGGATCCTTGCACTTATAACGAAGTCTAACTTATCCCCATCGGCCATTTACTCGATTAGGACACCGGCTGGAGAGATCACTTCCGATCCTGCCGCGGTCCTAGAGACCTTCTCTGCGTTCTATAGAGATCTGTATAGGTCGCGCTGTGGGTTGGATCGGTGCAGTATGGACAGGTTTATAGAGGGGGTGGACCTACCCGTTTTATCGGAAGGGGATAGGAGTGCAATGGAGTCCCCCCTGACCTTAGAGGAGCTCCAAGGGGCTGTCATGGAGATGTCAGCCCAGAAATCTCCTGGCCCGGACGGTTTGCCATTGGAGATTTACAGAAAATATGGGGAAGTGCTGCTCCCGGAGCTCTTAAGGGTATTGGAGCAGTCGTTCAAGGACGGACGGCTGCCTTTATCAATGTCAGAGGCCGACATAATAATGATTCCAAAAGAGGGGAAAGATCAACTGGAAGTCACCTCATATAGACCGATATCATTGTTGTGCTCTGATGCCAAAATTGTCGCAAGGGTGCTCGCATCCAAATTGAATAAATGCATCGCAAACCTGGTACACCCAGACCAATCAGGGTTTATCCCTGGTCGGTCAACTAGCACTAATATTAGAAGGGCCTACCTGAACCTCCAGGTGCCGACCGAGAACATAGGGTCTAGAGCTATACTGTCCCTGGACACTGCCAGGGCCTTTGATAGCCTAGAGTGGGACTACCTCTGGTGGGTACTTGAGAGGTTTGGATTTGGCCCTGTATTTATTGGCTGGTTAAAGATCCTCTACAGAAATCCTAGGGCAAGACTTAAGTTAAACAATGATTACTCGGAAAGTCTTTCCCTCGAAAGAGGGACGAGACAGGGGTGCCCTTTGTCTCCCATGTTGTATGTTTTAGCCATGGAGCCACTGGCGGGGGCGGTGAGATCATCACCTGAACTGCAAGGATTTCTTAGAAAAGGGCGGGAGGAGCGAATAGCGCTTTTTGCGGACGACGTCCTATTTTTCCTTGGAGACACGACTTTCTCACTGGAGAAGGTCATGTACCTCGTGGAGGACTTCGGAAAGTTCTCAGGGTTAAGCATTAATTGGGAGAAATCGTCGCTCCTGCCGGTCGATCCATTGGTTAGCCCGATCCCGACTAGCTTGCCCCAACTGAAAGTCACTGAGAAAATGAAGTATCTCGGCATTGTGCTATCCAGGGACCCCAGCGTGTTCATCGAGGATAACCTGGCCCCCCTCCTGTTAAAATTTAAAAAGAAATGTGATATTTGGAGCAGACTCCCCCTGTCTGTGGCGGGTCGGGCCAATTTGATTAAAATGGTTTGGCTACCTCAGCTGCTATACCTGCTCCATAACTCCCCAGTTTGGATTGGAGAGAAGTGGTTCCAAAAAATTCAATCTCTCTTTGGGAAACTAATATGGAAAAAAGGGCAGGCCAGGATAGGCCTACAAAAGCTGCAGTGTCCTGCCACGGAGGGGGGTTTGGGGGTTCCCCACCCCTTTGCCTACTTCCTGGCAGCCCAGTTGCAGCAGCTGGGCGGATGCGACATTGATGGAGGGGGAAGCAGGAGTGCCCAATTTATTTTGCAAGGTTGCCCACATAGCTCATTGGTGGAAGCACTGGAGGCAGAGTCACTACAACGAGAGATCCCGACTCTTAAAATGACCACCAGGGTTTGGCAGACAACCAAGCGAATAATGGGATATAAAGGAATTTCAGAATATTCACCAATCTGGAACAACAAGAATTTACAGGAATTATTATCTGTTGATAGTAACAGGCTGTGGGAAAGGTGTGGGATAAGCCGGCTAACACAGTTATATGAGGGGGATATCTTGAACTCTTTCGAGGAACTGAAATATGAGTATGGGATTCCAAATCATGTATTCTATACCCACTTACAGATTAGACATGCCTTGAACAGGCAGTTTGATAGGCAATCTCCCATATGGTGTAGGACTCCGCTGCTACACACTATAGTTAAATCAGAGACCTCCAAGGGGCTAATTTCAAAGATATACACCCAATTAATAAAGCGTATAAATATGCAGGTAGGCCTCCCTGGGGGTAGGGTCAGATGGGCAGCCGATGTGGGGGCGATAACGGACGCTGAGTGGAAGAGGATTCTGGAATTTGGTACTGAAGTGTCTGTCTCGCCTTCACAAATGGCCTCCCATCTGATGCTGCTACATAGATCTTATTACACTCCAAAAAAGCTTTTTATGTTTGGCCGTAGAATCAATGACGAGTGCCCTAGATGTAGGAGAACAGGTGATTTAATCCACATGATGTGGCGGTGCCCAAAGCTAGTTAGGTATTGGTCCGAGATTTTAAAGAAAATAAATACAACGTTCAAAACTAACTTGGCGCTCCATTCTAAGACTTGTGTGCTTGGTCACGTCAACAATGGGCTGAGAGACAGGTGCACAGCGGTGGCCGTAGCTAGATCTTTGTTCCAAGCGAGGAAACTAATAGCGCAGCTCTGGCAATCAAGAACTCCTCCGACCTCGGAGGATTGGATTAGAATAGTTGACTCCACAGTGTGGTGTGAGAGGACGTTCTATACTAGGGCTGGCAATTATAACAAGTTTGTGAGGTTGTGGAGTCCGTGGGTCCAAGTAATGCCGTGCCCGCAAGCAGTGCTATCTGTATGCTGAGAGTGTTTATGTCCTTAGTAATGGGGCATAGCCATACTAGGTGTAACTTAGAGTTAAGAGAGAACATTGTACAGTCTTGTCGTTGCCCATCAGGTGCGCCCGGATACTATGGGGGGTTCTTAAGGGAGGGTTACTGGGGGGTGGGGGGACGGTTCAATCACGTGAAAAGGTAATAAAATATACAAATATGTATACGGTCATGGTAGGAAGGTGGCCACTAGGTCCCGGGGCACTAGTTGCATGATACGGGCCCCGTAGTTTGGGACTACTGGTGTCACCTACATACTGTAATGCAAATTGTAATTTCTCACTTTAAGAGGGAAATAAGGGGGGGGGGGGAAAGGGGGGGGGAATAATTATGGAATGCCACAATGATGTGACTAGATTAGAGACGTATATGAGTACCAATCTGAAAGTAGTCTCTGGATAAAGTTGACTGAGGTGGCAAAAAAAAAAAGAAAAAAAAAAAATGAAAAAAAAAATAAATAAAAAAAAAAATGGCAGTACTCCTCCGGCAGGGAGGAGAGTGAAGAGGTGCACAGGACCTTGGCAACCTTCTGGAAGCATGACTGCATTCTGGTGACCAGGAGAGAACCTCAGCACGAAGCACTAGAACCTCAGCACTAGGTTTTATAAGAGAAGGGTTACTCCCCATTTTCTAAATGCAGCCAAAATATTGATACCTAGAATTTGGAATCAGTCTGAATGTCCCACTATAATGGATTGGAAAAAGGAGGTAGAAAAAAATAATGAAAGCGGAGAGATGGATACATATGATTAAAGACCAACAAAATAAATTTAAACATACATGGGCAAGATGGCTGTATTTCTCCTCAGAAATAGGGGTGGTGCCCCTTTTGGGGGCAATGCTGTGTTATGGATCAGATAGTCTATGAGATGCATCTGTTGGGGGGGAAATTGGGAGGTGTTGTTTTTTTTCTTTTTTTGTGTTGTTTTTTTTTTCTTTTTTTGTGTTGTTTTTTGTGTTGTTTCTTTTTTCCTCCTCTGGGAAGCACAGTGGAAAGATGATTGATGTCATTAAAGGAAGAGGATAAGTTACACGGACGGCACGGGATGGGCAACACGTAATGGAATCACATACAGAAGGGTAGATTGAAATGAAAGGTGGAGAGGTATAAAAATGAAATAGTAGAATGAGATTATATTGAATTAAAACACTAAACATAATAGGACACAAAAATAGTAATTCCAAATTGTTTTATTTATTGAGAGAGAGAGAGAGAGAGAGATAGAGAGAGATAGATAGAGAGAGATATATAGATATATATATCTATATATCTATATAGATATATAAATCTAGATATATATATCTAGATATATATATCTATATATATTTATTTTTATTTTTTTTTGTATTGTTGGTTGTTCGACACATGTAAAGCCCCCTTCTTAATTATACTTTGAATTATTATATTTTGAATAATGTTTTGCACAAATTGAGTTTTGGTTATGGGTAGGCAAGTGGGCGTTTTTTTATTTTATTTTTTCCTTCTTCTTCTTCTCCCTTTTGAAGAGGACATGATCAAGGGTCCGGTGTGTTTTCTCGGGGTGGAGTAGTGTGGTTTAAGTTTAATGAAAAGATTTATATAGATATATTGTGCAATGTGTATTTCTATGTTGTATGTTGAAATTTGTCTTAAAAAAAAAAAAAGAAAAAGTGATTACAAAAATAAAAACCACACATGTGAGATATCGCCACGATCGTTAGAGCGAGAACAATCATTCTAGCACAGGACCTCCTCTGTTATGCTGGCCATACACTATACAGAAAATCGGCCGAACCCATTTTCGAAAAACGAACGTTCGACCGTGACCGCAAACGATCGTGCCATCATATAATGACCGATAATCTGTTCAGTGGACATGAATAAATAATTTTGTGTTCGTTTTTTTACATATACCTAGTGCAGAAAGTTCGGACGGGAAACACATTAACCTTGCAATTTATCGTACGTTCGGCAGAAATTTTCCAAACATGCCGTTCGTTTTTTTTCCACAAAAACGTCACAAACGATTATCGATTTGTACCCACTAACTTGCCGAAAAACGAACGAAGTGTCCATTCGAACGATTTTTCGGCCGATTTTTCGTATAGTGTATGGCCAGCATAACTCTAAACAGGTAACAAAATTTTAAACGGTCGCCTATGGAGATTTTTAGGTACCGTAGCTTGTCGCCATTCCACGAGCGTGCGCAATTTTAAAGCATGACATGTTTGGTATCTATTTACTCTGCGTAACATCATCTTTCACAATATACAAAAAATTGGGCTGACTTTATTGTTTTTGTTTTTTATTCATTAAAGTGTTTTTTTTTTTCCCAAAAAAATTGCACTTGAAAGACCGCTGTGCAGTGTGACATAAAATATTGCAACGATCGCCATTTTTTTCTGTTCTCTGCTGCCAAAAAATATCTAATGTTTGGGGGGTTCTAAGTAAATTTCTAGCAAAAAAAATACAGATTTTTACTTGTAAACAACAAATGTCAGAAAAAGGCCCGGTCAGAGTAGGTGTCCAGCTCCATACCTCCCAACATTTTGAGATGGGAATGAGGGACACCTACTAGCAAATGTATGTAGGCATAGGACACGCCCCCCCTGCCACACCCCCTTAAAGGAAAATTCACCGGAAAAAAAAGGTCAATTAAATCCACAAGGGCTTTTTTTTTTTACCACTACTATTCCTTTATATTGGCTTTTGAAATTCACAAATGCAGCAAGTTAGAAATGTAACGAAAGGTTTAGCGCTGGGAAACACTTTTTGAAAGATAAAAAGTGCGTTTCATACAAAACTATACCGATCAGAGCAAAATGAGGGAAAAATGAGGAGGAATGAGGGACAGAGGGACATTGCTCCAAATCAGGGACAGTCCCTCGAAATCAGGGACAGTTGGTAGCTATGTCCTTTTAGACAAGAGTTTACCTATTAGTCCAAAAAATGTCCATAATTTACCAACAGGAGTATTTCCCTTCCCCGGTTGTAGGCACCGACAAATCATCCTATGGGGATCAATGAATTGGGAATATGCTTAGCCATTGAGTCCCATGCACAGTTTAGATTGGCAGACTAGTTACCCAGAATTCCCCAGGGGTCTCAGTGCGTTCTTTTCGGTGCTACAATTCAATGGCAATGTACTAAGCAGTGAAGATAGAAGCTGCAGATGTTTGACTCTGGGTCCATGACCTGTGACTAACTTCCATACGGTTCCTCCTCAGCATCAGGCTCCTTCGCCACAATGATGCAGCCTTTTCTCTACAAGTAAACAACCCGGCTCAGCTACAAGACACCAAGACACATTTGCAGGCAGATCGCTGGGATTACAGACACTAAATGATTCTTTTTTTCTTTTCTTTTTTTTTTAAAGACAGCTGAGCGGAAAAATATAAAACCGGCTCAAAATATTTACAGACCCATTTCCGTAACTATATTAGACCGCCAGATTTCACTATATGGGTAATTTAGGGTAATTTCAGGATAATATACACTATGTTGTCAAAAGTATTGGGACACCTGCCTTTACACGCACATGAACTTTAATGGGCATCCCAGTCTTATGCCCCGTACACACGGCCGGATTTTCCGATGTAAAATGTCCGATCGGAGCGTGTTGTCGGAAATTCCGACCGTGTGTGGGCTCCATCGGACATTTTCCATCGGATTTTCCGACACACAAAGTTTGAGAGCAGGCTATAAAATTTTCCGACAACAAAATCCGTTGTCGGAATTTCCGATCGTGTGTACACAAATCCGACGGACAAAGTGCCACGCATGCTCAGAATAAATAAAGAGATGAAAGCTATTGGCTACTGCCCCGTTTATAGTCCCGACGTACGTGTTTTACGTCACCGCGTTTAGAACGATCGGATTTTCTGACAACTTTGTGTGACCATGTATATGCAAGACAAGTTTGAGCCAACATCCGTCGGAAAAAATCCTAGGATTTTGTTGTCGGAATGTCCGGACAAAGTCCGACCGTGTGTACGCCCTATTAGTCCGTAGGGTTCAATATTGAGTTGGCCCATCCTTTGCAGCTATAACAGCTTCATCTCTTCTGGGAAGGCCGTCCACAAGGTTTAGGAGTGTGTCTATGGAAATGTTTGGCCATTCCTTCAGAACCGCATTTGTAAGGTCAGGCACTGATGTTGGACGAGAAGGCCTGGCTCGCAGTCTCCGCTCTAATTCATCCCAAAGGTGTTCTGTCGGGTTGAGGTCAGGACTCTGTGCAGGCCAGTCAAGTTCCTCCACCCCAAACTTGCTCATCCATGTCTTTATGGACCTTGCTTTGTGCACTGGTCCAAACCATTTGGTGGAGGGGGGATTATGGTGGGGGGTTGTTTTTCAGGGGTTGGGCTTGGCCCCTTAGTTCCAGTGAAGGGAACTCTTATGGCGTCAGCATATCAAGACATTTCGGACAATTTTATGCTCCCAACTTTGTGGGAACAGTTTGGGGATGACCCCTTCCTGTTCCAACATGACTGCCCACCAGAGCACAAAGCAAGGTCCATAAAGACATGGCTGAGCGAGTTTGGTGTATGTATACAGGAGATTACTGCAATAGTGTTATACATATATATACAGCAGTGACGGCTGCTCATCAAAAGATACTGGAAGATAGAAGCCTGTTTGGGCTTAGAGAGTTTGCCATGAAGTCTACTGCTGTTTTTTGGTGTTCTGTACCCCTAAACCTATTATCTCAAAATACACTATATTACCAAAAGTATTGGGACGCCTGCCTTTACATGCACATGAACTTTAATGACATCCCAGTCTTAGTCCCTAGGGTTCAATATTGAGTTGGCCCCACCCTTTGCAGCTATAACAGCTTCAACTCTTCTGGGAACGCTGTCCACAAGGTTTAGGAGTGTGTCTATGGGAATGTTTGACCATTCTTCCAGAAGTGCATTTGTGAGGTCAGGCACTGATGTTGGACGAGAAGGCCTGGCTCGCAGTCTCATGTAAACAAGCCATTACCAGCTTGTGAAAGCATCTAATCAAACAAATCTTTCCATAAAGGGGAGGTATCACAGCAATACAAGTGATAGAAAAAAATAAAAATAAAGATCCAGTGTTATAAAATAAATAAATAAATAACATGTAAAGCACCCTTGTCCCCCCCCCCCCCCCCCTTACGCTCACACACATGCACGTTGGTCCCGCACGCATATTTAAATGGAAACTCTTGTAATTGGCTCACTGCTGTCCCCAGGAGTCTGCGCAGTGCTTGGGGTAAAATTCCAAGTAAACTTTTAAAACTGAAGTCCAGGCAAACAGCTGCATGTGCATATATAGGAGCTGTTCTATCTGCCCAAGTATTTGTATTTATATCCATCCAGTCCCAAGATAAACACAGCTCTGCCACACAGTACAGCAGGGCCGGAAGACTTTTTTTTTTTTTTTTTGCCAGTTTGTTGTCAGTTTAGTTATACTTGGGCCGGCCACATACGATTCGAAACCATTACTGAGCAGTCTGAATGTACCAAGCTGATCGATCCATCAACTAGGGTGCAACCAACCTGCCGGATTCGCTTGCGATTGCAAGCCTGGTATAGCTGCTAACGATAATCACTGTCTTCTTCTGGTGGGTCCGGCTTCCCCTGCCCTCCTGTCCACCCCCCCCCCCCCCCTTGGAGGAGGGACTGTCAACGCTGTCTGTGTTGATGGGGGAATTGCGCAAATTTCTTTCCTGGTTGCGGGAAAGAAATTCGCACTGTCTGTGGCCTGCCTTAGAGATCTTGTTTCCTCCCCCAACCTCCGACTGGACAATAAAAGCAGAACCAGCACACCGATGAGCTCACCGATCTATCCTTCTGCTCTCTCCTCCAATCAACATGTTCCTTGTTAGCACATGAGTGCTGCAGCAACACTAATTGGCTTCCTGTGTTTCTTCTCCCTCTCCTGGTCTGAGCTCTGCTGTACAGGGGGGGCTCAAGAAGCCAATTCCAGGTCAAATTTGAGCACTTGCACTGCTTGCATACAAATAAAAAGCATTATTGTTATTGAATAGAGAGCCGCATTCATTTGGGTATTTAATAACTACTTATCTCTAATTCCCAAGTCCAGGTTGGGCGGCCGCCCCCCCCCCCCCCCCTCCATCTATTACCTGCATCATGTAACCCAGTGAAAGACTGAAGGGTGGCGCTTACTCCCCCTGGTGGTCATACATGGTACAGCCATCCTTTTCGAATTTGGCAACCTTTCACCCTTATTCAATTCACTGCAGGATCTGTAATCTCCTGTAAACATCCCAGAACATTTCACACCTATTTTGGTAGCCTGGCATCCGTTTGATCCAATAGTTGGATTATCCTTCACCGCGTGTCAATTTAGCTCAGCGTACAATTAATTCACATTCTAAAAAATGTCACTGAGGTTTCGAATTCCAGCGCAGACAATAGTTTCCATTACAGCTCTGACCACCGAATGCGGTGATTGGGTGCCAGTCACCCGCGGGTTACAGAACAATGCCCGGGATTGTACATCACACACCTACTGGGATCAGTGCCTGTCTGGTCAGGAGCGCTGGAAAAACCTGCGCAATTCAGAGGCCGCTTCCTTCTTCAGTCTGTGCCGCGATCTCATCTGTTTGTTATCTGAAGGGCCTGGCACGCTCGGCGCAGCTGGAGGGGAGCGTAAAGGAGAACCTGGAAAACCAGCTACTGTTAGAATCTGAATACTCTAGTCTTAAAGGTGAATTTCAGGCAAACAGCTGTATTAGCTGCCACGGGATTTGTTCTAAGTTTTTTTTTTTTATAATGTGCTACCCTGTTTCCCCGAAAATAAGACCTAGAATGATTGTCGGTGATGGCTGCAATATAAGCCCCACCCCCCAAATAAACCCTACGCTGTTTCCCTGAAAATAAGCCCTACAAGGACTTTAACTAGGGCTTATTTGGGGGGTAGGGCTTATATTGCAGACATCACCGACAATCACGCTAGGTCTTATTTTTGGGTAAACAGGGTAGTATGCAATGCATACTAGCACATTATGCCATTGTCTTGCAGGTTTTGTTTCTTTTTTTTTTTGTTTGTTTGTCTTTTTTTCTTCAGCGGTTTACTACCGCTTTAAAACTAGTAATGACAAAGTTATTGCTGAATCAATAGGCCCATAGCAGAAATGCATAGCTCCCAACTGTCCCTGGTTTCGAGGAACTGTCCCTGATTTGGAGTCCCTCTGTCCCTCTTCCCTCCTTATTTTTCCCTCATTTTGGTCTGATCTATATACCGTATATACTCGAGTATAAGTCAAGGCCCTAATTTACCACAAAAAATGGGAAAAACTTAGTGACCCGAGTATAAGACGAGGGTGAGAAATGTAAGTGGAAAAGAGGGTCAACAATGCCCATTTGCAGCCTCACTGTACCCATTTGCAGCCATAGGTCCTCTGAACTTCAAACTCAGTAGTTAAGGGTTCCTAGATGCCCCCTAGCTGCAGCCAAAATTTGGGGTCTCTGAACCCAAAGGGTCCCGAAATGACATTGCTGCAGATGGACACAGTTGACCGACTTTGGGGCCCCGTATCTTGGGGCCACTTAGTGTTAGGAACCCCAAATTTGGTGTGCAAACCCAATGGAACTGGCACCATAAAATATACAAAGCTGGGGTTCCTAGCACCAAGTGGCCCTGAGATACGGGGCCCCAAAGTCGGTTCAGAAAATGTCAAGCACTTTTCTGCAGCAGAGAATGACATTTTCCGAACTGATTTTGGGGCCCCGTATGTCGGGGCCACTTAGTGCTAAGAACCCCAGCTTTGGTTATGTTGTGGTACCAGTTCCACTGGGTTTGCACACCAAATTTGGGGTTCCTAGCACCAAGTGGCCCTGAGATACGGGGCCCCAAAGTCGGTTCGGAAAATGAAATTTTTTGCTGCAGAAAAGTGCTTGACTCAAGTATAAGTGGAGGGGGGCACTTTCAGCACAAAAAAAGTGCTGAAAATCTCGACTTATACTCGAGTATATACGGTAGTTGTATATAAAATGCACTTTTAATGTTTCAAAAAGTGTTTCCCAGTGCTAAACCTCTCATCCAAATTCTAAATTGCTGCATTTGTAAATTTTATAAGCCAATATAAAGGAATAGTAGCGGTAAAAAAAAAGCCCCTGTGGATTTAATTAACCTTTTTTTTTTTTTGTTAATTCTCCTTTAACCACCTCAATACAGGGCACTTACTTACACCCCCTTCCTGCCCAGACCAATTTTCAGCTTTCAGCGCTCTCACAGTTTGAATGACAATTACTGAGTCATGCAACACTGTACCCATATCAAACTCGTGTCCCTTTTTTCACACAAATAGAGCTTTCTTTTGGTGGTATTTAATCACTAGTGGGTTTTTTATTTTTTTGTGCTATAAATAAAAAAAGACCATACATTTTGTGAAAAAAATGCCCTTTTCTTTGTTTCTGTCGTAAAAAATTTTGCTAATTAGTAATTTCTCTTCATAAATTTTGGCCAAAATTTATACTGCTAAATATCTTTGGTAAAATAACCCAAATTAGTGTATATTATTTGGTCTTTGTGAAAGTTATAGAGTCTACAAACTATTTTGCCAATCACTTAAAATTGATCACATCTGATCAGTACAGGTGAATCTCGTTTCTTGAGACACTGAGGGTCGGTTCACACTGGGGCAACACGACTTCAGCGCGACTTTGTACCGCGACTTCAACGCGGCTTCAGCGCGACTTCAGCGCGACTTCAGCGCGACTTCAGCAAATTACAACGCGACTTGAAGTCGCCTCCATGACAGGCGACTTCGCCTGTGGCCAATCACAGGGCAATCAGCTCTCTGGGAGGGAGGGGGGGAGGGAGGGGTTTTCCCTGCAAAGTCGCTTGACTTTACAGAGTGATCCGACTTGGAGGCGACTTCCATTGATTTCTATGGTACAGGTCGCCTACCAAGTCGGATCAAAGTAGTACAGGGAGTACGCTCTGAAGTCGGAGCGACTTCAGTAGTGTCTATTAAGACGCTAGCGTTCACTCCCATTGAATCTATTTCTGGGGCGACTTGGGGCGACTTGAGGGCGTACAAGTCGGATCCCAAGTCGCCCCAGTGTGAACCGAGCCTAATGCCGGCCATACACGGTTCGAATTTCGTAAGAATTTTCTTTCGAAAATCGTATGAAAGAATTTTCGTATGAATTTCGCACCATTATTGGGCTGCAACAACGGCCGATTTTCGTGCGGCAATCGAATTTGAGGAATCGGACATGTTGGAAATTTTCCGAAAAACGAACGATTTTCTAATCAATGATGGGAGAATCGTGCGAGAAATGTAATAAGAAAAAAAAATTTACGGAGAGAAAAGAAGATTCCCGGCCAAGAAAATTCTTTTCTTTAGCAACATGAGGTGAAATTGAAGGCTTGGTCGGCCGAATTTCGAAAATCAATGGTGGCATCATCGGATCACAAAAAAAACGAAATTTCTTATTTTGAAAAGAAAATTCGTTCGAAATTCGACCGTGTATGGCCTGCTTAAGGCCCCTTTCACACGATCGGACCGTTCAGGTCCGCCTGTCAGTTTTGACGGCGGACCTGAACGGGCGATCCATGTTAGTCTATGGAGCGACTGGTGTCAGCGGAGACATGTCCGCTGACATCCGACCCCGTCCGATCCGCTAAAAGCAGACGGATGGTTCTACGTCCAGGTCCGTCGCTGGCGGATCGGGTGAGATCTGACGAAAACGGACACGCTGTCTGTTTTCATCCGATCCCTCCATACAGGGGCGTAACTAGAAATAGCAGGGCCCCATAGCAAAATGTTGTATGGGGGCCCCCCTGCAAACAGGCCCCCCCCCCACAGCTGCCCTAGTGTCAATGCAGCGTGACCTGTGCCACATACAGCGTGACCTGTGCCCAATGCAGCGTGACCTGTGCCCAATACAGCGTGACCTGTGCCCCATACAGCGTGACCTGTGCCCAATACAGCCTGGTCTGCCTGTGCCCCATACAGCCCCACCTATGCAGAGGAAGAGGCAAGCCACCCGGATCAGCAGAGAATGGGATTGCCCGCTGTAATAGCTTTCATTTAAATTTCCTGTCTTCCCGGGGCTCATCGTCACATAGCCCCACCTCTTGGCCCGACGCCTTTGATGACGCCACATGTTCCGCATTGGATCGGCGTTCTGTCTATCAAAGGCACCGGGCCAAAAGGTGGAGCTATGTGACATGAGCCCCGGGAACACTGGAAGTTCTAATGAAAGCTCTTACATCGGGCAATTCAGCTCTCTGCTGATACGAACAGCTCGCCTCTTCCTTTCCTCTCTCTTCCCCTGGCTGGGAGACTGTGCCAGCGGTGCTTTTATCCTCACTGGGCCCCACTCAGCTGCGGGCCCCATAGCGCCCGCATGGGTCGCTATGGTGGTAGTTACGCCCCTGCCTTCATAGGCGGCAGCGGCGCCTGACAAGCCCCTCCCCGCTCAGTGAGCAGAGAGGGACCTGTCATCCGCCGGCTCAGCGGAGATCAACGGAGAGATCTCCCGCTGAGCCGGCGGACCGAGGCGGGCTCCGTAGAAACGGAGTCCGCCTCGTGTGAAAGGGGCCTAACAAGTCAGGAAAGTACAAATACCCCCCCAAATGACCCCTTTTTAGAAAGTAGACATTCCAAGGTATTAGGTAAGTAGCATGGCGAGTTTTTTTAAGGTGTCATTTTTTTCCCCACAATTCTTTGCAAAATGAAGATTTTTTTTTTTTTTTTTTACAAAATTGTCATATTATCAGGTTATTTCTCACACATAGCATATGCATACAACAAATTACACCCCAAAATACATTCTGCTACATTTCACGAGTATGGCAATACCACATGTGTGAGACTTTTACACAGCCTGGCCACATACAGAGGCCCAACATTGAAGTAGTACCTTCAGGCGTTCTAGGAGCATAAATTACACATCTCATTTCATTCCTGCCTATCACACTTTTGAAGGTCCTTGAGCACCAGTCCAGTGGAATTACCCACAAAATGACCCCATTTTGGAAAGCAAACACCCCAAAGTATATTCTATGAGGCATGGGCTGCAAATAGGTACTCAGGTACTCTGATGGGCTGGTGACATGTACTCGGTTACTCTGATGGGCTGGTGACAGGTACTCGGGTACTCTGATGGCCTGGTGACAGGTACTCGGGTACTCTGATGGGCTACAGATAGGTACTTGGGCACTCTGATGGGCTGGTGACTGGTATTTGGGTACTCTGAAGGGCGGTGACAGGTACTCAGGTACTCGGTACTCATATGGACTGTGACAGGTACTCAGGTACTTGGGTACTCATATGGACTGTGACAGGTACTCAGGTACTCGGTACTCATATGGACTGTGACAGGTACTCAGGTACTCGGTACTCATATGGACTGTGACAGGTACTCAGGTACTCGGGTACTCGGGTACTAGGATGGACTGTGACAGGTACTCGGGTACTCAGATGGACTGTGACAGGTACTCATATGGACTGACAGGTACTCAGATGAACTGTGACAGGTACTTTGATAGGTGGTGACAGGTCCTCTTTATTGGAGGGGCAATCAGTGTGATTGGTGTACACTGTAAGTGGTAACGAGATGTTACCGCAATCTCCTCCTCACACACGATCGGTGTGTGAGGAGGAGAACCCGGTAACATCTCATTACTGCGGTTTGCTGACATTCAGTGATCGGCTGTGAAAGGATCACAGCCGATCACGTGGTAAACAGCCACTGGCCAATGGCTGTTTACCAGCGTCGGTGACAAGCAGTGTTCCTGGGAACACACCGCCATCGACGTGCACGCGCAACCCCTCGGTGGCGAGCGGTGTCTCCGTGACACGCCGCCATCTAGGGAACAGGGATGCGCGCACACGATCGCGCGCATTCCCTGTTTAAATGGAGGAACGTCATATGACGCCCTCCCAGAACAAGAGCCACGCCGCCTGGCCGTCATATGACGGCCAGCGGGCGGCTAGCGGTTAAGGGGGTGTGGCAGGGGGCATGTCCTATGCCTACATACGTTTGCTAGTAAGTGTCCTTCTCAAAATGTTGGGAGGTATGGAAATTTAAAACTTATTGCGATTCTTTTTTTTACTAAAAATATGTAGAAGAATACATATCGGCCTAAACTGAGAAAAAATTAGCTTTTAAAAAAAAAAATGGGGATATTTATTATAGCAAAAAGTACAAAATATTGTGGTTTTTTCACAATTGTCGCACTTTTTTTGTTTATAGCGCAAAAAACAAAAACCGCAGAGATGATCAAATACCACCAACAGAAAGCTCTATTTGTGGGGAAAAAAAAGATGTCAATTTTGCTTGGGTACAGTGTCGCACGATCGCGCAATTTTCATTTAAAACTCCACAGTGCCGAATCGCAAAAAATGGCCCGGTCATTCAGCAGCCAAATCTTTCTGGGCTGAAGTGGTTAAAAAAAAAAAAAAAAGTTTGTGGCTGGAACCCCGCTTTAATATTCACCTCCTGAACATCTTAAAAATGTTGCCAATAAACATAAAGCGCCTAGTTGGCTGTCTGAGCCCCTCATTGCTTATCTTTTTTTTCTCCAAAGCTACAGGTCCTCTTCATCTGTCTCTGCACCATTCTTCTGCTTTATAATGAGACGAAACCCTTCTGTGTATAAGAATGGCGAGGAATGAGGAAATGTCGCTCTGTGTAGCCTCTTCAGGCGAGCCCCGCCCACCATCACCGTGAAATGTCATCCAACGCAAACAGTAGTCCATTCTATAAGTGGCTCTAAAGTGTACTCCAGACACACAATGGCGGCTAGATCCCGGCCACTTGTGCCAGCGGTTGTCGCCATTCGCCAGGTTCTTAAAAGTGGCCACTCACATGTGCCCGGGCACGTTCGATGGGATAATTGTCACTTTGGCAACTAATACACAAGAAGTGACGCACTTGTGTTATAAAAATGCATCAGACACATTTAACCCCTTCCTGACTGCTAATGCCAGTCCTGTGCAATGAATAGACTGGGCTGCACCTCTCATTGCATTAACCACTTAAGGACCGGAAGGATTTGCTGACCAGGCCATTTTTGTTTTTTGCGATACGGCGCTGCGTCGTTTTAACCATAGCTCCCAACTGTCCCTGATTTGGAGAAATGTCCCTGTGTCCCTCATTCCTCCTCATTTGTCCCTCATTTGGACTGATCTATATAGTTGTATATAAAATGCGCTTTTTATCTTTTAAAAAGAGTTTCCCAGTGCTAAACTTTTCATCCAAATTCTAAATTATTGCATTTGTACATTTCCAAAGCCAATATACAGGAATAGTAGTGATAAAAAAAAGTCCTTGTGGATTTAATCAACCTTTTTTTTTTTTGGTTAATTCTCCTTTAAGGGGGTGTGGCAGGGGGCGTGTCCTATGCCTACATACATTTGTTAGTAGGTGTCCCTCATTCCCATCTCAAAATGTTGAGCTTGCGGCTTCACAGCCGGGTGCGAACTGCACGTGCGCAAGTCGCGCTGCACGTCCTGAATGGCCGGACAATCTTCTGGGGCCTGTGACGTGTCCCAGAAGAGGAGAGAACTTCCGCTCGTGGTGCCTAGGCGGCCCGACCGGAAGTGGGAGCGGTTACCTGTCAAAACTAGGTACCTGCTGACCCCCCCCCCCCCCCCCAAAAAAAAAGTGACATGCCAAATGTGGCATGCCAGGGGGTCAGGAGTACTTAAAGCAGAACTTCCACTTTTACACGTCTGCATGACTTGTCATGACTGCATCCCAATATGTCACAGTATACTATACAGTAACATTTGGGATGTATCATTTTTCAGGAAAGCGACACCTTTTATTTTTATTTTAAAATGCTATCCTTAAAGGGTAAGTTCACCTTTACAGAAAATCTGTAAGGTGAACTTACAGTGGATCCCCCCCCCCCCCTTCCCACTGTAGGAGAGATCGGGTCGTCCCTTACCGGTCCGGGGATTTGGAATTTCCATGGCTTAATCTGCTAAACGTACAGTGCCTTGCAAAAGTATTCATCCCCCCTTGGCTTTTTACGTATTTTGTTACATTACAGCCTTTAGTTCAATGTTTTTTTAATCTGAATTATATGTGATGGATCAGAACCCAATAGTCTAAGTTGGTGAAGTCAAATTAGAAAAATATATACATAAAACTATTTTTCAGAAATTAAAAACTGATAATTGACGTGTGCGTATGTATTCACCCCCTTTGTTATGAAGCCCATAAAAAGCTCTGGTGCAACCAATTACCTTCAGAAGTCACATAATTAGTGAAATGATGTCACCTGTGTGCAATCCAAGTGTCACATGATCTGTCATTACATAGACACACCTTTTTGAAAGGCCCCAGAGGCTGCAACACCTAAGCAAGAGGCACCACTAACCAAACACTGCCATGAAGACCAAGGAACTCTCCAAACAAGTAATGGACAATGTTGTTGAGAAGTACAAGTCAGGGTTAGGTTATAAAAAAATATCCAAATCTTTGATGATCCCTAGGAGCACCATCAAATCTATCATAACCAAATGGAAAGAACATGGCACAACAGCAGAGACCGGAGTATCTGTACATAGAACGACAATAAGCCGTACGCTCCATAGAGTTGGGCTTTATGGCAGAGTGGCCAGAAGAAAGCCATTACTTTCAGCAAAAAACAAAATGGTGCTCTGGTCTGATGAGACTAAAATTGAACTTTTTTGCCCATCAAAGATAACGCTATGTTATTGCATTAACCACTTAAGGACCGGAAGGATTTGCCCCTTTGCTGACCAGGCCATTTTTTTTTTTTACGATACGGCGTTGCATCGCTTTAACCATAGCTCCCAACTGTCCCTGATTTAGAGTAATGTCCCTCTTTCCTCCTCATTTGTCCCTCATTTTGGTCTGATCTATGTAGTTGTGTATAAAATGCACTTTTTATCTTTCAAAAAGTGTTTCCCAGTGCTAAACCTTTCATCTGATTTCTAAATTGCTGCATTTGTACATTTTAAAAGCCAATATAAAAGAATAGGAGTGGTAAAAAAAAAAAAAAGCCCTTGTGGGTTTAACTAATCATTTTTTTTTTAGGTTAATTCTCCTTTAAGGGGGCGTGACAGGGGGGCGTGTCCTATGTCTACATGCTTTTGCTGAGTAGGTGTCCCTCATTCCCATCCCAAAAAGTTGGGAGGTATGGGTGACAGGTCTCATCACCCACTTCCTGATTGGCCGGGAGGAGAATCATTGTTACAATAGCGAATATTCATTCATTGTCACACAACTGGGTGGGATCAGGGTGTAGTGCGCTGCGCCCCGAGCCCACCCTATCTTGAAGCCTATTAGAGCCTCCAGCTCTAATCAAGTGCTTAAAAAAAAAAACCTACCCCCCCTCCCATTGGAATTCATGCGTCTGGCACCCTGTATGTAGGTCAGGGGGCCAGACACATGGATTAGGGGGGGGGCTGTGCCCGTGCCCCCCCCCCCCCCTAATGGACGGGCCGTCACTGCCTTTAAAGATCATCTAAAGACAGAAAGCAGGAAAATTATATTTAGGTTTTGTAGAACAATGTGAGTGATGAGCTTCCTCCTGGAAATTTGGCGTGGATTCTTCTTCCAGTGTGTGCTTGTCTGAGCGTGGGAGTCTGTTAGTGGTTATTCCAGAGAATTTAATAAGAAGCAAAAATTAGAATTTAGCTCTTGGTATCTGCGGGAGCTGAGATTTCCCGGATGGGGGGGGGGGGGGGGGGATGAGGGTGCTGAGCCTAGAATCTCAACATTTGTATTTAAAGCCAAACTCCAGGCAAACAGCTAAATACAGAGGATAAAATACACCTATGGGACCGGATTTAACTGTCAATGGATTTGCATTTATATCCATCCAGTCCTGAGATTTACAGAGCTCTGTCATACAGCACATCCCTGTCTGGCAGAAGAAGAAACCTGATCTTCTATTCTCATCTTATCTCTCTGTAACTCTGCTCTCTCCTCCTATCAGAATGCATACCTCCCAACCTCTTGAGATGGGAATGAGGGACACCTATCAGGAAAAAGTATGCAGGCATAGGACACACCCCCTGCCACACCCTCTTAAAGGAGAATTGTACAAAAAAACAAAATTGGGGAAACCCACAAGTGCTTTTTTTTTTACCACTAATATTCCTTTATATCGGCCTTTAGAATTTACAAATGCAGCAATTTTGAAATCAGATGAAAAGTTTAGCTCTGGGAAACACTTTTTGAGGGCCAGTTCACACCACATGCAGTCCAGTGCGTTTTTTTTCTGCATCAAAAACGCATAGAAAGTAGGTTATATGGTTTTCAATGGCATAGTTCACACCAGTGCTTGCAGTTCCAATGCGTTCCAGTTTCAGAAAAAAAAAAGTAGAACATGCTGCATTTTTCCTGCACTGGACTGTACTGGAACGCTGTAAAAAGCATCAAAAACTCACGGGAACGCACCTAAGCGCACCAAAAACGCACTGGAACACCCATGTTCTTATTTATGGGTTAAGGGGGAAAAAAGGGGGGGGGGGGGAATGCACTGGACTGCATCAAAAATGCATCAAAAACTCACTGGAATGCATCAAAAATGTGCATGCAAAAAAAAGCATCTGGAGCGCATCCGGACTGCGTTTCTATGGTGTGAAAACGCAGTCCGGATGCATTCCAGGTGCTTTTCTGCATTGCCGTTTTTGATGCAGTCCAGTCCTTTTTTTTCCCCCCTCTTTTTTCTTAACCTTAAATAAGGAGAAGTGTGTTGCAGTGCGTTTTTGGTGCATTTAGGTGCGTTCCAGTGCTGTTTTGATGCATTTTATAACGTTCCAGTACAGTCCAGTGCGGAAAAAATGCAGCATGTTCTACTTTTTTTTCTGGAACTGGAACTGCAAGCACTGGTGTGAACTATGCCATTGAAAACCACCTCTTCTCAGGTCCCCCGCCAGAACTCCTCCCCCTTGACCAGTGCCCCAATAGCAAGCCGCTAGCTATAGAGGTAATGGTCCATGCTCGCTCCCGAGCCCCACTCTATTCGCCCATAAGACACATAGAGCGAGGCTTGGCCCCGCCCCCCGCTCTCTCCCCATTGGCTCACTGGCTGTGATTGAGCCAATGAGGAGACCCGGGACAGCTGAGGTTCCCGTGCACATCACTGGATTGAGAGGGAGCTCGGGTGAGTATTGGGGGGGAGCCATTACAACCGTTTTAAAGCCCGGCTGCTGCATATATGTATACAGTATGGCCAGCAGGAACAGGTTAATGACAGCATCCAATTACTCAACATTTCATTGGCTGATGGAACCCAACAAAGTAGCGCAGAATGCATAAAAAGCACAAACGCAGGCTAAAAATTTGCACATGGAAAAAAGTTAAATCTTACAAATGTAAAAAACAATAATATTGACTTCAAACCATTTCCCTTTAAATTACGGAGGTCAAAGATTTATTGGATGCCGAGGACAGCTCAGAGGCGAGGCCGGCAGTGCCGGTATCACCAGCAATTCAATTTTTATATTATTCCTAAATCTATATGTTTGCCTTTAGCCTCTGGCAACAGTGAGGACACATTTCTGGGAATAGATATGTTTTTTTTTTTTACTGGTGACACGTTTACATATCTGCCATACAAAAGTCCTTTTTGTCACTAAGGGGTCATTCACATCTCAGCCCGTCTCCAGTGGGACCAATATACGTC
Organism: Lithobates septentrionalis; assembly: GCA_037952835.1. NCBI lineage: Eukaryota > Metazoa > Chordata > Amphibia > Anura > Ranidae > Lithobates > Lithobates septentrionalis. The sequence goes on along the minus strand of JBBDGP010002241.1, from coordinate 1,120,704 downwards.
CCTCAAACAGCTTTAGTTTCAGCTAAAGTGCCTGCGCGAGCCAAGCTGTCCGTATGGAAAGAGCCAAACTCGTTGACCTCATCGGCGCACTTGGCCCGAGCTTCTCGGAGGGGGGGCGGGGCCGTTCATCGCGCTTCGATCTCAAGCCGTGCGTCAAAAGCAGCGAGTTCAGCGAACGCTGACTTACAGCGAATTGGAATAAATCTCCTTTAAGTGACGTTTCTTCATTTCGAATCGGCCTAATTGCCTTCACTTCTAAGCATAAACTTTATCTTTTTTTTAAAGGATCTTGTTTATCGGGACGAGAACAAAACTTTGATTTATACAGAACGTATGGCAAGCCACGGATGACCAGGCCGTGCCAAAATCAATTCCAGAGCTGAAATCTGCTTTCCATCAAGGGATGTGGATCCCCGACATGAGCTTAGAGCCATTCGAAGGCCGAGCTTTTCTGTAATGATCCGGGGGTCCCCTATGAGTTATTGAACGTTGGATGTTGTCTTATCTCCGCCTCGCTGCGAGCCAGAACTACGCTCAGCAGGACTTCCAAGTCATTAGGAAGAATGGTGACGTTTAGGGGCCGGTATATGAAATTTGGAGGAAAGGATGGTGCGTCTGTTGTCCAAAGAAGCTAGAGTCCCCCTGACATTGTCTGGTGCAGGTTAGGCAATGGCAGTTATAACCCAACTCATTGAGGGGGGCACACTCCTTCACTTTGACCTACAGTTAATAGCCAACTCATTACTGGTGGCACACTCCTTCACTCTGATTTACAGCTAATACCTGACTCATTATGGGTGGCACACTACTTCACTCTGACTTACAGCTAAAACCCGACTCATTACGGGTGGCACACTACTTCACTCTGACTTACAGCTAAAACCCGACTCATTACGGGTGGCACACTAATTCACTCTGACTTACAAATAAAACCTGATTTGTTACAGGGGGCACACTTCTTCACTTTGACTTACAGCTAACACCCGGCTCATTACGGGGAGCACATTAACATTAACTTACAGTTAATAGCCAACTCATTACGGGTGGCACACTCCTTCACTCTGCCTTACAGGTAATACCCATCTAATTGTGGAGGGCACACTCCTTCACTCTGACTTACAGCTAATACCCGGCTCATTGTGGGGGGGGCACATTCCTTCACTCTGACTTACAGGTAAAACCTGACTCATTATGGAGGGGTGCCCCCAAAAGACGTCACGTGTGACGAAACATGTCGGGCGGAGCTACGCGCTGACGCCATTGTGCTCCACGTGACCCCAGAAGTGCGGGTGTTAGATTTTTTGTTTGCAGGCGATTTTATTCAATGCACAATTGTTTTTTATCCACTGTAAGTAGCCATTTGGATTTTTTTCAATAAACGTTGCATAAACTATTAGAGCTCTCTTTTGTATGGTCCACCTCCTGGTTTTGGCTGACTTGGATATTCCGCTGTGAGTGTGACTACATCGGAAGATTCATCTTACCAGCAGAGTGTCCCAGAGGTTCCTCATGACTGCTTGGTGGTGGAGAATCTGTCTAATTGACTCTCGGACTCTCATATATCAACTATAAAGATTCACTTTCTGCACAAGCTGAATTGTTTATTCAATATTTTTTCATTTGGAAATATAAGATGTTATTTATGCACTGAGTGTATCATATCACATCAAGAATTGAGCTTAGAATCATCTTGGGGGACTAGCGCGATTTTTCTGTTTAACATTATTGGGGGGGGGGGACACACTCCTTCACTCTGATTTACAGCTAATACCCAATTTATTGCAGGGGGCACACTTCTTCACTTTGAGTTACAGCTAATACCCGACTCATTGTGGGGGGCACACTCCTTCACTCTGACTTACAGCTAATACCCGACTCATTGCAGGGGGCACACTCCTTCACTTTGAGTTACAGCTAATACCCGACTCATTGTGGGGGGCACACTCCTTCACTTTGAGTTACAGCTAATGCCCGACTCATTGTGGGGGGCACACTCCTTCACTCTGACTTACAGCTAATACCCGACTCATTGTGGGGGGCACACTCCTTCACTCTGACTTACAGTTTATACCCGACTCATTGTGGGGGGCACACTCCTTCACTCTGACTTACAGCTAATACCCGACTCATTGTGGGGGGCACACTCCTTCACTTTGACTTAGAGCTAATACCCGACTGATTACAGGGGGCACACTCCTTCACTTTGACTTACAGCTAATACCCGACTCATTGTGGGGGGCACACACCTTCACTCTAAATTACAGCTAATACCCGACTCATTACAGGGGGCACACTCCTTCACTCTGACTTACAGATAATACCCGAAACATTACAGGGGGTGGGCACACTTCTTCACTCTGACTTACAGCTAATACTGGACTCATTACAGGGGGGCACACTCCTTCACTGTCCCTTTCAGCTAATACCTGACTAATTACGGGGGGCACACTTCCTTTCAGCTAATACCCAACTCATTACGGGGGGGGCACACTTCCTCACTGTCCCTTTCAGCTAATAATGTACCCATTGTGGGGGCACACTCTTTTATTCTCCTTTTCAGATAATTCCTGACTTATTACGGAGAGTACTCTCCTTCACCCCCTTTTGCAGCTCATACCTGACTAAAATACATTTACAAGCAGTCTGGTTTTTTCAACAGTAAAAAAAAGTAGAAAATTATAAGGAATGTATTGTCCTTCCTTATTTAATTTTAAGATTCTGTACTAATTAACATTATACACAGTGCACTGCAAGTACTTGTAGCACTTATTTTTCCTCCCCATCCTTGCTTCCTATCTTCCTTCATTTTTTCATCACCTTTTTCTCTCACTTCTACCTTTTTTATCTTTTTTTCCCAAATTTCTCTTTTTTTACACTTTTTCTCTCTTTTCCACCTTCCCTCTTTTTTTCTCTTTTTCTTCCTCTCTTCTCGTCCATCTGACCCCGCCCCCAACTTCCTATCTCCTCCTCTCTCTTACTTTTTTCTCCCACGTATCCTCTCTCTTTTCCTCTATCCCTCTCTCCTCTTTTCCCCCCCTCCTTCCGGTTCTTCTTCTCCTCATTTGTCCCACACTTTTCTCTCTCTTTGCTTCCTCTACCTCCTCTCTTCCAATCATATTTTCTTCTCTTCTCATCTCTTCCCTCATTCCTTTTCTTTCTCTCCTTTACTCTTTTTTTTTTTCACCTCTTCTACCTCTCCTCCCTCTCCCTTCTCTTTCCTTAAATCCTCTCTCTCTTTCTCTATCCCTCTGGCCCCCTTCTCTCTCCCCTTTTCTCTCTTCCTCTCCTTTTTTTTTCTCCTCTCCCCCCTCTCTCTTCCCCTTCCCTTCCTTTTCCTTATTTGTCCTCTCTCTTTTGCTCTACCCCTCCTCTCCACTTTTCCTCTTTATCTCTTACCCTTCCTCTCTATTCCTTTCTTTCTCTCTCTTCCTCTCCTTCCCTTCCCTCTTCTTCTCCCCTTCCCTCTTCCTTGCTTTTCTTCTCTCCTCTTCTCTCTTCTTTCCCCCTCTCTTTTCTGTATCATCTTCTCTCATCTACCCCCCCCCTTTTTTTTCTTTATTTCTTTCTCCCCCTTCTCTTACCTTTATCCTCTTCTCGCTTACTCTCCTTTTCCTAGCTTTTCCTCTCTATTCCCCCCCCCCCTCCTATGTCATCTTCTCTCATCCTCTCCCTTCCTCAATTCTTTTCTCTCTTTCACCCCCCCCCCACTTCCTCTCCCCCCTTTCCTTTCTGTATCCTCTAGTTTCTTCCTCTTCTTCTCTCTTCCTCCCTCTTCTTCTCTCTTCTTCTCTTTTCTTCTCTCTCTCTCTTCCCCCCTCCTCTCTCCTCCCTGCATCCTCTCCTCTCATGCTCTCCCTTGCTCTCTTCTCCTCTCCTCCCTTGGCTTCACACAGAAGTATCCATTACCCACACTTGGGTTTTTCTAATCCCGTGTTGGCCCACCAGTTCATTGATGAGGGTCTGTTGCCGTCTGATTGTCCCATGTTATATTTTGGAGAGTAATAGGTGATGAGAGGTGTACTGAGTCACTGGGATTTGTCCAGGTGTTTGGGGGGCCATGGGTCTGAAATGCTTGCCAAGCACCCCCTTACACAGCCTGTGGAGACCCCCCTCTCAAATGCATTTATTATTATTATTATTATTATGATTAGTATTATTATAATTATACAGGTATTTTATAGCACCAACAGTTTGTGCAGCACTTAAGAATATTTGAATTTCCTCCTCACACCATCTCTCTGATCGCACTTTCTCTTTTTTTGGGAGTCTCGAGGCGGACTTTGTCGCTGCGATGGCGGTGAGCGTTCGGGTATTTGGTTCCTGAGACTCGCTGACATTTAGCTGACACAGTACATTCATTTTCCTCTTTTATTTTGGACACGTAATTCTGTTGTTTGTGTATCGCTGAGGTTTCTGACATGATTCATATCCATATCCAAATTTAATCTATGATCAGATTTAATGGGCAGGGCGATGCCTCGCACCTCGCCCTCGCTGTTGTCTCCCAGTGCATGTACAGTGGCAGGTGGTCAGAGCAGAGATCCCACCAATGGGGGGGTAGAAAAGACTGCCAGGTGATCCAACCCTTCAGCGCCCACTGAGCATTGCCACCTCAGTTTTGGATGAACCGTCCCTTTAAATATTGACTTTCTGAGATCCGAACAGGACAGTTCAGGATGTCTGTGTTAGATACGAGGGGCCCCAATTTAAATCCTGCATAAAGAACCTGACGATTTAAGGCTAAGGGGTCACAGGTTCTCTTTATTTTAGCAAGCGGACCTCTCTGACCAGTTATAATATTGCTTCTGCAATGGAAGATCTTCCTTTGTACGGCTGTGAATCAGCAATTTAGACTCATCTAAAATTGTGGTTTAAGGTTCCTCTTTCAGCATTTTACTATTTTCATTGCTTTGCAATGATGCCGAGAATATAAGAAAGGACGTATATAACAGGGCAGTTTAAGAGGTGCAAAGGTGTGCAGAAACGGCGTATTTACTCTGATTCCCCAAACTGCACTTAAAGGGATTGTAAACAATCACCTTGTAAAACAACCTATTCAGTTTAAATAGAAATGTAAGGAGAAACATTCGTGTACAGCCACGGCCAAAAGATTTTAGAATGACACGAATACAGGCAGTCCCCGAGTTACGAACGGGTTAGGGGACTGCCGGTTTGTTCTTTAAGTCGGAAAGGTTCGTAAGTCAGAAAGCGCATGCGCAGAACGGCAAAGACGTCGTTTTCCGATGTTCTGTCAAGTATCCGCGCATGCGCAGACGTCGTTTTCCAAGGTGCCCGCCGTCGAAAAGTGGCCGCGCATGCGCAGAACATCACGCCGCCTCCCGTTCGTAAGTAGGAGTCGTTCGCAAGTCGGAGGTTCGTAACTCGGGGACTGCCTGTATTCATTTTCACAAAGTCTGCTGCTTCAGTGTTTTTAGATGGTTTTTGTCGGATGTTACTATGGTATACTGAAATATTATTACAAGCATTTCGGAAGTGTCAAAGGCTTTTTTTGACAAATGAAGTTTATGCAATATTTGCAGGGTTGACCCTTCTTTTTCAAGACCTCTGCAATTCTCCCTGGCATGCTGTCAATCAACTTCAGGGCCACATCCTGACTGATGGCGGCCCATTCTTGTATAATCAATGCTTGGAGTTTGTCAGAATTTGTGTGTGTGTGTATGGGGGGGGGGTTGTCCACCCGCCTCTTAAGGATTGACTATAAGTTCTCAATGAGATTAAGGTCTGGGAGTTTCCTGGCCATGGACCCAAAATTTTGATGTTTTGTTCCCCAAGCCACTTAGTTATCACTTTTGTCTTGTGGCAAGGTGCTCCATCATGCTGGAAAAGGCATTGTTCATCACCAAACTGTTCTTGGATGGTTGGGAGAAGTTGCTCTTGGAGGATGTTTTTGGACCATTCTTTATTCATGGCTGTGTTCTTAGGAAAAATTGTCAGTGAGCCACTCCCTTGGCTGAGAAGCAACCCCATACATGAATGATCTCAGGATGCTTTATTGTTGGCATGACAAAGGACTGATGGTGGCTCTCACCTTTTCTTCTCTGGACAAGGTTTTTTCCGGATACCCCAAACAATCGGAAAGGGGTTCATCAGAGAAAATGACTTTACCCCCAGTCCTCAACAGTCCATTCCCTGTATCTTTTGAAGACTATCAGTCTGTCCCTGATGTGTTCCTGGAGAGAAGTGGCTTCTTTGCTGCCCTTCTTGACACCAGACCATCCTCCAAAAGTCTTCTCCTCCCTGTGCGTGCCGATGTCCTCACACCTGCCTGCCACCATTCCTGAGCAAGATCTGCACTGGTGGTGCCCCCGATCCCACAGCTGAATCAACTGTAGAGACGGTCCTGGCCAGTGGCGGTTGGTGCTCAAAATTTTTTGGGGGGGCGCAAACAAACTGAAAAATTCTGAAAAAAAAAACATCAATTGCAGCCACTGTGCCATCAAATGCAGCCACTGTGCCCATCAAATGCTGCCAGTGTGCCCATTAAATGCTGCCACTGTGCCATCAAACGCAGCCACTGTGCCCATCAAATTCTGCCAGTGTGCCATCAAACGCAGCCACTGTGCCCATCAAATTCTGCCAGTGTGCCATCAATTGCAGCCACTGTGCCATCAATTGCAGCCACTGTGCCCATCAAATGCTGCCAGTGTGCCCATTAAATGCTGCCACTGTGCCCATCAAATGCTGCCACTGTGCCATCAAATGCTGCCACTATGCTCATTAAATGCTGCCACTGTGCCCATCAAACGCTGCCAGTGTGTCCATTAAATGCTGCCAGTATGCCCATTAAATGCTGCCAGTGTGCCTAATTAAATGTTGCCACTGTGCCATCGAATGCCACCAGTCTGACCCCCCCCCCACCCGCTTGCCATCTGCCCGGCACTTACCCTGTTTTGGTGGGTCAGCGGGTGACATCAACGAGCTGGGTCCTTCAAGCCAGCGTCTCCTGCCGTCCTCATCTCCCGACTCTCGTCCTCTCCTCCTGATAGGCGTCCAGTAGCAGCGCCTGACGTTTCAGCCAATCAGGTGACAGGTAACAGACCCGAGCACCTGGCGGTTCAGTGTTAGGAAAGCGAAGATTCATTCGCTTTCCTAACACAGCTGAGTGAACTGCGAGCGCCAAGTGTGGCGCTCGCAGGTCACTGCTTTTGACGCCTATTAGAGCCTATGGCTCTAATCAGGTGCTTCAAAAACACCCCCCGCATGCAGTGCACAAATCTATCCATAGTGGACAGAGGGGGTGGCAGGAGAGAGGGGGTGGTGCCACCTGTGCCCTTAATGCATGGGCCGCCACTGCTCCTCACCCTTGCTGGACTTTCTTGGGCGCCCTGAAGCTTTCTTCACAAATGCAGTGGAAATGTTTTTTTATGGGATTAAGTTCAGTTTTATGGCAAAGATGGACTTTGCAATGAATTGCAATTCATCTGATTACTTTTCATAACATTCTGGAGTATATATGCAAATTGCCATCATAAAAACGGAGGCAGCGGACTTTTGTGAAAATTAATATTTGTGTCATTCTCAAAACTTTTGGCCACGGCTGTATAGTCTTGCTTTGTGCTTTGATCCAAATGATTTGGTGGAGGGGGGGGATTATGGTGGGGGGTTGTTTTTTAGGGATTGGGATTGGCCCCTTAGTTCCAGTGAAGGGAACTCTTAAGGTGTCATCATACCAAGACATTTTGGACAATTTCATGCTCCCAACTTTGTGGGAACAGTTTGGGGACGGCCCCTTCCTGTTCCAACATGACTGCCCACCAGTGCACAAAGCAAGGTCCATAAAGACATGGATCACCTGCGCATGCACGGATGTGCCCGAGGGCTCTGCTCAGCCTTTGGCTCCTGACAGAGCCCTTCAGCACATCTGTGTATGCGCAGGTGATTTTTCACGGACTGAAGTCCTGCTTTAATTTGCCCCGTTATATGTACAGTGCCTTGAAAAAGTATTCATACCCCATGACATTTTCCACAGTTTGTCATGTTAGAATCAAAAACGTAAATGTATTTTATTGGGATTTTATATGATAGACCAACACAAAGTGGCACATAATTGTGAAGTGGAAGGAAAATGATAAATGGTTTTCAGAATTTTTTTTAAAATAAATATGTGAAAAGTGTGGGGTGCATTTGTATTCAGCCCCCTTTACTCTGATACCCCTAACTAAAATCTAGGGGAACCAATTGCCTTCAGAAGTCACCTAATTAGTAAATAGAGTCCACCTGTGTGTAATATAATCTCAGTATAAATATAGCTGCTCTGTGATGCCCTCAGAGATTTGTTAGAGAACCTTAGTGAGAAAACAGCATCATGAAGGCCAAGGAACACACCAGACAGGTCAGGGATAAAATTATGGAGATGTTTAAAGCAGGGTTAGGTTATAAAAAAATCTCCCAAGCTTTGAACATCTCACGGAGCTCTGTTCAATCTATCATCTGAAAATGGGAAGAGTATGGGCACAACTGAAAACTTACCAAGACATGGCCGTCCACCTAAACTGACCGGCCGGGCAAGGAGAACATTCATCAGAGATGCAGCCAAGAGGTCCATGGTAACTCTGGAGGAGCTGCAGAGATCCACAGCTCAGGTGGGAGAATCTGTCCACAGGACAACTATTAGTCGTGTTCTCCACAAATCTGCCCTTTATGGAAGAGTGACAAGAAGAAAGACATTGTTGAAAGAAAACCATTAGAAGGCCAGATTGCAGTTTGCGAGAAGCCATGTGGGGGACACAGCAAACATGTGGAAGAAGGGGCTCTGGTCAGATGAGACCAAAATTGAACTTTTTGGCCTAAAAGCAAAAAGCTATGTGTGGCGGAAAACTAACACTGCACATCACCCTGAACACACCATCCCCACTGTGAAACATGGTGGTGGCAGCATCATGTTGTGGGGATGCTTTTCTTCAGCAGGGACAGGGAAGCTGGTCAGAGTTGATGGGAAGATGGGTGGAGCCAAATACAGGGCAATCTTAGAAGAAAACCTTTTAGAGTCTGCAAAAGACTTGAGACCGGGGCGGAGGTTCACCTTCCAGCAGGACAACGACCCTAAACATACAGCCAGAGCTACAACGGAATGGTTTAGATCAAAGCATATTCATGTGTTAGAATGGTATGTAAGATAAACTGTATGTGAGATAACGATCTTAGATTGTAAGGACAATGTAAATGAGGACGAGGACTGATACTGTACAATATATAAAATGCTGTGTAAATCGATAGCACTATATACTGTGAATAGCTGTAATAATAAATACATAGATGTCTGATAGAGGGGTGTAAATAGATACAGTAGGATATAGAGCAGGGGGTCTCAAACTGGCGGCCCTCCAGCTGTTGAAAAACTACAAGTCCCATGAGGCATTGCAAGGCTGACAGTTACAAGCATGACTCCCACAGGCAGAGGCATGATGGGTATTTTTGCAACAGCTGGAGGGCCGCCAGTTTGAGACCCCTGATATAGAGACTCATCCCCTATCCCCTTTATATTATCCCTTATCCCCAAAGACTGCCCTAGAGCTATACCCTATTCCCATATAAACCCAACTGCTTTGGCAATGCTAAAATGTATTTGGCCCCGTCAATAAAGCTTATTTGAGTTTTAATTGCATTTGAAAGTTATTGATAAGGGTAAAGCGGACACGGTTGGTAGGGCGGACGGTCATATTACCACGGTTGGTGTCCCTGGTAAGTGTTGAGTTAATTTCCGACTGATTTGCATTTTGTGCCACTTTTTACTTTTTTTTTTTTTTTACATTCTCATCTCCTGGTGTAGCAATCAAACCCTGGTTGGCTCACCCCCCCCCCCTTCCCCCTTTCCTCCCCATCCCATCCCGGCCGCTAGACTCCCCCTAGTTGCCCCATTGGCCTCTAATCTGGGCCGAAGATTTTCTGTCTGCATTCTAATCTTTATCTCTTCTTACATAACCAGCCGAACAGACCAAATTCTTCTTCCTGTATTCACACTTTGCAGTTTCGTCCCCGCTGTTACCTAATACCTTCCACCTCACCATCGCACCAAGGACTTCCTTCTTCATTCTTCCATTATTTGCATAATGCCTTCTCTCTGTCTTCTCAAATGACTTCCTTCCAAATGAGTCACCTGAGCTGATTTCTATGACACGGGGTGACTCTGCATGTGACCCAAATCTGCCAAGGTGGCTGTTCCATGGCTCCTCCATTATGGCTCTGAGCATTGCCATTGCACTGACAGGTTCTCTTTAAAGGGGTCCTGTACTGGGCAGAGTAACCGGTCCGTGCAAGAGGGACCTTCAAGTGTATCTGACAACACTCTCTCACCACCACCACTAGGGGTGGCCTTGTAAACCTAGGACAGAAAATGTTCTATGGCTACAGAACACCTCCCCCTCTCCTTGTCTCTATAGCAGAGGTCTCCCATATATATGGCCCGCTACAACCCTGTTTCCCTTAAAATAAGACCTAGCGTGATTGTCGGTGATGGCTGCAATATAAGCCCTACTCCCCAAATAAGTCCTAGTTAAAGTCCTTGTAGGTCTTATTTTCAGGGTAGGGCTTATCTTCAGGGAAACAGGGTAGGGCTTATTTGGGGGGTAGGGCTTATATTGCAGCCATCACTGACAATCACGCTAGGTCTTATTTTCGGGGAAACAGGGAAGATTTTATCTCTCCCGCAGCTGATGTGTACAGTCTCTGCTCTGATGGGGACTCTGATTTAAAGGGGACTCTGACTGGGATCATGATGTAACTCAGCTGTGGAACTCTGTTGGGGAACCCAATTTAAAGCGGAGTTCCGCCAAATTTTTTATTTTTTTTTAAAGTCAGCAGCTACAAATACTGCAGCTGCTGACTTTTAAAATAAGGACACTTAGAGCCCTTGCACACTGGGACGGGGGCGGCGTCGGCGGTAAAACGCTGCTATTATTAGCGGCGTTTTACCATCGGTATTCGGCCGCTAGCGGCCGAGAAAGGGTTAAATACCACCGCAAAGCGCCTCTGCAGAGGCGCTTTGCCGGCGGTATAGCCGCGCCATCCCATTAAATTCAATGGGCAGGAGCGGTATACACTCCGCTCCTTCACCGCTCCGAAGATGCTGCTGGCAGGACTTTTTTTACCGTCCTGCCAGCGCACCGCTCCAGTGTGAAATCCCTCGGGGCTCTCACACTGGATACACAGCAGCGGCACTTTCAGGTCGGTTTGCAGGCGCTATTATTAGCGCAATAGCGCCTGCAAACCGCCCCAGTGTGCAAGGGCTCTTACCTGTGCAGGGCGCCCGCAATGTCTCTCCCTCGGCTCTCGGGTGCTGCCGCCGCCATCTTCGGTAAGGGAATCAGGAATTGAAGCCTTGCGCCTTCACTTCTTGGTTCCCTACTGCGCATGCGCAAGTCGCGCTGTGCAATCCGATTGGTCTCTGCTGTCTCTGGGACCTATGTGTGTACCAGCAGACAGCGGGGGGGGGGGGAAGAGGCGTAGACGCGGGAGTCTATGCGGGAGTCTATGCCCGGAAGTGGGTGTAAATACCTGTCTTAGACAGGTATCTGCACCCCCCCCCCCTGAAAGTTGCCAATTGTGGAGGAGGGGAGAGGGTTCCGAAAAGCGGAAGTTCCAATTTTGTGTGGGACCCCGCTTTAAGGGGAAATATAAAAAGAAGGGTGCAGCTTGAATGGGGGACACAACTCTGATGGGGTTCCTGATGTAAATGGGACCCCGATTTAAAGGGGACTCTTATGAGAGGGGTGCAGCTTAAGGCCCCGTTCACACCTATGCAAATTAGATGCGGCTTACACCGCATCCAATTCGCAGAACATTTTAAAATACAGTCATATGAATGCATCTGGTTCACATATGTGCGTTGCATTCGCACTGCGCATTGCCCAAAAAACGTGCGTGTTTTCTGGGAATTGAGGTGCGAATTACAAGCACATTATCTATTATGGGAACGCATCTGATTGGCAGATGCCTTCCGCTCTGAACACAAATTCTCTCCTTCTCTTCACTACCCCTCTCCCCCCTCTCCCCCCTCTCCCTGCTCACTGATCCGCAGCTACAACGGAGAGGAACCGCTGGACAGCTGTTTTTTCTCTTCGCAGAGAAAACGGAGCTGGAATTCGCACCGCACACGTGTGAACCCGGCCTCAATGTATTTTCATGCAATATGTATGTTTGACATAAGGAGGACTCTGATGAAAGGGGACATTCTGTTGGGGACACTGTTGTAAGAGGGGGCTCAAATGGAGACTCTGACATAAAGGGGACCCTGATGGGGACCCCTGATGTAAGCCAGGGCTCTGATGTAAGGGGGACTCAAATGGAGACTCTGATGGGGACCCTGATGTAAAGTGGGACTCTGATGGGGAAACTGGTTTAAAGGGAACTCTAATGAGAAAAGTGAAGCTTGAATGTATTTTCATTCAACGATGTATGTGTGTTTGACATAGGGGGGACTCTGATGGAAGGGGACATTCTATTGGGGACACTGTTGTAAGAAGGGACTCTGACGGGGACCCTGATGCCAGGACACTGAGGTAAGGGGGATTCTAATGGGGTCTCTGATGTAAGTAGGGACTCTGATGGGGACACTTATTTAAAGGAAACTATGATGAGAAAGGCAAAGATTGAGAGTATTTTAGTTCAACCTTTATTAACGATTTAAGTTTATTTGGGTTTTTGTTTATTTTATTACTATTATTTTTATTATTACTATTGCTTTATTATTTTACTGAGGTTATTGCTCTGTTCTGAATGATATTCATGGTGATTGCAAAAAAGCTCCAAGTAAAACGAAAAATTATTATTATTATACAGGATTTATATAGCGCCAACAGGTTACGTAGCGCTTTACAACTTGAGGGTAGACAGTACAAATACAATACACTTTAATGCAGTAGGAATCTTAAATATATAATCAAATGTACTGTGTTATATATATATATATATATATATATATATATATATATATATATATATATATATATATATATATATATATATTTTTTTTGTATATTATAAAATTATATAATATTCAATAAATATAGATATTATACTGTATATAATTGTTTATACTTATTTTATATTTATTTATTTATATTTATTTTATTTATAATTATATATATATATATCATATTTATCTGCCCTACTTAAAATTTAAAATTTATTCATTTTAAGAGGGAAGTGTCAGGAAAAAAACTTAAATTTTAAATAAGGAACTTTGAAGCAAAATAAGGGTGAGTGCTCATCTGCAGCCTCACCATTGCCATCAATGCAGCCTGATCGATGCCCATCTGCAGCCTAGAGGGGACAGGGAGGGGGGCGGGACCAGCGCCCCACTCCCTGTCCCCTCCGAGGCAGCTAAAATTGAAGGATTGGCGTATAACACGCACACGCCATTTGCACCCGATTTTCATGGTGAAAAATCGAGTGTTATACGCCAATAAATACAGTGTATATATATTGTATATATATAACTTCTCGAATAGAGAATTTATTTAATAGAGACAAATAGAGTTTATGTTTTTATCACACATGAACAAGTTCTGGGTTTTGTTACTTAGTGACAATACTAGTGCCCTCTACATGCTGGACGTTGGGCCCCCCTTTATTGGTCTTGGTTGACATTCCGGGGTCCCCCCTTTATCCCACGCTGAGTTGGGTCTTGGTTGCCCCAGGAATCAGCCTGATTTTTTTCTCCCCCCGCTGATTATTTCGCCCTCTGGATCTGCCACTGATTTACAGGGTGGTGCATTGTGCCAAGGCCGGCATAGTTGGCACGGTGCAGTGAATCCTGAGGGCAATGGAAGCGGGGTTGGAGATAGTGGAGGGTCAGGGCAAGGCGGGGTACTGGAGAGACCTCGGAGGGGTTTGGCAGCCGGGGATTACTGACTTGTACGCACATTCCTGCGACGTTGGGTGAACAATGCTTTCCTCTGGCAGCCTCCTCCATCCCAGATTGTTCTGTCATCGGCTTAAAGGGGATTTATACTCCTCTATTATGGAGAAGAAGGATATTGTTCTCTATAGAGAGGCTCCCGAAACCACCAAATACCATCCAGACAATTAACACCTTTTCTTCTTCCTTTCCTCGGAATAAGGAGAAGCTCCTGTGTACAGAGGGAGAACTGACAGTTTTCATTTCTCTCTAATTAAAGAGGAACTCCGGCCTTCCCTTCAGTCCATTGTACAGGCTCCTCTGCTGGACTGAAATTGCTTACTCTGATTTCACTGCACACTGTGAGCTTCTCACAATGTGCAGTAGAAGCTGCGGTAAGTCAGATAGAGCTCCGCCTCCTTTCCTGGCTGGAGGACGGTCCCTGACCCCACCCCTTCTGTTTATTGGTATCATGTGAGGTGAGGGGGCACCACGAGGAGATTGGGGGGAGGGGATTTGTATCGAGAAGGGGTATTTGGGGAGTGGCTGGGGGGTTAGAACTGTCCTAGTCTCATCATTTTCAGGAACCAACAGGTGACCTACTGAAAACCAGTCATTTTTGTTGGAGGGCAATAGCTGCTGGTAGCAGGGGTAAGAAAGCAGAACGTGAAACCAATGCCATGGCACCAGCCAGATGTACATAACCCAATTACTAATATGAAGGTTTGTATTTATAAAAAAAGATGATTTCATAGCCGTCTATAGAAACTGCATGTAAACCTGTTCTGTGCAAACAAGGCAAAATCAAATGTTCTCAAGCTATTTTCTGTGCAATTAGAATGTATGAATGCAGAAAATACCACATTATGGAAACTAGATGGCGCTGACTATCATCGGATATAAGTGTGTTCCTCAGCACCATTTACTGACCATTATACAGAATTTTCCACATTCAAACATTCCACAATATGGCCACTAGATGGTGCTAACTGTCATAGGAAATACATATGCTCTTGGCGCCATCTAGTGGCCACAATACAGTATTTTCCACACTCACACATACACCTTATGGGCACTAGATGGTGATGACTGTCATAAGACATAAGTATGCTCTTGGTGCCATCTAGTGGACATACTGCAACATTTTCCACATACACCTAGGGGTGTCAAACTGGTGGCACCATGGCCACTAAATGGTGCTGGCTGTCATTGGAAAAAAGTATGCTCCTCAGTGCCATCTAGTGGACATAATGCAGTATTTTCCACATTCCCACATACAGCATTATGGCCACTAGATGGTGCTGACTATTATAGAAAATAAGTATGGTCTTGGTGCCATCTAGTGGCCATAATGCATTATTTTCCCTTATTCACACATGCACCTTATGGCCACTAAATGGTGCTGACTGTCATAGCAAATATGTATGTTCCTCAGTGGCATCTAGTGGCCACAATGCAGTATTTTCCACATTCCCACATACAGCATTATGGCCACTAGATGGCGCTGACTTTTATAGGAAATAAGTATGCTCTTGGTGACATCTTGTGGCCATAGTGCAGTATTTTCCACATTCATACATACACCCTATGGCCACTGGATGGTGCTTACTGTTATTTTATTTATTTATTTTTATTTTCAGGTACTTGTATAGAGCTGTCAATTTACGCAGCGCTTTACATATACATTGTACATTCAAATCAGTCCCTACCCTCAAGGAGCTTACAATCTAAGGTCCCTAACCCACATTCATACATACTAGGGACAATTTAGACAGGAGCCTATTACCCTACCAGCATGTCTTTGGAGCGTGGGAGGAAACTGGAGTACCCGGAGGAAACCCACGCAGGCACAGGGAGGACATGCAAACTCCAGGCAGGTAGTGTCGTGGTTGGGTTATAGGCAATAAGTATATTCTTGGCGCCATCTAGTTGCCATAATGCAGTATTTTCCACATTCCCACATACAACATTATGGCCACTAGATGGTGCTGACTATTATAGGAAACAAGTATGCCCTTGGTGTTATTTAGTGGCCATAATGCAGTACTTTCCACATTCATGCATACACCTTATGGCCACTGGGTGGTGCTTACTGTTATAGGAAATAAGTATGTTCTTGTCACCATCTAGTTGCCATAATGCAGAATTTTCCTCATTCACATATGCACATTCTCACATACACCTTATGGCCACTAGATGGTGCTGACTGTCATTAGAAATACACATATTTCTTGCCACCATCTACTGGCCATATTGCAATATTTTCCACGTTCACTACGGCCACTAGATGGTGCAGACCATCACAGGAAATAAGAATGCTCCCGGGTGCCATCTAGTGGCCATAATGCAGTATTTTCTGCATTCAAACATTTGAATGGCAAAGAAAACAGTCTAAAACATTTGATTTTGCCCATTTGCACAGAAGGAATTTACATGCCGTTTTGATGGACAAAGTTTTTATAATTAGATTTTTTTTTCCATTATATGTTCTTGAAAGCCCCTTATACTGGGTTATAAATGGACTCTTATCAGTTTTCTTATGATAGCTATATTAAGTCTTCCTCTTGCAGAGCCATGCCTGCCCATCGGGGGTTAACAGCGATTTGCAGCAGACAAATCCGTGTTTATTGCAGACCAAAGGCCGGGTCAGAGCAGTAAAAATGAAAATGCCAGTCGCCAGATGAACCTCGGCCAGGATTCTGTGTCGTACGACGTTCTCTGGACGCTGTCCCAGGATTTTTATAATTTTTGATTGGCTCGGAGGGCTAAAACAGATAAAGGCGGTGGTGGTGTGATTAAATGTTACAACTTGCGAGAGGTCAAAAAGCGATCATTAACTTTTAAGAGTCTAGAGCGGGGCAAACTGGAAGCTTCAGCAGCTTCCCGGGAAATAGAGGAACGTGGACCTCCTCATTAACAGTGCATGTAAACCCAGAGGGGGAGATTTACTAAAGGCAAATAGACTGTGCCAGGGCTGGTGCAAGGATTCTTGACACCCTAGGCGAAACCTCATTTTGCCACCCCCCCTGGCTCCACCCCTGACTCCACCCCCTTTCCCCTGCCCATGTATACCCCAGCTTTTTAATGAAGCGCCCATCAAATGCAGCCCACCAGCGCCCATCAAATGCAGCCTCACCAGCACCCATTAAATGCAGCCTCACCAGCGCCCATCACATTCAGCCTCACCAGCGCCCATCAAATGCAGCCTCACCAGCGCCCATCAAATGCAGCCTCACCAGCGCCCATCAATGCAGCCTCAACAGCGCCCATCAAATGTAGCCTCACCAGCGCCCATCAAATGCAGCCTCCCCAGCACCCATCAAATGCAGCCTCACTAGTGAACATCAGATGCAGCCTCACCAGCACCCATCAAATGTAGCTTTACCAGCGCCTATCAAATGCAGTCTCACTAGTGAACATCAGATGCAGCCTCACCAGCATCCATCAAATGTAGCCTCACCAGCGCCCATCAAATGCAGCCTCACCAGCGCCCATCAATGCAGCCTCACCAGCGCCCATCAAATGCAGCCTCACCAGCGCCCAACAAATGCAGCTTCACCAGCGCCCATCAAATGCAGCCTTACCAGCGCCCATCAGATGCAGCTTCACCAGCACCCATCAAATGCAGCCCACCAGCGCCCATGAAATGCAGCCACCAGCGCCCATCAACACAGCCTCACCAGCGCCCATCACATGCAGTCTCACCAGCGCCCATCAAAGCAGCCTCACCAGCGCCCATCAAATGCAACCTCACCAGCGCCCATCACATGCAGTCTCACCAGCGCCCATCAATGCAGCCTCACCAGCGCCCATCAAATGTAGCCAACACCAGCGCCCATCAAATGCAGCCTCACCAGCGCCCATCAGATGCAGCCTCACCAGCGCCCATCAAATGCAGCCTCCCCAGCACCCATCAAATGCAGCCTCACTAGTGAACATCAGATGCAGCCTCACCAGCACCCATCAAATGTAGCCTCACCAGCGCCTATCAAATGCAGCCTCACTAGTGAACATCAGATGCAGCCTCACCAGCACCCATCAAATGTAGCCTCACCAGCGCCCATCAAATGCAGCCTCACCAGCGCCCATCAATGCAGCCTCACCAGCGCCCATCAATGCAGCCTCACCAGCGCCCATCAAATGCAGCCTCACCAGCGCCCATCAAATGCAGCCTTACTAGTGAATATCAGATGCAGCCTCACCAGCGCCCAACAAATGCAGCTTCACCAGCGCCCATCAAATGCAACCTCACCAGCGCCCATCAGATGCAGCCTCACCAGCACCCATCAAATGCAGCCCACCAGCACCCATCAAATGCATCCTCGCCAGCGCCCATCAAAAGCAGCCTCACCAGCGCCCATCAAATGCAGCCTCACCAGCGCCCATCACATGCAGTCTCACCAGCGCCCTTCAAATGCAGCCTCACCAGCGCCCTTCAAATGCAGCCTCACCAGCGCCCATCACATGCAGTCTCACCAGCGCCCATCAATGCAGCCTCACCAGTGCCCATCAAATGTAGCCAACACCAGCGCCCATCAAATGCAGCCTCACCAGCACCCATCAGATGCCGCCCACCAGCGCCCATCAAATGCAGCCTCACCAGCGCCCATCAAATGAGGCCTACCAGTGCCCATAAATGAATATTTGCTTGCTTCCATTCATTTGGGAGTCGGAACACAGGCACAGTCCTCCGCCGCCACTGCGCCTCTGACACTATGCGCGAACGGAGCGACGGCTGCCTGCTGATGCTGAGACTTAGTTGCTTGCTGCAGAGAGAAGAGAGTAGGAACACCAGTGGCCGGGTACCCTAGGCAGCAGTGCGCCCTAGGCGGCTGCCTAGTTTGTCTAGTGGTAGCACCGGCCCTGGACTGTGCACTCTGCAAAGTGCTGTTTTGTTTTTGTTTTTTTTTCTTGCATGTGATTGGGTATTTTTTGCAAAGGTGAAGCTTCACCTCATTTACTAAGCTCTGGAGCAACTGCACTTGCAGAGGGCACAGTCTATTTGACTTTAGTAAATCAAGCCCATAGTCTACTTGTCAGTATGTTTGGCACTACGTCTCACTGCATGGAGTTTTCCTAAGCAAATGATTTCTTTGTGAACCCGTGGCAAAGTTTCCTACCAGGAGATCCTTCCTGCTGCAGGCTGACAATGCAAAGCCACTGCCCGACAATAAGCAGCAGTGTTGTCAGCCTGTCCTGTGCACTGGGTTGGCTGCAGAGCTGCCTCCTAAATCTGAAGAAGGCATGCAAGGACCCAATAGGCAACACAACAGCCAACTGCAGGAGCTTGAGATTTTTATTGCAAGTACAGATCTGTTGATCCTGCCAGAAATGCACCATCCTTGTCACTTCTTGTGAGATGAACTGAAAACTACGAATCCCACTAATCCAGATAGATAATCGAATCTATCTAATCTAGATAGATAGATAGATAGATAGATAGATAGATAGATAGATAGATAGATAGATAGATAGATAGATAGACAGATAGACAGATAGACAGACAGACATATGCAGTATATACTATTTATCTATCTATGGGCACTATTATGTGTTGTGTTGTCAAAAATGGTGCATTTCTGTTTTTTGGATCTTTTTTGCATTGCCTACCTATTTATTTGAAGAGGTTACTAATGCATGAAAAAACAACAAACACTTGGACATGCATTAACACAATGCACCGCCTGAATGGACCCTTAATGTTTTCACTCAAGATTCACAGGGGGGGGGGGGGGGGGGAATTTACTAAAACTGGTGCACACAGAATCCGGTGCAGCTGTGCATTGTAACCAATCAACTTCTAACTTTAGCTTGTTCAATTACACTTTGACAACAAAACCTAGAAGCTGAATGGTTACTATACACACCTGCACCAAATTCTGTGTGCACCAGTCTTACTAAATCCCCCACAGTCTTTAAATGTATTTTTTTCTTGTGTGAAAGTTGTGTGAATCTTGGAAGTACACACAGGAAAATAAACCCAATAGACACAAGTAGAAAGATGAGAGGAGAGGAGAGGGTGAGGATGAGGGGAGATGAGAGAATGAGGGTAGAGGAGAGAATGAGGGGAGAGGAGAGAATGAGGGGAGAGGAGAGAATGAGGGGAGAGGAGAGAATGAGGGGAGAGGATAGGGTAAGGATGAGGGGAGAGGAGAGAATGAGGATGAGGGGAGAGTAGAGGGTGAGGATGAGGGGAGGGGAGAGGAGAGCCTGAGGATGAGGGGAGGGGATGAGGGGAGAGGAGAGGAGAGGGGAGAGGAGAGGGTGAGGGGAGAGGGTAGAGGAGAGGGTGAGGATAATGGGAGAGGAAAGGGTGAGGGGAGAGGAGAGAATGAGGATGAGAGGAGAGAATGAGGGTGAGAGGAGAGGATGAGGGGAGAGGGGAGGATGAGGAAGAGAGGAGAGGATGAGGAGAGAGGAGAGAGTGGGGATGAGAGGAGAGCAAAGGATGATGAGGAGAGGATGAGGGGAGAGGGTGAGGGGAGAGGAGAGGGTGAGGATGAAGGGAGAGGAGAGGATAAGGGGAGAGGAGAGGGTGAGGATGAAGGGAGAGGAGAGGATAAGGGGAAAGGAGAGGGTGAGGATGAGAGGAGAGGATGGGGATGAGGGGAGAGGGGAGGATGAGGAGGAGAGGATGAGGGGAGAGGAGAGAGTGGGGATGAGAGGAGAGGATTAGGAGGAGATGAGAGGATGAGAGGAGCGGAGAGAATGAGGATGGAGAGGAGAGCAGAGGATGGAGAGGAGAGGATGAGGGGAGAGGAGAGTGAGGATGAGGGGAGAGGAGAGGGTTAGGATGAGGGGAGAGGAGAGAATGAGGGCAGAGGGGAGGCTGAGGGGAGCGGAGCGGAGAGGGTGAGGGGAGAGGAGAGGGTGAGGATGAGGGGAGAGGAGAGGGTGAGGATGAGGGGAGAGGGTGATGATGAGGGGAAAGGGTGAGGATGAGGGGAGAGGAGAGGGTGAGGATGAGGGGAGAGGGTGAGGATGAGAGGAGAGGGTGAGGATGAGGGGAGAGGAGAGGGTGAGGATGAGGGGAGAGGGTAAGGATGAGGGGAGAGGAGAGGGTGAGGATGAGGGGAGAGGAGAGGGTAAGGATGAGGGAAGAGGAAAGGATGAGGGAAGAGGAGAGAATGAGGGCAGAGGAGAGGCTGAGGGGAGCGGAGCGGAGAGGGTGAGGGGAGAGGAGAGGGTGAGGATGAGGGGAGAGGAGAGGGTGAGGATGAGGGGAGAGGGTGAGGATGAGGGGAAAGGGTGAGGATGAGGGGAGAGGAGAGGGTGAGGATGAGGGGAGAGGAGAGGGTGAGGATGAGGGGAGAGGGTAAGGATGAGGGGAGAGGGTGAGGATGAGGGGAGAGGAGAGGGTGAGGATGAGGGGAGAGGAGAGGGTAAGGATGAGGGGAGAGGAGAGGGTGAGGATGAGGGGAGAGGAGAGGGTAAGGATGAGGGGAGAGGAGAGGATGAGGGGAGAGGATGAGGGGAGAGGATAAGGATGAGGGGAGAGGAGAGGATGAGGATGAGGGGAGCGGAGAGAATTAGGATGAGAGGAGACCAGAGGATGGGGAGGAGAGGATGAGGGGAGAGGAGAGTGAGGATGAGGGGAGAGGAGAGGCTTAGGATGAGGGGAGAGGAGAGAATGAGGGAAGAGGAGAGGCTGAGGGGGAGAGGAGAGGGTGAGGGGAGAGGAGAGAATGAGGGAGAGAAGAGGGTAAGGAGAGGGTGTGGGGAGAGCAGAGGAGAGGGTAAGCATGAGGGAAGAGGAGAGGATGAGGGGAGAGGAGAGGGTAAGGATGAGGGGAGAGGAGAGGACGAGGATGAGGGGAGAGGGGAGGATGAGGAGGAGGGGATGAGGGGGAGAGGGAAGCATGAGGAGGAGAGGAGAGGATGAGGGGAGAGGAGAGAGTAGGGATGAGGGGAACAGAGGGAATGAGAGGAGAGCAGAGGGTGAGGGAAGAGGACAGAGTGAGGATGAGGAGAGGGGAGAGGAGAGAATGAGGATGAGGAGAGAGGAGAAGAGGAGAGGGTGAGGATGAGGGGAGGTGAGAGGAGAGAATGAGGATGAGGGGAGAGGAGAAGAGGAGAGAATGAGGATGAGGGGAGAAGGAAGGATGAGGATTAGGGGAGAGGATGAGGAGAGAAGAGGAAAAGAAGGGAGAGAGAGAAGAGAAAAGGAGAGAAGATGAGGGTGATGAGAGGTGAGGAGAGGAGCAGAGAGAAAAGAAGAGAAGAAATAAGTTTACTGACCTGTATTTCTAGTTTGATGAATAGCAAGTCGAACAAAAGGGGCAAAGCTGCCACCTAGTGTCAGAAATTGTTACTAGCATGAGGTTTTCTTTGATTCGCGGTATCAAATCCTTACGTTTTGATCACTCTTCACCCTAAAGATGACCATAGGACCAAATAGAAAAAAAATTTTGATTTTGATTTTGAAATGAATGGACTTTACCTAACAAAAACCACAGACAATGTTAAAAATTCATTTGGTCGAGAAAAAAACTTCC
The DNA here is from genome assembly GCA_037952835.1 of Lithobates septentrionalis. Taxonomy (NCBI): domain Eukaryota; kingdom Metazoa; phylum Chordata; class Amphibia; order Anura; family Ranidae; genus Lithobates; species Lithobates septentrionalis. The sequence continues at coordinate 1,098,351 of JBBDGP010002241.1, read as the reverse complement.
ATTCTCTTCCCTTGAATTTTCTCATCACTGCATTCGAATTGATCCCACCAATGATTAGAAATACTAACAAACTTTCTTAGAACCTTCTAGTCCCAAGAATTTTCATTCAATATTCTACTCATCTATATAGACTGAGACCTTGCCCTTTATGACCGGCTGTGTATTGTGTGGCTGTAAAATGGCCAAACAAACAATCATCACCAGATCCTGAGCTCCCTCCATGTAGTTCTTTCCCTTTCCTGTCTACCTACTAAAACAATCAGGCATATCCACTGCAAGCCTGATTTCAGTTTTCAGCTGAGGTATCAACTTATTACAAAGATAGTCAATTGATATTTTTTGGCATCTTTGTAAAGTGCAAAAAAGTTCCAAAGCGTTTTGGGCCTGCAGCAGGAAAGCGGGTTTGTCTTTGTTTAGGATGAACGAAGGTAATACGATCAAAGTGTTTCTCTTGCCAACATCCATCCAGCAGCGAGAGGCCGGTTTGGACCCCCAGCGCAGGCGCTTCCTCCAGATCAAAAATTGAGGATAAGAATAAAAAAGTCCTTCATTCCCGATAGCAGAAAGCTGTAATGTTCACAAAATAAGAGATTTGGAATCTGCATGCACACCATTCTTCCAATGCAGCCCAAACTTTTCATCTTCAGCGTTGTAGAACGTTTATCGATCCTTCTGTCATTCCACCTTCTCCGGTTTGGCTTTGCAATCACATTAATTATTTAGGGCTTCCTCTCAGCCTGCTTCTTCCATGATTTGGGGTTTTATTATTTTTTTGGGATCTGATGTAGGAGGTGGTGGAGGAACCTGTAGCTTTTGATGAACTACAAGTCTCTCCAGACTACAGCTGCCCCCTAGTGGCCTTCAATGGAAAGCATGGGACTGACTGCTTCTGGAGACGGCCACTTCCTGAAAGGAAAGTTTAGCCACTTGCCTACCGGGCACTTTTACCCCCTTCCTGCCCAGGCCAATTTTCAGCTTTCAGCGCTGTCACACTTTGAATGACAATTTCTCAGTCATGCAATGCTGTACCAATATGACATTTTTACCATTTTTTTCACACAAATAGAGCTTTCTTTTGGTGGTATTTAATCACTTGGGTTTTTATTTTTTGCTAGACAAACTAAAAAAGACCTTTTTTTTTTTAAACAACTTTTTATTGTTTCTTATAAAATTTTGCAAAAAGGTAATTGTTCCCCTTCACTGATGTGCGCTGATGAGGCGACACTGAAGGGCACTGATAGGTGTCACTGATGGGCACTGATCTGTGGCACTGATGGGCTCTGATAGGCGGCACTGAAATGGCACTGATAGGCAGCACTGATAGGCACTGATAGGTGACACTGATGGGCTCTGATAGGTGGCACTGATGGGCTCTGATAGGTGGCACTGATGGGCTCTGATAGGTGGCACTGATGGGCTCTGATAGGCAGCACTGAAATGACACTGATAAACAGCACTGATGGGCATTGATGATGAGGCACTGATGGGAACTGATTAGGTGGCACTGGTGGGCACTGATGGGGAGGCACTGATGTGGCTCATATAGGTGGCATTGAAGGGCACTGATAGGTGGCACTGATGGGCTCTGATAGGCACCACTGATGGGCACTGTTAGGTGCCACTGATGGGCTCTGATAGGTGTTACTGAATGGCACTGATAGACGGCACTGGTGGGCACTGATAGGTAGTACTGAAGGGCTCTGATAGTTGGTACTGATAGTTGGCACTGATAGGCGGCACCTATGGGTACTGGAAGGCGGCACTATTGGGCACTGGTAGGCTGCACTGATGGGCACTGGAGGGCGGGACTGGTAGGTGGTACTGATGGGCACTGGTAGGCGTCACTGATAGGTGGCATAGATGAGGAGTCCCTGATGGGCGCTGATTGGTAGCACCGATCAGCACCGTTGGCACTGTACTGATAATCAGGAGTCGGTGTCCCTTTAACACAAGCCAGTTATCGGTTCTCCTCTCCTTGCGCTGTCAGCGTGACGAATGAAAAGCCGATAACTGGCTTGTGTTTACATCTGTGATCAGCTGTGATTAGCCCTTTACCCCGATCTGTGATCAGCTGAGTTGGAAGGATGGCTCAGGCAGCGAGATCACAGGAAGACCTCCATGTACGCCCTCCCAGCAAATGAAACCTACGCTGTGGCCGTCTTTCGGCTATCTCGTGGGCAGGAAGTGGTTAAAGTAGAACTATAGGCAAAACTTTTTTTTACCATTTTGGATAGAGTAAGGTTTATTTTTGCCATCTTTGTCCCTTTGGGGAGATTTACCTTCACTTCCTGCCCCATAGCCAGACAGGAAGTGAGAGAAAATTCCTGCAAATTAAGGGATTCTCTTGGAGACCCCCAAGTCACTAGAACTAGTGTCCCTATTGAAAGATCTCCCCTCTCTTACTTTTCATGGGACAACCCAAAAATTGGGGATTTTCTTTTACTTTCACTGTCAGTAATAATAGTAAACAGGACAAATAGAGGGGGGGGGGGGGTCTCCTTAATGGGGGCACAGACAGCAATAAAAATCAACAGGGGTTCTAATCCACCTCCCCTCTATCCAAAACTAAAAAAAAGTTTTGTCTTTAGTTATACTTTAAAGTTTCGAGAAAAAAAAAGAAAAAGAAAGGTGTTTCCACGCACAGGGCTGCAGTCTAGCACACTGAGACTCCCATTTCCTGCATCTACATTTATTTTTCTCTAAGGTCTACCCCTACCTCTGCATGCTTACCAACATATGAGTCCCATTCAGCGGGATACTCTCATCCCCACCCCACCCCCCCCCCCCCTTGGTGCCCGTACAATAAGGGTAATGCTGTGATCCCAGGACATGGCCCTGGACGCAGCATCATTGGGACAGAGGTCCAACATGCAGGACTGTCCCGGATAATCCGGGACAGTTGGCATCTATTACTCTACTTCCCTAGGTGATCCTACCAAATGTATGTGCCAGTTTTTTTCGTTGTTGTACTGAACTGCATCAGGTTATTATTGTTTTGTAGTAAGCTGACATCTAGTGTTGGTTTAAAGCCACTACAATTTGTTTACTTATGTTATATGGATTCTTCCTTTGTCTCCCCCTCCTATTTAGTGCTAAATAGTTCAGTCCTAGGTAGACTCTCACTGTTTCTTCCACATTCCCCCAATCAGTGTTTGTAATTCACAGATTAGGGTTGCCACTTTTTATTCATTCCAAACCCGAACACTTTAGCGGCGCACAGCAAAATGTATTTTATTTTAGTATACACTAGAGCAGTGATGGGGAACCTTGGCACCCCAGATGTTTTGGAACTACATTTCCCATGATGCTCAACTACACTGCAGAGTGCATGAGCATCATGGGAAATGTAGTTCCAAAACATGTGGGGTGCCGAGGTTCACCATCACTGCACCATATAGGATAACAGACCTGGGACACCTTTGGGGCGCTCCAAAGAGAATAGTTATGCGGTGTGCATAGTGCCCCCTCGTCCTCCTGTCAGACACTGTTCCGAGCCACATTCCTGTCTGAATAATGTGTCCGGGTTTCAGGCAGACTAAAACTCGGACACATGATTCAAATCCCGGACTGTCCGGGTGAATCCCGGACAGTTGGCAACCCTATCACAGGGTTTTCATTATTTTCTTTCACTTTAACCACTTCTGTACCAGCGACGTACCGGTACGTTGCTGGACTTGTTATACTAGTACCATTTTTTAGGGAGGTCGGCTTTCTTGTAAAAGCAATCCTAGCAGCTAACTAGCAGCTAGCCTGCTTTTACAAGCAGTGGAAGCGGATGTCCACCCCCCCCCCTCCCCCGCCACTTGCTTGCCTTCATGACCAGTCCATTTTTTGCGATACAGCGCTGCCTTATTTTAACTGACAATTGTGCCGTCGCGCGACGCTGTACCCAAATAAAATGGACATTCTTTTTTTTCCCCACAAATAGAGCTTTCTTTTGATTGTATTTGATCACCTCTGCGGTCTTTATTTTTTGCGCTATAAACAAATAACGACCGAGAATTTTGAAAAAATAACAATGTTATTTTTTGCGCTATAAACAAAAAAACAAAACAAAAAAAGCGTCAATTTTGAAAAAAAAATATATATAAATTTTTTACTTTCTGCTATAAAACATATCCAATAAAAAAAAATAAAAATCTAAGTTTCTTCAGCAATTTAGGCCAATATGTATTCTGCTACATATTTTTGGTAAAAAAAAATCCCAATAAGCCTTTTTTGATTGGTTTGCGCGAAAGTTGTCGCGTCTACAAAATAGGGGATATTTATTTACTTTATTTATTTACTTTATTTTAGTAATGGTGGCGATCAGCGACTTATAGCGGGACTGCGATATTGCGGCGAACAAATCGAACAATTTTTAAAAAAAAAAAAAAACAATATTTTTTTTTACTTTCTGCTATAAAACATATCCAATATATATTCTGCTACATATTTTTGGTAAAAAAAAAAAATCCCAATAAGCGTTTATTGATTGGTTTGCGCAAAAGTTGTCGCATCTACAAAATAGGGGATATTTTTCTTTCTTTTTTTTTTTTTTTTTTTACTAGTAATGGCGGTGATCAGCGACTTAAGCGGGACTGCCATATTTGCGGCGGACAAATCGAACACTAAGTGACACTTTTGACACTTCTAAAATTTTCAATCCAGAATAACGCAAATCGGCTCGCATCAGAAGAACATTCTTTGTAGCAATCGTGACGCTTCGGCAATATCCCAAAATCGATGGTCGGAGAACATCAAATTACAACATTTTGGCTCTTCTGAATGAAACGTCTTTTTTTGCTGCGGTGGCGGTGGAGGTGCCGCGTATAGAACAGGAGCGTAGATCGAAAGCTTTTCACTGACGCTCAGATGGCGGTACGTTTATATTATTGTACATGGCGGATGATGGAACCCGGGGACAATGGAAGGTGCGGTGATCACAACGTGTAATCTGGGCGCTGGTAGCGGTTCAGGCTGACGCCTTAATTGGAGTCATTAGCTCTGACGATCGCGTCCCTGAGATGTCTGCGATGTGATTTTTGCATCTTAGGACGCACTCCTCCTGTCATTTAGGTGATCGCGGCGTGCGTCTTTAGCGGCTGACAATAGAAAGCGGCTCCTTTCCAAAAATTGGTCAAGTAATTTCAGGACTATTAAAGGAAACCTGTTATTTCAGAAGAGACAATCCGCCCGAGATTAAAAGGTTTTATCGTACGGCATAATGAATCCAGGCGTTGCGGCTATCAAATATAAAATCTATATTTATACATTTTGTTTCATTTTCATTCAGGGGTGAAGTTAGGGTTGCCACCTGTCCAGGATTCACCCAGACAGTTCGGGTTTTGAATCACGTGTCCGGGTTTCAGTCTGCCTGAAACCCGGACACATACCTCCCAATTAGACATGTGCACTGCCGGAAAAAAAAAACATTTTTTTTTTCGTTTTCATTCGTTTTTTTTTTCGTTTTTCAAATCATTCGTTAGGATTGAAATTCGTTATTTCGAATAAATTTGTAACTTCGGATAAATTTGAATTTGTTACCTTCCATTCGTTTAGATGCAGCATTCATTATTTGGATAATTTGTAATAATCCGAAATTCGAAAATCTGAAAATAAGAATAAAAATCCGAACATTCGAAAGGACGAAAATCTGAGAATTCAAAAATCCTAAATAACTAACTAACTAATAATAACTATTAGATTATAGGTATTGGAATTTCCTTTTAAATTTAGCTGTTAGCAAACGTAACAAGTACGAATTTATCCGAAGTTACAATGCGGTATTCGTTATTTCGATAATTCGTAATAATCCAAAATTTAAAAAAAAGAACGAAAATCTGAAAATTCTAAAATCAGAAAATTCTAAAATCCGAAAATTAGAACAAATTTATCCGAAGTTACAAATTATCCGAAATAAAAAATGCTGGATGTAAACAAATGGAACGTAATGAATTAATACTAATAAATAATAATAATGTATTATTATTTATGATTATTAATTTGTTACCTTCCATTCGTTTAGATGCAGTATTCGTTATTTCGATAATTGGTAATAATCCAAAATTCTAAATTCCGAAAAAAAGAATGAAAATCCGAAAATTCTAAAATTGGAAAATTAAAAAAATCATGAAAAATAAGAACGAAAATCCGAAAATTTGAAAATTCAAAAATCTTAGTAACTAACTAACTAATAATAACTATTAAATTATAGCTATTGGAATTTCCTTTCAAATTTGGCTGTTAGTGAACGTAACGAATACGACTTTATCGCAAGTTACGAATTATTCGAAATAACGAATGCCGCATCTAAAAGAATGGAACGTAACAAATTATTACTAATAAATATTAATATTAACAAGTTTTTATTATTATTATTATTAATTATTATTAATTTGTTACGTCCCATTCGTTTAGATGCGGTATTCCTAATTTTCTTAACTTTCGTAAGATAATTCGTAACTTTGGATAAATTCGTATTCTTTACGTTCACGAACAGCCAAATTTGAAGGGAAATTCCTATACCTATAATTTAATAGTTAGTTATTATTAGTTAGTTAGCTATTATTTTGGATTTTTGAATTTTCGTTCTTATTTTCGGATTTTGATTCTTTTGAATTTTTGGATTTTTGTTCTTTTTTTTCAGATTTTCAAATTTTTGGATTTTCGAATTTGCGGAATTCAGATTTTTGTTCTTATTTTTCAGATTTTCTCATTTTTGTTCTTTAACAATTTTTTTTCAAATAAATTTTTTAGTTCTTTTGTTAATTCGGTTATTCCCCCGCCCTCCTTTGTGCGATTTTATGGCGTTCAGAAAACAGCCCAAAAAACTGCATTGCTGATAAACATCCAAAAACGTCCATGTGTGCATGGACACATAGGATAACATAGAGGGGAGTTTATGGGCTGTTAAAAAAAAAAAAAAAACGCCCAAACTCCCAAAAACGTCCGTTTGTGAGCTCCAGTGTGCATGGAGCCTAATCAAACAAGCTGAGGCTAGAAGCTGATTGGTTTATGTGCAGAATTGCGACTATTTTTGTCCTCTCTAGCTTTAGTAAATAAACCCCTAAGGCGAGGTTTCCGCTATTGCAACCCTAAAGTCACGCCATTTTGCCGCGATTTTGATGTGACTTGAAGCAACGCCTGTGTATTCTTGAGGTCTATGCACCTCAAGTCGCATCAAAGTGGGACCAAAGTAGTGCAGGGACTATGAAGTTGCTGTGACTTGAAGTCGCACAGATATGAACGGTACTCATTGGAAATCATGGGGTACGACTTGTCATGCGACTTTGCAGTCCCAGTGCTAAAAAAATAAATATGCACTGTCACTGTACTAATGACACTGCCTGGGAAGGGGTTAACAGCAGGGGCAATCAAGGCGTTAAACTGGTTGTAAAGGCAGAAGGTGCGTAAAATATAGACATGTGCACTGCCGAAAAATTCATTAGTTTTTGTTTCATTTGTTTTTTTCCTTTGTTTTGCGGGACATTCGTTATGATCGTTTTGGTCAAAATGGCTCCTGCTCAATCTGTCCAATGAGGAGAGAGACAGCGGCTGGAGCCGCTGCGATTGTGCACATTGCTGGATCAGATCGGGGTTAGGTAAAAAACAAGGGGGGGGGGGGGGCTGCAGCACTTAAGGTTTTTTAGCCCAATACATAGAATGCATTAATGTGAAAAAAACTTGAGACTTTACAACCACTTTAAGAAAAAAAAAAAGGTTAAAAAAATGAAAATAGCACTGAGGGTTCTACGTATAAAAAGGTTTGTTGTGCGGATGGAATAAACATTTGCACAATCAGGACAAAAATTGCTGTACTTCCTCTGTTATGTGTGATTCCTATATTACCAGCCCCACCTAGTGGCCATATGGCTTTTTTTTTTTTTTTCAGAACTTCTTCAAACAGGAAAAAAAAAAAATATTCTGGCCACTAGATGGCGCTGAAGATATAGGAATCACATATAACAGAGGAAGTACAGCAAATTACAACCAGACTGTGCAAATGTTTGTTGTATCTGCACAACATACGTTTTATACACAGAGTTTTAAATCAATTAAAAAAAGAAAAAAGAAAAAAGTAAAGTCCCTCGCCCTCCACACATACGAATGTAAATGCGCGCATCATCTGCATGTGAATATTACCATTGGACTACACATATTAGGTATCTCTGTGTACAAAGAGAGAGAGCAATAATTCTAGGACCATCATTCCCGGTGAACTCAAAACCGATGATCTGTAGGACCTATAGAAGCGTCGCCTATGGACAATTTTGCGTTCTGAAGTTTTAGTTTATTCTCCAAGGTCTCTGTTTTCAGAAAATACATTTGGGGGGTTTAAAATACTCTTCAACCCTAAAATGATTTTTTTTTTTTTTTTTAAGAAAGCAAAAATGGCTCTGGCAGCGAAAAAGGTTAAGATCAATAAAAGCCTTATAGGGGTTTTAACCCATCACCGTTCTAGCAAAAGCTAAAAAAAAAAAAAAAAAAAAAAGTTGGGGCTTTAAATACACTTTAAAGGAGTTGTAAAGTAAGAAGTTTTTTTTATTATTTTAAAGCCTTCTGTGTGCAGTATCCCCCAATACCCGAGCTCCATCTCTGTCCAGCGATGTCCACAAGTCCCTCGGCCATCCCTGACTCTCCCTCCTGATTGGCTGAGACACAGCAGCAACACCATTGGCTCCTGCAGCTGTCAATCAAAGTCAGTTAGCCAATCAGGAGAGAGAGGGGCCACTCAGGGAGCTGTGACTCAGCTCGGGTGCCCCCAAAGCAAGCTGCCTGCTGTGGGGGGCACTCGACGGGAGGGAGGGGCCAGGAGCAGCGAAGAGGGACCCGAGAAGAGGAGGATCGGGGCTGCTCTCTGTAAAACCATTACACAGAGCAGATAAGTACAACATGTTTGTTTTTTTAAACAGTCTTTACAATCACTTTAAGGCATTCTCCCGTCTGTAGGGAGGCGGAGCTCTGACACAATTATTCATTGATGGAGTATTGGGGGCGGGGGGGGGGGCAATGGCAGAAGAAAGGATTGCTTGAAGTGATTTTACACTTTGGCCACGCCCCCTGTCATTTTTCTTTTTGAAGAGGAATTTTAGCTGGGGGGTCGGGGTGGTGATGTCCTCGAAGTCCCAGGATCGCCTTCCTTCACAATACTTTATAAAAAGGAGAAAAAAAATCCCATTTCTCATCTCACACAAGTCAGGTTTCCTTGTATGAAGTCTCGGCGTTGGCGGCCCATTTTTCGATACTTTTCGTGCTCATTTCTCTCTATAAAGAACGATGTTTAATAATCTGGCGGATTTCATTCCTTCGCTCTTCACCCAGTCCTCATTACGTTTCCTATTACTCCGAGTGTCCTCTTCGTTGCTGGTAATGATCTGAGATTTAATCTATCTCCGGGACAAGGCGCCCTCCCAATCTGCGTGTCACAACATCTGCCATTTAATGTGCTTTATTGTGAGGAGTTCGCCCCCCCCCCCCCCCCCCCCCCCCGAGGACGAAGGTTAGGAGGGGACACGGCGGCGGGTAATTGCAAGTCAATTGCATTGCTAAAGTGTTTTTTAAATGATCTGTGCGGATTGGCTGATTTGGGATTCAGACCACAGTTGGTGATATATGCTGCAACTGGATTGGACAATCATTATTATTATTATACAGGATTTATATAATACATAAATAATACAATGTACAATACAATTATAATACAGTAGGAATCAGAGAGCCCTGCTTGTTAGAGCTTACAATCTAAAGCCCCGTACACTCGATCGGATTGTTGGCCAACAAAACCGTGGAATTGTGTCCGGAGGGCGTTGGCCCAAACTTGTCTTGCATACACACGGCCACACAAATGTTGGCCAACAATTACGAATGTAGTGACATACTACATTTTTTTTCAGCTCTGTAGCGCCACCCTTTGGGCTCCTTCTGCTAATTTCGTGTTAGTAGAAGTTTGGTGAGTGTTGATTCGCGCTTTTCATTTCGCGCTTTTCAGTTCTTTCTGAACGTCCGTTTCTCAACCAGACATGTTGTGGAATCGGAGGAGATAACGTGTTATTTATTATTGGCCTTGGAGTTAATGTTTTGACATTATTTTTTTTGGTTGAATAATAATGATTTGATTTGGTACATTTTTTATATTTTTGGATGCATAGAATGTACTTTTTGGTTAAGTTCTATGGGCAGATATCATGTCTAATTTTATTTGTCTTCTTTTTTTAATGCACAATAAAAAAAATTGTGGAGAATAATACTTGGCTATGTGTTTTACTTCAAATGACATTTTGGGAGTCAGCAGTTACATTTAAAAATGTAAAATTGACAAGGGGCACCAACATAGTTGTATCTTTGATCTCGTACACGCGATCAGATTGTTGGCCAACAAAACCGTGGACTTTGGTCCGAAGGGCGTTGGCCCAAACTTGTCTTGCATACACACGGCCACACAATTGTTGGCCAACAATTACGAACGTAGTGATGTACTAGACGTACTACATGTTTTTTCAGCTCTTTAGCGCCACCCTTTGGAATCCTTCTGCTAATTTCGTGTTAGTAGAAGTTTGGTGAGTGTTGATTCGCGCTTTTCATTTTGCGCTTTTCAGTTCTTTCTGAACGGCCGTTCGCCAACCAGACATGTTGCGGAATCGGAGGAGATAACATGTTATTTATTATTGGCCTTGGAGTTAATGTTTTAACATAATTTTTTTGGTTGAATAATAATGATTCGATTTGGTACATTTTTTATATTTTTGGATGCATAGAATGCACTTTTTGGTTAAGTTCTATTGGCAGATAGCATGTCTAATTTTATTTGTCTTCTTTTTTTAATGCACAATAAAAAAAATTGTGTAGAATAATACTTGGCTGTGTGTTTTACTTCAAATGACAGTTTGGGAGTAGGTAGTTACATTTAAAAAAATACAATGTAAAATTGACAAGGGACACCAACATAGTTGTATCTTTGATCTTATAAACTACAGGATAATGGTGTTGTGGTAACTTGCACAAATTAAAAAAAAAAAAACCATAATAATATTATTCTTGATATCACTAGAAAAAAAAAAGCCTTTGAAAATTCATTTGCAATAACTCCATCAGTATCACCAGCAAAGCATCTTCATTATTATCCCATTAAAGAAGAAGAGAATTGTGCGCTGCATTTCCAGATTTCATAATTTGCCGCGTCACGAATGTTAATTCTCCAATACGAACGCTACTTTACAAGACCGACCGCTTCTGGCTCATCCGTGTTTCCAAGCATGCGTGTTTGTACTTTAGATTTTTGTCTGACGGACTTGTGTACACACGATCGGAAAATCCGTCAACAGACCGTTGTCCGCGGAAAATTTGAAAACCTGCCATCCAACATTTGTTGGAGGAAAGTCCGACAAGAATTGTCTGATGGAGCGTACACACGGTCGGATTTGCCGCCAACAGCCTGACATCACACATTTCCCGTCGGAAAGTCTGATCGTGTGTACGGGGCTTAAGAGATTGCACAATCTCTTTTAACCGCTTGCCGACCGTATACCGTAGATATATATATACGGCGGCAAGGCAGCTTCCCTGTGCAAAATCACGTACAGGTATGTGATTTTTGTACTTCCGGGTCTGGGGGCGTGCATGCACACCGCCAGCGACCCGCACCTGCTGTGATTGGACACAGCAGGAGCCAACCAGTGGGTCCAGCAGACTCGATTCACCCGGGACCCGCCGATCGTTCCCGAGAGAGGCAGAACAAACATGCAGGTTGCCGTTCTGTCAGTAGGGAAGGTGGAGATCCTGTGGTTCTGATAAGCAGGAACACGGATCTCTGCCTTCCCACAGTACAAGTACCTCCCCCCCTCACAATTAGAAAACACTCCCTAGAAACACATTTAACCCTTTGATCGCCCCTGATGTTAACCCCTTCACTGCCAGTGTCATTAGTACAGTGACTAATACAGTACAATCAATGTATTGGTGTCACTGGTCTCCAAAAAGTGTCACTTGGTGTAAATTTGTCTGCCGCAATGTCGCAGCCCCGCTATAAGTCACTGATCACCGCCATTACTAGTATAAAAGTACAGTAAAACCTTGGATTGCGATCATAATTCATTCCAGAAACATGCTTGTAATCCAAAGCACTTGTATATCAAAGCGAATTTCCCCATAAGAAATAATGGAAACTCAGATGATTCGTTCCACAACCATTTATTCATAAATCCTTCAGTTTATAGTCCATAGAAAAAGTTTACAGCAATGTGACCAGGTTGTGTAACCATAAAATGTCCATCTACAAATGGAAGCCTCCACAAGGGGATTAGAAGCAAAATCCAGCAGGAGCTTCAGAGTAGAAAAGAGAAGAGAGGCGCCTCTAAGTGTAGCCAATATGTTGCTAAATGTTGTACCTTCATTAAATGTAACCATATTGCTACACTTACATAAATCTATATCATAGTTTGTAGACGCGTGCAAACCAATCAATGAACGTTTATTGGGATTTTTTTCCACAAAAATATGTAGCAGAATACATATTGGCCAAAATTAATGAAATATTTGATTTTTTTTTACATTTATTGGATATGTTTTATAGCACAAAGTAAAAAACATTGTTATTTTTTTCAAAATTGACGCTCTTTTTTTGTTTATAGCCCAAAAAATAAAAAACCGCAGAGGTGATCAAATACCACCAAATAAAAGCTCTAATTGTGGGGAAAAAGGACATTTACAGAAATTGTATTTGGGTACAGCGTTGCACGACCGCGCAATTGTCAGTTAAAATAACGCAGTGCTGTATCACAAAAAATGGCCTGGTCATGAAGGGGGGGTAAACCTTCCAGAGCTGAAGTAGTTAATGTAAAACTGGTCATACACTATACAATGTGATTGTACAATCTCTTTATAGCATCCTCTATACCAGGGGTCCCCACACTTCGTAAACTGGCCCTTTGTTTAGAGTCTTCAGAATTAAGAGAGGGCCGGACTGTGGCCATTGGGAGTAGAAAAGGTCCCGACGTCAGTGGGAATAAACAATGCCCCATCATTGGTGTCAGTGGGAGGAATAGTGCCCCATCATTGGCGTCAGTGGATGGAATAGTGCCCCATCATTGGTGTCAGTGGGAGGAATAGTGACCCATCATTGGTGTTAGTGGAAGGAATAGTGCCCCATCATTGGTGTCAGTGGATGGAATAGTGCCCTATCATTGGTGTCAGTGGGAGGAATAGTGCCCCATCATTGGTGTCAGTGGATGGAATAGTGCCCCATCATTGGTGTCAGTGGATGGAATAGTGCCCCATCATTGGTGTCAGTGGGAGGAATAGTGCCCCATCATTGGTGTCAGTGGGAGGAATAGTGCCCCATCATTGGTGTCAGTGGGAGGAATAATGCCCCATCATTGGTGTCAGTGGGAGGAATAGTGCCCCATCATTGGTATTAGTGGGAGGAATAGTGCCCCATCATAGGTGTCAGTGGGAGGAATAGTGCCCCATCATTGGTGTCAGTGGGAAGAATAGTGCCCCATCATTGGTGTCAGTGGGAGGAATAATGCCCCATCATTGGTGTCAGTGGGAGGAATAGTACCCCATCATTGGTGTTAGTGGGAGGAATAGTGCCCCACCCATCATTGGAGCACAGGTGTGTCAGGAGGAGGGTGTTTCTCTGGAGCTGCTCTAGGTGATCCGTGTGAGAGGGGAGTGGTGAGGAAATCTATCCCAGCTCTCCTGGCTCCTTTCTGGGGAGGCCATGGAGGCCAGCAGGGCCTCTCCTGCTGGAAGCTCTCAGCCATCTCCTGGGCCATCAGGTAACATACCTGCCCCTGTACAACCCATGGCTTGTGATCTCTCTGCCCCTGGTGAGAATGAAGGTTCAGAGGCAATTCAGGAGCGCAGGGCCGGTCCCAGGCGGGTGCACGGGGTGCAGTGCACCCAGGCGCCAGAGAGGTGGGGGCGCTGAAGCGCCAGAGTGCTCCCCTCCCTCCTCCTCCTCCCCTCCGTGTCCAGAAGTAGCTCTGTCCGCAGCAGCTCACCGCCGCGGAGCGGCCGCGCCGCTGTGCTTTACATTGCTAGAGCCTGTCCCCCCTCCCTCCTCCTCCTGTCAGAGGAGAGCAGCCGCCGGAGATCGGAGCGGCTGGTCTCTGTGTTGAGAGAGACCAGCCGCGCAGTGACTTCGCTGGGGGGAGGGGAGGGGCGGCCCGTGCCTGCAGCCTGACACAGGTTCTCTCTCTCCTCCTCTGTCTCTCACTCCCGCCTAAGCTGCTGCCTGTCTCGATCTTTTCTTCACCCGGGCGGCGCGGCTGCACACTGTCCTCTCTAGCTGCCGCCCGGGTGTTAATGTGTCTGTCTGTACTGACAGAGGGAGGATTGTCCCTGGGGCGGTCTGTACTAATGGGGGGGGTTGTCCTGGGGGGGCGGTCTGTACTAATGGGGGGTTGTCCTGGGGGGTCTGTACTAATGGGGGGTTGTCCTGGGGGGTCTGTACTAATGGGGGGGTTGTCCTGGGGGGGCGGTCTGTACTAATGGGGGGTTGTCCTGGGGGGGCGGTCTGTACTAATGGGGGGGTTGTCCTGGGGGGGTCTGTACTAATGGGGGGGTTGTCCTGGGGGGGTCTGTACTAATGGGGGGTTGTCCTGGGGGTCTGTACTAATGGGGGGTTGTCCTGGGGGTCTGTACTAATGGGGGATTGTCCTGGGGGTCTGTACTAATGGGGGGGTTGTCCTGGGGGGTCTGTACTAATGGAGGGGGAGTTGTCTTGGGGGGTCTGTACTAATGGAGGGGGGATTTGTCCTGGGGGGGTCTGTACTAATGGAGGGATTTGTCCTGGGGGGGTCTGTACTAATGGAGGGATTTGTCCTGGGGGTCTGTACTAATGGAGGGGGAGTTGTCTTGGGGGGTCTGTACTAATGGAGGGGGGGTTTGTCCTGGGGGGTCTGTACTAATGGAGGGGGGTTGTCCTGGGGGGGTCTGTACTAATGGAGGGGGGTTGTTCTGGGGGGTCTGTACTAATGGAGGGGTGGTGTTTGTCCAGGGGGTCTGTACTAATGGAGGGGGGGGGGGTGTCCTGGGGGGGTCTGTACTAATGGAGGGGGGTTTGTCCTGGTGGGGGGTCTGTACTAATGGAGGGGGGTTTGTCCTGGGGGGTCTGTGCTAATGAAGGGGGGATTTGTCCTGTGGGGGTCTGTACTAGTGGAGGGGGGTTCTCCTGGGGGGTCTGTATTAATGGAGGGGGTTTGTCCTGGGGGGGTCTGTACTAATGGAGGGGGGGTTTGTCCTGGGGGGGTCTGTACTAATGGAGGGGGGGTTTGTCCTGGGGGGTCTGTACTAATGAAGGGGGGATTTGTCCTGTGGGGGTCTGTACTAATAGAGGGGGGGTTTGTCCTGGGGGTCTGTACTAATGGAGGGGGGTTGTACTGGGGGGGTCTGTACTAATGAAGGGGGGCTTTGTCCTGGGGGGATCTGTACTAATGGAGGGGGGGTTGTCCTGGTGGGGGTCTACTAATGGAGGGGGGGTGGTTTGTCCTGGGGGGGTCTATACTGATGAAGGAGGGTCTGTACTGAGAGAGGGGTTTATACTTAGTGGGGGTCTGCACTGACGAAGGGGGGTCTATACTTAGTGGAGGGAGGTCTGTACTGAGGGGCGACTAAAGTTGGTGGAAGGAGGGTGACACCATGTTATACCGCACCTGGTGACACCAACCCTAGTGACGTCACTGCAGCTGCGGGCTCTTCTTTCGCCCCTTCCCCTCCCTCTCCCTCTCCTCCGCACGTGCACTGCTATACTAGTGAGCGGCGCTGGCCAGCAAAGCCTCCCACCATGTTTCTTCCCCCGCCTTCATATCAGCCAGGGAAAAATAGAATAGAAAAAGGAGAAGAGGATTGTGGGACATGTAGTCCCAAGGACTGGCAGCCCCACTGTAACACGGAAACTGCAGCCCACACAGCAGGCTCAGCTGAATGGGAGAGAGAGAGATACAGGAGCCTGGGAAAGCTTTCAGGGAAGTACACCCAGGACTCCAGAGGGAGAGGGCAGCGCTGAGGGAACACCATCAGAGAGGAAACCCGGCTGCCCTGCGCCACCAGAGGGAAAGCCACACAGCCTGGTGCCATCCCTGGCGGAGAAAGGAATGGAGTCATTGCCAGAATACAGATCTGGGTGCTACCAAGCGGAGTCACCACGGGCAATTCAGAGTGAGCTTACTCCTGATCAGAGGAACCATCGCTGGGTCAGGTGAGAGGGCCAATCGGCCATTATCTACTAATGTCCATAGGAACTGCATTCTCCTGTATTATATCTGCAGTCTCTGACCTTCTCTTGTATCATGTCTGCAGTCTCTGACCTTCTCTTGTATCATGTCTGCAGTCTCTGACCATCTCCTGTATCATGTCTGCAGTCTCTGATCATCTCCTGTATCATGTCTGCAGTCTCTAATCATCTCCTGTACTATGTTTGCAGTCTCTAATCATCTCCTGTACTATGTCTGCAGTCTCTAATCATCTCTTGTATCATGTCTGCAATCTCTGACCAGCTTCTGTACCATGTCTGCAGTGTCTGACTGTCTCTTGTATCATGTCTGCAGTCTCTGACCATCTATTCTATCTTGTCTGTAGTCTCCGACCAACTCCTGTATTATGTTTGCAGTTTCTGACCATCTCTTGTATCATGTCTGCAGTCTCTGATCATCTCCTGTACTATGTCTGCAGTCTCTGATCGTCTCCTGTACCATGTCTGCAGTCTCTGATCATCTCCTGTACTATGTCTACAGTGTCTGATCATCTCCTGTACCATGTCTGCAGTCTCTGACTGTCTCTTGTATCATGTCTACAGTCTCTGATCATCTCCTGTACTATGTCTGCAGTCTCTGACCATCTCTTGTATCATGTCTGCAATCTCTGACCAGCTTCTGTACCATGTCTGCAGTGTCTGACTGTCTCTTGTATCATGTCTGCAGTCTCTGATCATCTCCTGTACTATGTCTGCAGTCTCTGATCATCTCCTGTACCATGTCTACAGTCTCTGATCATCTCCTGTACCATGTCTGCAGTCTCTGATCATCTTGTGTACTATGTCTGCAGTCTCTGATCATCTCCTGTACCATGTCTGCAGTCTCTGATCATCTCCTGTACCATGTCTGCAGTCTCTGATCATCTCCTGTAACACGTCTGCAGTCTCTGACTGTCTCTTGTATCATGTCTACAGTCTCTGACTGTCTCTTGTATCATGTCTGCAGTCTCTGATCATCTCCTGTACTATGTCTGCAGTCTCTGACCATCTCTTGTATCATGTCTGCAATCTCTGACCAGCTTCTGTACCATGTCTGCAGTGTCTGACTGTCTCTTGTATCATGTCTGCAGTCTCTGACCATCTATTCTATCTTGTCTGTAGTCTCCGACCATCTCCTGTATTATGTTTGCAGTTTCTGACCATCTCTTGTATCATGTCTGCAGTCTCTGATCATCTCCTGTACTATGTCTGCAGTCTCTGATCATCTCCTGTACTATGTCTGCAGTCTCTGATCGTCTCCTGTACCATGTCTGCAGTCTCTGATCATCTCCTGTACCATGTCTGCAGTCTCTGATCATCTCCTGTACCATGTCTGCAGTCTCTGATCATCTCCTGTATTATGTCTGCAGTCTCTGATCATCTCCTGTACCATGTCTGCAGTCTCTGATCATCTCCTGTATTATGTCTGCAGTCTCTGATCATCTCCTGTACCATGTCTGCAGTCTCTGATCATCTCCTGTACCATGTCTGCAGTCTCTGATCATCTCCTGTACCATGTCTGCAGTCTCTGATCATCTCCTGTACCACGTCTGCAGTCTCTGACTGTCTCTTGTATCATGTCTACAGTCTCTGACTGTCTCTTGTATCATGTCTGCAGTCTCTGATCATCTCCTGTACTATGTCTGCAGTCTCTGACCATCTCTTGTATCATGTCTGCAATCTCTGACCAGCTTCTGTACCATGTCTGCAGTGTCTGACTGTCTCTTGTATCATGTCTGCAGTCTCTGACCATCTATTCTATCTTGTCTGTAGTCTCCGACCATCTCCTGTATTATGTTTGCAGTTTCTGACCATCTCTTGTATCATGTCTGCAGTCTCTGATCATCTCCTGTACTATGTCTGCAGTCTCTGACCATCTCCTGTACTATGTCTGCAGTCTCTGACCATCTCCTGTACTATGTCTGCAGTCTCTGATCATCTCCTGTACTATGTCTGCAGTCTCTGATCGTCTCCTGTACCATGTCTGCAGTCTCTGATCATCTCCTGTACTATGTTTACAGTGTCTGATCATCTCCTGTACCACGTCTGCAGTGTCTGACTGTCTCTTGTATCATGTCTGCAGTCTCTGACCATCTATTCTATCTTGTCTGTAGTCTCCGACCATCTCCTGTATTATGTTTGCAGTTTCTGACCATCTCTTGTATCATGTCTGCAGTCTCTGATCATCTCCTGTACTATGTCTGCAGTCTCTGACCATCTCCTGTACTATGTCTGCAGTCTCTGATCATCTCCTGTACTATGTCTGCAGTCTCTGATCGTCTCCTGTACCATGTCTGCAGTCTCTGATCATCTCCTGTACTATGTTTACAGTGTCTGATCATCTCCTGTACTATGTCTGCAGTCTCTGATCATCTCCTTTATTATGTCTGCAGTCTCTGATCATCTCCTGTACCATGTCTGCAGTCTCTGATCATCTCCTGTACTATGTCTGCAGTCTCTGATCATCTCCTGTATTATGTCTGCAGTCTCTGATCATCTCCTGTACTATGTCTGCAGTCTCTGATCATCTCCTGTATTATGTCTGCAGTCTCTGATCATCTCCTGTACCATGTCTGCAGTCTCTGATCATCTCCTGTACCATGTCTGCAGTCTCTGATCATCTCCTGTATTATGTCTGCAGTCTCTGATCATCTCCTGTACTATGTCTGCAGTCTCTGATCATCTCCTGTATTATGTCTGCAGTCTCTGATCATCTCCTGTACTATGTCTGCAGTCTCTGATCATCTCCTGTATTATGTCTGCAGTCTCTGATCATCTCCTGTACCATGTCTGCAGTCTTTGACCGTATCCTGTATTATGTCTGGGGACTCTTTCTAACAAAAGCCCTCTCTGTGTGGATCAGAGAGACTCCCCTCCAGGTCTCATTAGTGTTCTCTCTTCCTGTATTTTCTTTATTGTTAAGAGATCATGGGAGGATTTCAGGGTAACAAAGACTTCTTAGGGGAGCAGCTCTGTATTTGAGTCGTTACCATAGAATCATTTGTAAATGGGAGGAGTTGGTAAGATGACCACGCCCATGTGGGGGCGCCAGAAATATTTCTGCACCCAGGCGCCGGTGACCCTAGGATCGGCCCTGCAGGAGCGAGTGGTGGCCGGGATTAAGGTCCTGAATAGAGAAAGAGACAAACTCTATAAACTGAGAGCGGAGCTGAAGCGCTTGAGAAGGCAGCGTGAGGGCTTGCGTAGCCAGAGACGTGGATCCATGGATCCGGAGATCCAACTGGCCAAGGTCCGGGTGGAACACCAAGAAACCATTGTGGCCATGATGGAAGGCAGAGATGGGCCCTTTAAGGAAAAATTCTGCAATGACCGAAGGTTTGCCAGGATGACAAAAATGGAGGTGGAGGAGGAGACCCCCAGTTCTGACCCCCTGCCCCCTCAGGGAGAGGTAAGCAGCCCCATGCCTTCCCAGGACTCAGGAGGCATGCTCAGGGTAATCCAGGCAATGGAGTCTCCTATGCGGGAGGATCAGTTGGTGTTCCATGAGGAGGACATTGCTGATAATGTGCCTGACAAGGTAAAGCCTGTCAAGCCTCATGTGGTGCATAAAACTGTTTTTGTGAACACTGTGACTGATACAGACAATGTGCCCATTGACAATCAGGCTGCTAATCCCATGTGTAGTAATGCTTTGCCTGCTGATGCTGCAGTGCAGCAAAAAATGCATTTAAAAAATGACATTCCTGCAGATGAACTACAACATTCAGCAGAGCCAATTAACCCCCCTTTAGCTGAGTCTAAAGCTGTTTGCCCTAAACCTGCTGAAGACTCTACAGCACAGCTTCAGGAAACAGCTGGTATTGCAGCAGAAACTGTGACTATTCCTGATGGGAATGTGAAGTTTTGTGTGACTGATAAAAATCATCCCAGTACAAGTGTGATGAACAATGGTCCCAGTTCAAGTGTGATGGACAGTCCTACCAACTCCGTACAAGCAGTGAATAATAATAGTAATGTACAGACTGTAACTTCAGTGTGGGGCCTTGGCCCTGATAAACCCACATTTGCTCAGGTGGTACGCTCTGCTCCTGGTAGCTCCGCCCCCAAGCGGGGTTTCCCCCTGCAGCCTACCACTTTGGGCACCCCGGGATCTGGTCTTGGGTCTCTGGCTTCTGCTGGGGGTCCAAGAAGAAATGTGGTAATTCTGAAATGGGAAGGTGGTGCAATCCCTCCAGCACGGCGTGCAGTGGTGGATTTGATTCTGGAGATGGGTTTTGGGGCAAATGACCTGTATGCTCTAATACATGTAGCTGGGACACGGGATTATACTATTAGCTTCACCAGGCCAGAGGGTCTTGACCTGTTCTGGGAGCGATATGAGGCTCGGTGCAGGTCAAGACCTGAATGGGAAGGTCTGGCCCCAGTTGCAGTTTCGCAAAGGTCAACGGTGAAAAAGATAACCATCATACTCACCAATGAGAGTGTTCCTGCTCGGGACCTAGAGGTCTGGTTAAGGAACTATGGTGAGGTTTTGACTAAGCCCAGCAAAATACTTGATGAACGTAACATCTGGACTGGGGGTTGGTCAGTAACAGTCAGGTTGGCCAGGGATGGGAATGTTGTCCGTCACCTGCCCTCCTCAGCTTTTATAGGGAGGGATAGGATGACTATTTTTTACCCTGGTCAGCCGAAGCTGTGTCACCGCTGTGGAGAAAAGGGGCATTTGAGTTCCTCCTGTTCAGCCTTGATATGTTCAGTGTGTCAGGGTCAGGGTCATATGGCCAAGGACTGCACCGAGATGATCAGGTGCAACCTGTGCCTGCGCCTTGGCCACCCCTACAGCAGATGTCCTGAAGCCTGGCACAATATTGAGAAGGAGGTAATTGATGACATGTCAAGGCTGGACAGGATGGAGGGTGAGGCCCCTGGTGTACCATCCTCCTCTGCGGTGACTGACTCCCCTGGTCCTGCTCAGGGTCCCTCCCCAGTTCCTGTGGCCACCCCTCCTGTGTCTGTAAGTATTCCTTCTGTATCTGTCTCTGTGTCCCCCCAGCCTACTGTACCCTCTCCTCATGTGTCAGAACCTTCCAAGTCTGTGCCCCCCGAGTCAGTTACCCCCCAGGAGTCTACCCCTCCTAAGTCTGATTCAAAGGGAGCACCCCCCCCACCAGGAGTGGTAGTGGGTACTAAAAAGGTCGCTTCTTCCTCCCTAAAGGAGTCTTCTGTAAAGACTCCAAAGAAAAAAACAGGAGATGAGGGCATCTCTGAAGCTGACCTGCAGTACCTGGAGGAGAGAAGGAAGGTTGGGAAGCGGAAGAAGCAGGTGGTGAGGACGGAACAGGCTCCAGTGCCTGTCTCCAACCGTTATAGGTCTTCTAATTGGGATATCTCTTCATCTGGAGCTTCTTCGGAGCGAATTTCTGATTCCGAAATGGAGTTTGAGGCGGCCTCAAGAAAGAGAGAGGCTTCTGGTGATGAGCAGCAGAGGGGAGCTAAGAAGCAATCCACCCAATAACCCAAATGGCGGTTCCCCCTCCGTTAAAAGTGGTGACAATAAATGTCGCCAGCATTAAGTCAGTAAGAGCTCGTTCTATGGCCTTCTTTTTGTTCAGCCAATTAGATGCTGAAATTTTATTTTTGCAAGAGACTAGGCTCACCTCCTTGGCAGATATTCATATGGCCAAGAGAGAGTGGAGGTATGGTCCATCTTACTGGTCTCTTGCGGCCGAGCCTTACGGCGGTGTGGCGGTGTTGTTTAAAACCGGCATGGTAACTATCCGGCGGGTTATTGAGGTGGAGATTGGGAGATGTATGGTCTTAGACGTCCTTGTGGGAGGGCAGGACCTGCGCCTAATTAATGTTTATGGGCCGCACACAAAGTGGGACAGGAAATGCCTTTTTACAAGGATCAAGCCATTTCTTTTTACATCCCGGCAAGTGGTCTTTGGAGGTGACTTTAATACAGTAACTAGGCCCAAGGACAGGAAGGACTTCAAGGACAGGCTGGGATATGATAGCGTTTTTTTAAATAGTATGGTTAGGGATGCTGGTCTTGTGGATGTGCACATTAAGCACCTCCCGGATGACACTGGGTTCACCTTTCATCGAGGTAATAGTCAGAGTAGAATAGATAGGTTTTTTTTTTTAAGGAGACCTCTGCTTTCTCACCCCCAGTGGTGCAGGCAGTACAGTTCTCTGATCACTGTATGCTATCTGTGGTCCTGAATGCTTCAGACGCCCCTCAGAGGGGTAAGGGCATCTGGAGATTGAATTCGACTCTACTCAAGGAAGAACATGTTAGACAATCCTTTGAGGAATTCTTTCAGGCACAGGTGACCATCCTGGACTTTTGTAGCAGCAAGGCTGAGTGGTGGGAGCTGACCAAAAAGAGGATCGCTGGATTCTTCAGGGGCCTAGCCAATAGAAAGCAGTTTAATAAATACATGACCTACCAACGTTTACGGAGGAAGCTGGATATTCTTGTCTCGAGAGGAGGAGATCCTGGGGCAATCTCCGAAGTGAAACTCCTTCTCAGGAAGTGTCAATATGACCGGCATGCCTCTTTGGTTCTGGAGAGGGACTATGGGAAGTACCACTCGCCTGACCCTTACCAGAACTGCAAACAAGGTGTAGCAGTTAAAACGGTCGTTGGCCTTAAGGACAGTACAGGTTCCTTGACAAAGTCCAGGTCAGGGATTCTGGAGGTCGTGAGGTCCTTTTATGCTGACCTTCTTGGGAGGAAAGAGCTTGACCGTGACAAGATGGAAAGCTTTTTGGACTCTACTCCAGGTCTAAATGATGAAGATGTCCCATTGATGAATTTGACAGAGGAGATCACAGTTGAAGAGGTGATAAGGGCAATTGAACAGCTTGCCATCAAAAAGTCACCTGGGCCGGATGGCTTGACGGCTGAGTTTTACAAAGCTTTTAAGTCTATTCTGGCCCCACATTTGGTAGAGGTTTTTAACAGTTGCCTTGCAGAGGGGGTACTTCCCCCTTCCATGAGGCAATCGGCTGTGATTCTTCTTTCAAAGGGTAAAGATCCTTCGATGATTGAGAATTGGCGCCCCATCAGCCTTCTTAATGTCGATAGAAAGATACTGGCAAAGATATTTTTCTGGCGCCTATCGTCAGTAGCAGAGTCTTTTCTTTCTCGCCATCAGCACTGTTCGGTCCAGGGTAGGAGCACCTTCACAGCAGTTTTAGCTGTCCGGGAGGCCTTGGAGCGGTGCAGGGCTGCAGGCTGGGGAAAGTATTTGCTGACATTGGATCAGGCAAAGGCTTTTGATCGTGTTAACCATGAGTACCTGTGGTTGCTCCTTAGTAAGTACGGTCTGCCGGGTGGTTTTGTCGATTGGTTGAAAGTCTTGTATAAGGGGGCAGAAAGCTTTCCTCTTGTTAATGGTTGGGTTGGGCAGTCCTTTGGGGTTGGCTCTGGAGTGCGTCAAGGTTGCCCCCTGAGTCCCCTGCTCTATGTGTTTGCAATCGACCCTTTCATCAGGAAGCTAGAGAGCGGCATGTTGTGTGGGGTGCCAGTGGGGCTCCCGGGTGAGCCGCCTTTGAGGGTTGTTGCCTATGCGGACGATGTGTCAGTGATTGTCACCGGGGCGGATGAAGCAGAGGAGGTGGTCTCTCTGACATCACGGTATTCTGAAGCATCAGGCTCCAAGATCAATCAGGAAAAGAGTGAAGTCTTCTGGATGGGAAAGGAAGGTGAGGGTTTTGATCTCCCGGACACCTTTCCAGTGCCCCAGGAAAGAATTAAGATTCTAGGCATTGAATTTGGACCCGGCGATTATGGCCTCAAAAACTGGGAAGGCAGACTGGAAATTGCCAATACTAAGGTGGTCAGCTGGAAGAAATGGAAGTTATCTATGAGGGAAAGGGTTGATCTGATTAAGACTTACCTGATTCCGATCTTTTTGTATGTCAGCTTTGTCTGCATCTTGCCAGTGTCTCTCTATGCTAGGGTCAGTAGTGTGTTCTTCCAGATGTTGTGGGGGAACAGACTGAACCCCATCAAGAGGAATGTCACCTATCTATCCAGGAGGGAGGGTGGCTTAGGTATGGTCAACCCAGTTCTTTTCTTTTCACTGCTTTTTCTCAAGTTTAATATTGGTAATATGCTTGCAGTGGAACCTCCTGGATGGGTAGGCATTTTTTGATCTTGGTTTAGGCCTTTTCTGCGACTTTGGGAAGAAGGTGGCCAAGTGAAGAATCTCAGGGGTCATCGTGGTCAGCTACCAGCCTATGTCGCTCCGTGCCTGAAGTTATTACGGCAGTGGCGATTGTCGGCTGAAGATCTCAGATCGGTTCCGAGGAAAGTCCTTATGAGTCGAGTCTTGAGCGAAGTCTTTCATGACCCATTGGCCTTAAGGGATTGCCCAGGCCCAGTTTTGAGGGCAGGGTTAAGACTTATTAATTTGGACAGAGTACCTCCTAAATTCAGGGATCTGGCCTGGATGTGCTTCCATGGGAGGCTCTATGTTAGGGGCAATTTGAAATTCCGCAGTGGGGTGGATCGTAGCTGTCCTCGGGAGGAGTGTGCAGGTGAGGAGGAGACTATGGACCATTTTCTGCTTCATTGCCCTTTTAACATAGAGGTGTACAAACAGGTGGGGCGGGCCCTCGGTGTTCCTTTCCTCTCCAGGCTGGGTTATGCTGAGTGGGTGTATGGAGCATTCAATACTGGTGGGGTTTTTTGTTTAGATACACTTTTTCTAGTTAGCCTAGTAGTCCGTTATTTCACTTGGAACGCACGGTGTCAGGTCAGCATTCGGCGTAAAATCCTTCCTGTTCCGGTGGTGGTGTATGACATTCTGCATGAGGTGGAGAAGATTCGGGTGTTTGAGAGAGACAAGCGGAGTCAGGGGGCTTGGTTGAAGGCGTGGAGGGGTTTCAAGCCTCCCTGACTGCCAGGAGTCTCTTTCCCGGGTGTGGCTGTCTGTCTCTTTTCACCCTAGATTATTATTTTTTGGATTAATTTTTGATAAATGGCTGCGTACATAGGTGATGGGTTGTGCCTCTTAGGCCCTCTCTGCTGCTTTATGTAAATAATTTTGGTAGTGGATTATGTATATATTGTATATATTCTGAACATGGATGTGTATTCCTTGGATTTCTGTTGAAGTTTTGTACTATGGTCTTGTTTTTTACTTTTGTATAAAATTGGTTGCTTGATTCTTTTTAATAAAAGATCAATAGTGCCCCATCATTGGTGTCAGTGGGAGGAATAAAGCCCCATGTTTGGTGTCAGTGAGAGAAATAGTGCCCCATCTTTGGCGTCATTGGGCGGATTTGTGTCCCATCGTTGGTCGTATTGGGA
Source organism: Lithobates septentrionalis (assembly GCA_037952835.1). Classification (NCBI taxonomy): domain Eukaryota; kingdom Metazoa; phylum Chordata; class Amphibia; order Anura; family Ranidae; genus Lithobates; species Lithobates septentrionalis. Next base: position 1,072,852 of record JBBDGP010002241.1, on the reverse strand, counting down.
GGAATTCTGCCCAATTGTTTGTATCAGTGAATGAAAATAGTACCCCAAGGGCCAGATAAAAGCAAGCAAAGGGCCGCATCTGGCCCCAGGGCCACAGTTTGGAGACCCCTGCTCAATGCTGACTATACACTATGCAATCCAGACAGTAATTGGAAATCAGTTTTGAATTGGCTGACCCTTTAAAGTGATTGTAAACCCTCACATATACACAGTGAAGTGACTGGCCTGAGGTGACACACAGAGATGAAACATAAGATGTACCTGTTTATCTGCAGTCTTCTCTTCTCTACATCCCTTCAAAGTGCGGAATTTACACAGGATCTCTCAGCTCTGAAAAGCAGGGGGCGGAGAGCTGAAGTTAAATCAGTGAGGAGAGTTCTGAGAGCTGATTGGATGGAAGGGACACCCTCCTCCACCCTTTCACACAGCACACAGGAACAGAGCTGAGGCTGTCAATTAGCTGGAGGTCCCTCCCCTGTCACCTTTTTTTCTCTTGGTGTCAGGAAAACTTGTCAGAAGTGACTCATGCTAATACCAGAGGAATGAAGCAGCAGACAGAATCAGCACTCAGTGCTCTGGATTAAGACAAGTACATACTGTAGAGGGATGTGCTTTGTTCATATTTTATCTCAGAGGTTTATAACCATTTGAATCTCTTGGGCCCCATTCACACTTTGCTTTGCAGGAACATGCGTTCCCGCTCACATTTTTAAACTTAAAGGGTAACTAACTCCACTTTCGTGGGAAAAAAAATTGCAGATAAAGAAAAAAATAATATAGCGTATACAATTGTGACACAAATCATATTGTAATTGAATGTTATTAAAAATTACCTTTCCTTTTTAATCTGCAGCCGCTGTAATTTTCTGAGAATACAATATGGCTACCTGGAGGAGTTCTGTACACAGAATGTATACTGACCACTCCCCAGAAACATCATTTCCTGCTTGTGTGATTGGCTCACCGATTTTCCCAGAAGTCTGCCTAAGATACAAGTCAGATTTCAGGCATCCCCTGCAACAAAAATGTCATTTTTAGTGAGGTATTTCCAATAGGAACACGTCTAAAGGGATGCAGGCCCAGCAGCTTTCCTCATTAGTGCTCTGCAGCTGCCACAGCTGACTGATAATTATGAAGCCACTCCCATTAGACCCACTCAGTACAGAGGCACAGACAAACACACAGGGATTACTTCAGAATAACAAAAGGTAGGAATCTGCAACAAAGGTTGTTCTAATCCTTGTAATGTACAGAGATCACCCAGAGGGGAATGTTTTTTCTCAACAAAAGTGGAGTTACGCTTTAAAGTGTTACTAAACCCCGGACCCTGCATTCACTATATCTGGTCTCCCACAGTACACAGAACATGGAAATGCAATTATTTTAGTAAATATAAACTGATAAATACATTTTCTCATCAGCAGAATATAGCAGTCTTGTGACTTCTATCAGTGTCCGGTTACAGCTTGTAGGAGGAGTTTTCATTTTACTCTGACTGTCCTATGAGGCTGCAGGACCCCTGACTTTCTGGACAGTGCTGATTGGCCCTGTGCTGATCACATGCACCCTCCCAAGAAGAAGAAACTCTCTAGCAATACACAGAAAACTGAGCATGTGCAGCTTGTCCCCTAGCCTCTGTACTATCAGGAGATGGACTGGGGACAGTGGAAGAAGGGGAGGATCAGAGAAGACAGGATCAAACAGCCTTTTTACACAATGGGGAGGATTAACCCCTTAGGTTCCACAGTGAGTATAACAAGCATGCTTTACTGCATATACAGACTGATTTTACTGTTGTGGGTTTAGTAACACTTTAGGTAACTTTAAACTTAAACTGGCCATACACTATACAACATGATGGTACAATCTCATTTAGATCTACCATCAACTATGTAGTGCAAGGGCCTGTCTGATTGGATACAAATGTAATGGATTTGCAGGTCTGTCCTTATATTACATAGTTTTGGTAAATCTATAGAAGATTGTACAGAGATTATAGAATCAGGTTGTATAGTGTAAAACTTAAACATTTAAAGGGTCAATCCACGCCAAACTGATTTCCACGTATGGATTGCATAGTGTATGGTCAGCAAAAAGGAGATTGTACAGATTGTCACTTTCTGTTTCAGTGACAATCATAACACTTTTGATCTCCCGTTACTTTCTGACCCAAGGACAGCGGTTACAAGGACTAACAGAGGAAATGTCTCCAGTGGGGGGTCCATAGGGTCTAATTAAAAATACAAACTGCTGCTGACCAGCGATGGGAATAACAAATCACAGAGGAGGATCCATCAGATCCAGAGACAGTTATTTTTATCTTTGGTGATCCTTCTCAACTTACAAAGTGCTGTTTCTTTTTTTAATACAGTGAAAGCCTGCCACCTTCTGGACACTTGAGGAAACTACAGAACCCTGTTACTTCTCTTACCAACTGAGCTCTAGAAGGCACTTCAAACGTTTAAAACAGTGGAAGGCAAGTCTCTTCTTGATATAAGGGGCCTCAGGTGCGGCCCTCGACATCACCAAAGGGCCACACAGAAAATTAAATGAATATTCAGTCCCAGAAACAGCAGACACATAACAGGATATTTATAGTCAAAGAGTGCAGACATGATAAAGAAGATGGTCAGAGACTGCAGACATGATACAGGAGATGGCCAGAGACTGCAGACATACTACAGAAGATGGTCAGAGACTGCAGACATGATACAAGTGATGGTCAGTGACTGTAGTTGGCAACATTGTAAAAAAAATTATAGGGACACTTTTTCTCTGTGGTCAGTCTTATTATAAGTAGGGGGCGAAGCATTCATTTGTAGGTGTGACGTAGTGGGGAAAGAAAAATGTGGCACGTGAAGCGCGAAAATGGGTGTGTTCCCAGCGGAGTCCCCCTTACATCAGGTTTCCCCAGCAGAGTCCCGCTTACATCAGGTGCCCCCAGCGGAGTCCTTCCTTACATCAGGCGTCCCCAACAGAGTCTCCCTTGCATCAGGTATCCCCCAGTGGAGTCCCCCTTACATCGGGAGTCCCCCAGCAGAGTCCCCCTTACATCAGGAGTCCCCCAGTGGTGTCCCTCCTTACATCAGGTGTCCCCAGTGGAGCCCCTCCTTACATCAGGTGTCCCCCAGTGGAGCCCCTCCTTACATCAAGTGTCCCCAGTGGAGCCTCTCCTTACATCAGGTGTCCCCCTTACATTAGGTGTCCCGAGTGGAGCCCCCTTACATTAGGTGTCCCCCTTAGCTCAGGTGTCCCCCAGCGGTGTCACCCTTACATCAGGTGTCCCCAAGTGGATTCCCCCCTTACATCAAGTGCCCCCCCCAGTGGAGCCCCCTTTACATCAGGTGCCCCAGCAGCTGCACCCACCTTACATCAGGTGGCCCCCAGTGGAGCCCCCCTTACATCAGGTGTCCCCCAGTGGAGCCCCCCTTACATCAGGTGTCCCCCATTGGAGCCCCCCTTACATCAGGTGTCCCCCAGTGGAGCCCCCCTTACATCAGGTGTCCCAGCAGCGGTGTTACCCTTACATGAGGTGTCCCCCAGTGGAGCCCCACTTACATCAGGTGTCCCCCTTACATCAGGGATCCCCCAGTGGAGCCCTCCCTTACATCAGGAGAAATAAAAAAAATAGGAGAGAAGAGACGAGAGGAGGAGAGAAGAGAAAAGGAGAGAAAAGAGAAGGAAATAATAGAAGGGAGGGAAGAAAAAGGAGAAAGAAAATAAAATAGGAGAAAAGAGAAGAGAAGAGAGAAAAGAAGGGAAGGGGAGAAAAAAAGAGAAGGAAATAAATAGAAGAGAAGCGAAAATGGGTGAGAGAGCAGAGAAGAGAAGGGAAGGGAAGAAAAATTAGAAAGAATATAAAATAGGAGAAAAGAGAAGAGAAAGGGAGAGAGGGGAAGGGAAAAGGAGAGAAGAGAAGGGAAAAGGAGAGAAGGGAATGGAAAAGGAGAGAAGGGAAGGGAAAAGGAGAGTGAGAAGGGAAGAGAAGAGAGAAGAAGGGAGAGGAGAAGGTAGAGGAGAGGATGAGAAGAGGAATAGAAGGGAGAATAGAAGGGAGAGGAGAGAGGAGATGGGAGAAAGGAGAGGAGAGGAAGAGTAGTGAGAGAAATAGAAGGTGCAGGAGAGGATGAGGAGAGAAGAAGGGAGAATAGAGAAGAGGAATAGAAGGGGGAGGAGAGGATGATGAAAATAGAAGAGAAAAGGTGTGAGAGAGAGAAGGAGAATGAAAAAAGGAGAGAAGAAGAGACGGCGAGAGAGAAAGAGAGAGAGAGTTTGATTGAACAGGAGGAAAGACATGAAACAGAGAAACAAATAAGATAAGAAAAATGAGAGAAATAAAGATGAGAATAGAAGAGAAATAAAACGAAATAGGAGAGAAGAGAAAAGGGGTGAGAGAGAAGAGAATGGGGGGGGGGATAAAATAGAGGAGAGAAGGAGAGAAAGAGAGATTGATAAAACAGGAGGGACAACATGAAAGAGAGAAAAAGAGAAGGGAAGAGATGGTAAGGGAAGGGTAGGGAGAAAGAAAATTAAAAAGAAGAGAGAAGAGAATGAGAGTGGGAACAGGAGAGGAGAAGAGATGAGAGAAAGAGTTTGATAGGACAGGATGCAACAGGTAAATAGAGATAAACAAATGAGAGAACACAACTGAGAGAGAATGACAGAGAAGGGGAGAAGAGAATAAAAAGTAGAGAAAGAAGAGTGAGAAGAGAAGGGAAAAGAGGAGAGGTGAAAAAAGGAGAAGAGAAGGAGAGACAGAGTTTGATAGAACAGGAGAGAAGAGTTGAAAAGGAAACAAATGAGAGAAAAAACTGGAGATAGAGCAGGGAAGAAGGGGAGAAGAGAGGGAGAAGAGAGGGAGACAGAGAAGACATTTTCCATCTGGAATTCCTCGCTCTCCAGTCACACAGAAGAAATAAATAAAGTGGAGTGTTCCTTTAATGTTTCTGTGTCATTGGGCAGTGTCAGTGACTTCCGTCCGGGGGGGACATAAAGTGCAGATTAACATCTGACTCCAGCCAGCCTGGGGTATGGAGCAGAATTCACCCTCCTTGTATAATGTATATCAGAACCTCCATGTGTATAGAACCATACCCACCCCACACATCGGGATAATAAATGCCCCCCTCCCCCCCCCCAATCCAACTTCACGCCATGGCCTGTTTGGAAATATGCGATTATGGCAGCGTGCTTGAACTCATTCAGAAAACGAGTGCACCGCAGACCGGTGAAGTTAAACGATGCAAGCTTCACTGCTCCCTGTGTTCAGTTGCTATGCAGCCGGCACTCTGTGTAGAAGAACGCTGGCTTCACTGCCTGCCAATTCATTCATCCAACCTTCCCCGCTCTCCTCCGTACCTTCGTGGCAGGGAACGCGCTTGCTCTATTCCCTCCAAATGTGTGTGTGTGTATCTGATCTGACAAATCTACATTGTATTCAGCACTGTGTGTATGTAAAGCTAAAACATTCTCTTCTGGTTTTGGATAAATTAGGGAACGGTTAAATCCCATCAGTTTATTTTTTTGCTGTCTGTGTCCCATTGAGGAGATTTTCCTTTACTTCCTGTCCCATAGACCCAACAGGAAGTGAGAGGAATTCTCTACAGTAAGGAAAAATTCCCTCTTAGATGGTTGTCACCAGACCTGGTGACCCCCCTTTTCCTGTTCTGGTCTCTGACCATCTCCTGCAGTATATCTGCACTCTCTGACCATCTCCTGCAGTATATCTGCAGTCTCTAACCATCTCTGTCCCCAGTGGGACATAGACAGCAAGTAAAAAAAAAAACTGACAGGGGTTCTAACTATTCAACTCATCAGCTAAAAAAATAATTATTATTAAAATAATAACAATAAACAATAATTAAAAAAAATAATCAATAAAAAGCACTTTTTAATTACATGTCTTTTTGTAACCTTTTATTGTCCCATTGGGGAGATTTCCTTTTTACTTCCTGACCCATAGACAAAACAGGAAATGAGAGCAAATCTCTGCAAAGTAAGGGAATGGAATACCTGGTTGTCACCAGAACTTGTATCGCCATTGGAAGATTTCCTATCTATTTCTGGTCTGGTGACAACCCAAAAGCCTGACAGGGGTTCAGTCTAATCCCTCTCCACTCTTCTATCCAAAAAGTTTTGCCTTTAGTTATACATTATTATTATTATTGTTAAAGAGTTGCCTTTTAACGCAATTTTTTACTTGTTAGTGTAGCGCCCTGGGGTTTAGTCAGGGAGCTCCTCACCAAATTCCTTGTCAGGAGTAGCTTCCGTGGATAGTTGTTAGAGGTCCATTGATTTTTTCCCTAAATTTGCCCTTTTTGAACTTTTCTCTTCTGCCACTAGGTGGCCGGGCACTTGGTGGCATTATATGTGAGAGGGACACTTTAAGGTCAAGTTATGGGTATATGGGATATCTCAGCCAATCGGCAGGGGTTTTCTTGAATCTCTTAGCCTGCTGGGAGAACCTATATATTCGGGTGGAGTCAGGTCATCTAGGTTCTGTGCCCATCTGGGTGGACGTGTGTCGTCTGCCCCGGGCTGCTAGGCCAGAGATTGGGCCTATCCCGGGAGCATTTGGCTGCCAGGCTGTCTGAGGGCCTTTCCAGAAGTAAGAGAGGTTTGGGATTGCGGCTTGCAGTCCAACCAGAAGCGGCGGTTCTGCCGGCCAGAGAACCTGTCGTGATCGAAGGTAGAAGGGAAGCTGTCGCCACTAAGGGACCAACCACCTTTACCAGGGACCACAGTGAACAATAACTGAAGCAAGTACCGGAACCATATTCTCACCGAAGGGGCACGGTGGAGAATCAGGAACCTTCAGGCGGTGATCAAGTTATTGACCCGACCAGCGGAGGAGACTCTTGCAGAGCAGCCTTGTGTGTCAAGCCAGGGACCAAGCCAGTTAGCAGGAGTGAAGCTTGAGGAGTATCTGGAGTGCCAAGCTAGGGACCCAGCAGGGAAGCGTGAGTGACGCTTGAAGGAGATACCATAGCAAAAGCCTCGAGGAGCTCAGGGATTCAGAGTCAGTAAATCAGAGGGTCCATGTTCAATCCATCATCCGAAAATGGAAAGAGTATGGCACAACTGCAAACCTACCAAGACATGGTCATCCACCTAAACTGACAGGCCGGGCAAGGAGAGCATTCATCAGAGAAGAGCCAAGAGGTCCATGGTAACTCTGGAGGAGCTGCAGAGATCCACAGCTCAGGTGGGAGAATCTGTCCACAGGACAACTATTAGTCGTGCTCTCCACAAATCTGCCCTTTATGGAAGAGTGGCAAGAAGAAAGACATTGTTGAAAGAAAGCCATAAGAAGTCCAGTTTGCAGTTTGCGAGAAGCCATGTGGGGGACACAGCAAACATGTAGAAGAAGGTGCTCTGATCAGATGAGACCAAAATTTAACTTTTTGACCTAAAAGCAAAATGCTATGTGTGGTGGAAAACTAACACTGCACATCACCCTGAACACACCATCCCCACCGTGAAACATGGTGGTGGCAGCATCATGTTGTGGGGATGCTTTTCTTCAGCAGGGACAGGGATGCTGGTCAGAGTTGATGGGAAGATGGATGGAGCCAAATACAGGGCAATCTTAGAAGAAAACCTGTTAGAGTCTGCAAAAGACTTGAGACTGGGGCAGAGGTTCACCTTCCAGCAGGACAACGACCCTAAACATACAGCCAGAGCTACAATGGAATGGTTTAGATCAAAGCATATTCATGTGTTAGAATGACCCTGTCAAAGTCCAGACCTAAATCCAATAGAGAATCTGTGGCAAGACTTGAAAATTGCTGTTCACAGACGCTCTCCATCCAATCTGACAGAGCTTGAGATATTTTGCAAAGAAGAATGGGCAAAAATGTCCCTCTCTAGATGTGCAAAGCTGGTAGAGACATCCCCAAAAAGACTTGCTGCTGTAATTGCAGTGAAAGGAGGTTCTACAAAGTACTCAGGGGGGGCTGAATACAAATGCACCCCCCACACTTTTCACATATTTATTTGTAAAAAATTTTGAAAACCATTTATCATTTTCCTTCCACTTCACAATTATGTGTGTAGCATCTTCTAGATAGGTAGGTGCTAGAGTGAAATTTTTTTTGCAGGGTAGTTAAATTTAGGCAGGCCTGGCCCGTTTGTTTTGAACTTGGTCTGGGCTGGGAGTGGTTCAGAGTAGCAGCCGGTGACTAACACAGCAGCATCACTGAGACCTCCCTCTTCTTTCTAGAAAACTCTAGAAAGAGAGGAGGAGAGGAGAGGTGGAGCTGCCTGGGGTGTTCTGAGGAGCCTTGACCGATTCCCAACCTGGATTGGCAGGGGGCAGGCCTTAAATACCCATGGTCAGCCCAGTTGGGGTGGGGTTGGAGTTGTTCAGAGCTTGGAGATGGAATGCTTGGCTGTCAGGGCCTTCGAGGGAGCTCTCCAGTCTGAGATGGGGTGGGGGGGGTAACCTTGGCCTCGGGTGCAGGCGAGGCCCCTTCAAGGGGTATGAATACTTTTTCAAGGCACTGCATAGGTAAAATGTATGCATGGAGCTTCACTCCCTCTTTAATGTTGTGAAATGACAAACGTTTTCATTTCAGTGCATGAACCATCATTGCTGGAGGGTCACTGCTGGGGGGGGGGGGACTTCCATATTGCTCCGCTCTGAAGTCTCTCGCTTGATGACATGGATCCGCGTTCTCTGAATCCGAGGTACTGACGGTCAGACGTAACATTTTGTCACAGCGGAGGCACGATCCTAAAACAAAGGAAGAATTGTGTCACGTCCAAGAGGGCCAAAATGCCTCCGCGCCGGGGAGGGGAGGGTGCCGCGGAGAATGGCCCCCATTCATACCCCGCTTTGTGTTCGCCTCCTTGTTTTGAGGGCGTTAAAGAAACATTTGTGCCATTTATGAAGCCGGGAGAGAAGAAAGGGGGGACAATTAACCTCTTCCTTCCTGTGCTCCATTCCCCCCCCCCCCCCCCGGTAACACCGCCATGTCAAATCTCAGGAACTCATAGGGAGCCGCTAAACGTCAAACGCCGGTTTAAAAAAACTATTTTCGAAACCTTTCAGAATGGACATAGGAAGTGATTTGTTTATAAAGTGACTGAGTCACTTTAAGACAATTTCTCCGCTCATTTCTTCACAAAACAATCCTGGAAAAAAAAAACTGCTACTGTACAACGTGCCAAGAAATTGGTGCCAAAATCTCACGTTAAAAACCGATTGGTCGAGGCGGAATGGCTGATATACAGCCTGCAGCTGTCGCTGTGCAGCTCCTCTGATTTGTACCAGATGTTGCCCCCATATGATTTAACCCTTTCACTTCCAAAGTCACATGCTTGTTAAAATGCCTGTTTTAGCCCTGGTTCACATTGATGCGATATGTCAAATCGCATGTCAAATTGGCGGCAATTGGCACCGCCCTGCATTTGCGGCGCCAAACCCATTTCAAAAAAGTCATTTTTGTACTACTTTTTGCGATTTCAGGGTGCGATTTCCATTGACATCTGTGCAAAAACCCGCACAGATCTCTGTGAAATCGCAGCCGAAATCGGGACTGATGTGCGGAAGTGAAATTGCGCTTCATTCCCACAGCTCAGTGTGAACCTGGGCTAAGGCTACATTTCCACTAGTGAGAATTGTCACGCGACTTGGGACTGCAAAGTCGCATGACAAGTCGTGCCCCATGATTTCCAATGAGTACCGTTCATATCTGTGCGACTTCAAGTCGCAGCGACGTCAGAGTAGTCCCTGCACTACTTTGGTCCCACTTTGATGCGACTTGAGGTCTAGACCTCAAGAGTACACAGGCGTTGCTTCAAGTCGCATCAAAATCGCGGCAAAAATCATGCGACTTTCAGGTCGCAATAGTGGACTCTGGCACGCATGGCAACGCTTTAATATGTGTAGCTCATTACTTGCTTCTTGTACGTAGGCGCACCTGACATGTGAGTTTAGATAGATATGTGCATATGTGTTAATAATTGTTGTTAATATTTATTATTTTTATATTATTATATTATTATTATTATTATTATTATTATTATATTGTTATAAATATTACTATTATATTGTTATATTATTGTTATATTTTTTATTATTATTATTGTTAATATTGTTATAAATATTACTATTATATTGTTATATTATTGATATTATTATTATTATTATCATTTTATTGTTATAAATATTACTATTATATTGTTTTATTATTGTTATATTTATTGTTTTTACATCAAATAAACAATATTGTTTATTATTGTTATTTTTTAAAACCTTTTTTTCACTTAGCTTTATTGCTAACACATACAAGGCAGCAGCCCCTTATGATAATAGCCCCCTATGTGATAGCATAATGAAAATGACAGGCCCTCTTTAAAACGGACCTTCAGTCATTTTTTTCATCTTTCCATCTATTAAATCTTCTGCTCTTGTTGTTTTAACTTTGGATAGTAAAACATTTTTATTCTGCCAGTAAATCCCTTATACAGCCCACTTCTTGTTTCTTGTCTGGTCATTAGCATAGGCTTATGACATCATACACAGCTCTCTCTCTCTCTCTCTCTCTCTCTCTCTCTCTCTCTCTCTCTCTCTCTCTCTCTCTCTCCTGAGAGTTTGCCAGGATTGGAGGTGGGGTGGATGAGTCATAAGAGGACCAATGAGAGCTGCAGAGCTGGAGGTGTGTCTGTGTAAATCCAGGAAGTGAACTGGCAGCAGCTTCAGCTGCCCACAGTTAAAATGGCTGCAGCCAGACTCAGTGGAGGGAGATTTCTGCAGCATGTTTGGCAAGTACAGAATCACAGTATATATAAAATAATATGCAAAGTGGTTGGAGGGAAGCTTCAGAATGGCCAAGATGTTTTTTATTACAAATTATGTGAGCAGACTGCAGTTCCTCTTTAAGGAGAAGTCAGGGGTCTATTGGACCTTAAATGTTATTTTTGGACCTCACTGAAGCTGATCAACAGAAAGTGAACACAGCAAAAGGGATGAAGCTGAAGTTTAATCTCTTCCCATCGACCGCCTACCGGCCCTTTAATGGTTCTAAAACCCGGGAGGCGGATGGGGGCTTTTGGATCATGTGACTGCTATGATTGGCTGTCACATGATCAGAAAGCTCCCAATCGCTAGTATGCATCCGGACCTTTCCGGTTTCCGCCAGCTGCCGTGCTGGGCGCACACTCTCAGTGTAGTACGTTGTTTTAACAGGACCACATGTATGCATCAAGGGGTTCATGTTTCATTTTTGCCGTCCCTGGTTCCCCCCCTTTATCAACATGCTAATAACATTTTTAAATAAGACCTCTCTGTTTTCATTGCAGATCTAATTGTAAACCCAGTGATGTCATCACGGGGTCTCTGTGCTTCTCTATGCAATGCAGGCAGATCATGGCTGGTGGGAGGGGCCGGCAGGGGGCTGTACATGGCTTCATGAAAACATCACAGCATCCAGCCTCTGTACTCCTCTTAACAGTCCTCAGCCCTATAGCAAGCAGTGGGTGTCAGTCTGGAGGTGTGGGCGTTCCTTGGCGCATTGAAGCTGAATGTTACAATATTGGTTTCATGTAAATGATACGCAGAACTTCAGGCAGATATAAAAGATACAAATTAATTCTGCTCAGTTAATAATTCATGTTGATAGGAGGAGAGAGCAGAGTGACAGCGTGATGAGCTCATTACTGCACTGCTTCTCCTTTCACTGTCCAGTCAGAGGCTGGGGGGGGGGCGGTTCCACAGGAATTGAATGTTGCTGAGGACATCTGGTGGCAGAGACAGGTACTGCAGAGGAACAAAAGCTGGTTTATTTGTTCTATCTTTTAAGGAGCTTTCTATTTTATCTTCTACTTTTGTGGGATTTCTACTTTACAGTAGTCTGTTTAAAATGGATATGCTTCCGAATGTATATTATTAACCTCTTGACACCCAGCCGTAGCTTCTCTGTAACTGGGCTATTATGCCCGGGGGGAGGAGGGTGGGAAGGTCTCGATCACGTGACCGCTGTGATTGGCTGTCACAGTGGTCACATGATTGGAAGCCAGTCCAGCTGGCTCCCAATCATTGCTAGAGACCAAGAGCTGTCTTTGACAGCTCAGTCACTGTGCTGGGAGTGTGCGCTAAAACCTTACCCACCCATTGGTGCTAATGTGCAGCGCGTTAACCGATTGGCTACCGGAAGATTTACCCCCCTTCATGACCAGGCCATTTTTTGAGGTACAGCACTGCGTTACTTTAACTGACAATTGCGCGGTCGTGCGGCGCTGTACCTAAACAAAATTGCCGTCCTTTTTTCCCACAAATAGAGCTTTCTTTTGGTGGCATTTGATCACCTCTGCGGGTTTTTATTTTTTATGCTATAAAAAAACAAAAAACTGACAATTGTGGAAAAAACGCGGACTCGATGTCCTCCGACACCCGCCGATCATCCAGCAGAGGCAGAACGTCAGGTAAACAAGGCAGAACACCGTTCTAACAGGAGGGAAGAGATTAAATTTGTGTCCCTCATGGGTGTGCGCACAGGGTGTGCCAGGTGTGCCTGGGCACACCTTAATCATCCTGTGTGGGGCAGATTTCTCCCTTTTACACCCCTGATATTTCACCAAAGCCCCCTAACTGGGCTCCTAGAAAAATTGTAAAAAAAAAAAAAAAAATAATAAAAAAAAAAAATTGCAAAAAATAATAAAAAGTAAAATAATAAAAATAAAGCTACTGACACCGTCAGTATACTGTATATACACACACACACTTACAGTATCTCACACAAGTGAGTACACCCCTCACATTTATTTATTTTATTCTATCTTTTCATGTGACAGCACTGAAGAAATGACACTTTGCTACAATGTAAAGTAGTGAGTGTACAGCTTGTATAACAGTGTAAATTTGCTGTCCCCTCAAAATAACTCAACACACAGCCATTAATGTCTAAACCGCTGGCAACAAAAGTAAGTACACCCCTAAGTGAAAATGTCCAAATTGGGCCCAAAGTGTCAATATTTTGTGTGGCCACCATTATTTTCCAGCACTGCCTTAACCCTCTTGGGCATGGAGTTCACCAGAGCTTCACAGGTTGTCACTGGAGTCCTCTTCCCCTCCTCCATGATGACATCACGGAGCTGGTGGATGTTAGAGACCTTGCGCTCCTCCACCTTCCGTTTGAGGATGCCCCACAGATGCTCAATAGGGTTTAGGTCTGGAGACATGCTTGGCCAGTCCATCACCTTTACCCTCAGCTTCTTTAGCAAGGCAGTGGCCATCTTGGAGGTGTGTTTGGGGTCATTATCATGTTGGAATACTGCCCTGCGGCCCAGTCTCCGGAGGGAGGGGATCATGCTCTGCTTCAGTATGTCACAGTACATGTTGGCATTCATGGTTCCATCAATGATCTGTAGCTCCCCAGTGCCGGCAGCACTCATGCAGCCCCCGACCATGACACTCCCACCACCATGCTTGACTGTAGACAAGACACACTTGTCTTTGTTCTCCTCACCTGGTTGCCGCCACACACGCTTGGCACCATCTGAACCAAATAAGGTTATCTTGGTCTCATCAGACCACAGGACATGGTTCCAGTAATCCATGTCCTTAGTCTGCTTGTCTTCAGCAAACTGTTTGCGGGCTTTCTTGTGCATCATCTTTAGAGGAGGCTTCCTGCTGGGACGACAGCCATGCAGACCAATTTGATGCAGTGTGCGGCGTATGGTCTGAGCACTGACAGGCTGACCCCCCACCCCTTCAACCTCTGCAGCAATGCTGGCAGCACTCATATGTCTATTTCCCAAAGACAACCTCTGGATATGACGCTGAGCACGTGCGTTCAACTTCTTTGGTCATTCATGGCGAGGCCTGTTCTGAGTGGAACCTGTCCTGTTAAACCGCTGTATGGTCTTAGCCACCGTGCTGCAGCTCAGTTTCAGGGTCTTTGCAATCTTCTTATAGCCTAGGCCATCTTTATGTAGAGCAACAATTCTTTTTTTTCAGATCCTCAGAGAGTTCTTTGCCATGAGGTGCCATGTTGAACTTGCAGTGACCAGCATGAGAGAGTGAGAGCGATAACACCAAATTTAACACACCTGCTCCCCATTCACACCTGAGACCTTGTAACACTAACGAGTCACATGACACCGGAGAGGGAAAATGGCTAATTGGGCCCGATTTGGACATTTTCACTTAGGGGTGTACTTACTTTTGTGAGACACTGTATGTGTTTGAGCTTTGGTGTGCACACCCCAATGCAATAGGCTGTGAACACCTATGGTGTCCCTGCAAAGCAGGGAATACATTTCATCTCTTCCTCTAGTAAAAGCACCTCACACCGTTCACATAAACACTGGCTAGGCACAGAGTTAACCCTTTAATCGCCCCTAGATGTTAAACCCTTCCCAGCCAGTGTCATTAGTACAGTGATAGTACATATTTTTTTAGCACTTATCACTGTATTAGACCCCTTTCACACTGAGACGGTTTTCAGGCATTTTAGCGATAGAAATAGCCTCTAAATAGCGCCTGAAAACCGCCTCCCCAATAATTTCCGTGTGTCTTTTCAAACTGGGGTGGTGCACTTGCGGAACGTTAGGAGAAGTCGTGCAAGCTGCATCTTTGGGGCGGTTTGGGAGCTCTCCCAAATACCTAGGCCATTGAAGTGAATGGGCAGTGCCTCTAGGGGCCAAAAAAGCGCCGCCTAAACAGCACTAAAGCGCCGTTAAAACGAGCTGTGCTTTATCGCTAACACGGCCGAGTGTGAAAGGGGTCTTAGTGTCACTGATCCCTAAAAAGTGTCAGTCACTTAGTGTCAGAATGTCCGCCGCAATATCGCAGTCCCGCTATAAGTCACTGATCACCACCATTACTAGTAGTAGTTATTAATGAACTAATAACTAATAAAAAATATTCCATCGTTTGTAGATGCTATAACTTTTGCGCAAACCAATCAATATACGCTTATTGGGATTTTTTTTACCAAAAATATTTAGCAGAATATATATTGCCCTAAATTTATGAAGAAATTTTATTTCTTTTTTTCTATTTTTTTATTGGATATGTTTTATAACAGAAAGTAAAAAGAATATATTTTTTTCAAAACTGTCGGTCTTTTTTTGTTTACAGCGCAAAAAATAAAAATGGCAAAAAAATCCCAATCAATATTCATACGCTTATTGGGATTTTTTTTCCCAAAAACATTTAGCAGAATACATATTGCCCTGAAATTTATGAAGAAATGTTATTTATTTTTTTCTATTTTTTTATTTCATATGTTTTATAGCAAAAAGTAAAACGAATATATTTTTTTTCAAAATTGTCGATCTTTTTTTTGTTTATAGCGCAAAAAATAGAAACGGTAAAAAAATCCCAATCGATATATACACTTATTGGGATTTTTTTTACCAAAATCATTTAGCAGAATATATATTGCCCTAAAATTTATGAAGAAATTTTATTTATTTTTTTCTATTTTTATTTTATTTTATATGTTTTATAGCAGAAAGTAAAAAGAATATTTTTTTTTTCAAAATGGTCGGTCTTTTTTTGTTTATAGCGCAAAAAATAAAAATGGCAGAGGTGAACCCCTTTGTGGGAAAAAAAAGGACATAAATTGTATTTGAGTACAGCGTCACATGACCGCGCAATTGTCAGTTAACCGCTTCCCGACTGCCTCACGCAGATATACTGCGGCAGAAGGGCACATACAGGCAGAATCACTTACCTGTACGTTGCCCTTTAAGAGGCGGCTTGCGGGCGCGCGTGCCTGCCGGGAGCTCCGTGAGTGTGATCGCGGGTCCCGCGGACCCGATGTCCGCGGGAATACCCGCGCTCGTCTCATGGTGAGGAAGAACGGGGGGATGCTAATGTAAACAAGCATTTCCCCGTTTTGCCTAGTGACAGGACACTGATCACAGCTCCCTGTAATTAGGAGCGGTGATCAGTGTCGTGTCACACAAAGCCCCTCCCCCCCACAGTTAGAATCACTCCCTAGGACACACTTAACCCCTACAGCGCCACCTAGTGGTTAACCCCTTCACTGCCAGTCACATTTACACAGTAATCAATGCATTTTTAATTGCACTGATCGCTGTATAAATGTGAATGGTCCAAAAATCGCGCCAAAATTGTCCGATCTGTCAGCCATGATGTCGCAGTCACGATAAAAATCGCTGATCGCCGCCATTACTAATAAAAAAAAAAAAATATTAATAAAAATGCCATAAAACTATCCCCTATTTTGTAGACGCTATAACTTTTGCGCAAACCAATCAATAAACGCTTATTGGGTTTTTTTTACCAAAAATATGTAGAAGAATACGTATCGGCCTAAACTGAGGAAAAAACATGTTTTTTTATATATTTTTTGGGGATATTTATTACAGCAAAAAGTAAAAAAAAATGTGTTTTTTTTCAAAATTGTCGCTATTTTTTTGTTCATAGCGCAAAAAATAAAAACCGCAGAGGTGATCAAATACCACCAAAAGAAAGCTCTATTTGTGGGGAAAAAAAGGACGTTGATTTTGTTTGGGAGCCACGTCGCACGACCGCGCAATTGTCAGTTAAAGCGACGCAGTGCCGAATCGCAAAAAAGTGCTCTGGTCTTTGGCCAGCCAAATGGTCCCGGGGCTGAAGTGGTTAAAGTAACGCAGTGCCGTAACGTAAAAAAAATGGCCAGGCCGTGAAGGGAGGGGGGGGTAAATCTTCCAGAGGTCATTTGGCTAATATAATCTCTGGTGATCCGGCCATGAAGGTTCTTTTTTCAGGCGTTTCCTGTTACAAGGTGACAATGGTCTTTCAGGGTGCGTTCTCGTCCTGGTGGAGACTGCAAGCGGCCGTGCCGACGCACCTTGCGTCCGCGCGTTCCACCGCCGTCACCATCAGGAAGCCGATCCGGACGTGCAGCCGATGGCTAAAGAGGGTGCATGTAGACCGGAAGTGGCTGAAAGAGACTGGAGGAGATCAGCAGCACGGAGATGGGGGGGGGGCTTGAAAAAAAGGGGGAAAATGGGGTTTCCTATAAGAAAAAAAAAAGAAAGGCGAAGGGTTACGCAAACTAAATGTCACCCAGTTCAGGGGTTGACCCCCCTTGAGGAATGTTGCATTTCGCAGAGCCTGACCAATATAATGAAGATTAGCGTGGATTTTGCCGCGAAGCCCTGCGGTGCAGCTAAATACCTTAGTGCAGAAAATATTTGCATTAACTGCTAAAAGATTATAATGAAGTTTTATTCAGGAGGGGGGGGGGGAAGGGAGGGAGGGAGGAGGGGGGGGGGGGGGGAGGGCACAGATGGGAGCTCGGTGTCTTTAAGAGCCGAGCGCGTCTGCAGACCCTCCTCCTGGCCCCGGACACTGGCTGTGCGAAGCGGCATGTGAAGGGGCACTCGGTGTGTGTGCGTGCCAGGCTGTGTGCTGCCACTGTATGCTTTGCGGGAAGGCGCCCGGGCACAACGCGCAGGGTCTGTTTCCAGGAGAGGACTTCGCGAGGAGGGGCACCGCAGGGAAGCCGATCTGGGTAGGAGGAATTCCGGGACGCTGGAGCCATGGCAGGGGAGGACCAGATCAAGAGCACAAACAGCAGTCCGGGGCACGGCGCAAAGGCACCGACGCCGCACCTGCCCGACGCCCCGCCGAGCCAGGACGCCGGCGCAGAGAAAGTGACTCTAAAAAAGGAGATCGGGCTGGTGAGCGCCTGTGCCATCATCATAGGTAAGAAAATCGCGGCATCACCTCTTCCACGGGCAGTTTTATTTAAAGGGGGGGGGGCGGGTATCAAATGCGTCGGCCACAGGTGCCACCGCTGAAATCGGACCCGTGCAAAGAAAGATTCTGATTGGTCGCTTCGCTTATCGCATGCAGCACCCAGCTTAAGCCCAAAAACGCCACAAAATGTTTAAAGGGTCAAACGACCCCCTTGTCTCAGAGGCCTTTAGGCGAAGGGCACCGTTCTGTGCCCCCCCCCCCCCTCTCCCAATGCTGGTCTCTGGGGCTGTCTCATTGCTCACGGAGAAGCTGAACCATAGTTTTACTGACCCAGAAAGGCAGCTTCCATCAAACACTTCTGAGACGGGTGTCCGGCGGGTTTCCTATAAAGCAGGGATATGCAATTAGCGGACCTCCAGCTGTTGCAGAACTACAAGTCCCATGAGGCATAGCAAGACTCTGACAGCCACAAGCATGACACCCAGAGGCAGAGGCATGATGGGACTTGTAGTTTTGCAACAGCTGGAGGTCCGCTAATTTCATATCCCTGCTATAAGGTAATCTGCAGCCTTTTGTCAAAATTGAATGGTGAAAGTGGTGAAAGTGGTATGAGCCTCATACAGTTATGTGTCAGCAGACAGGAGAGAATACAGACCAGACAGTAGGACTGTATTACTATGGGATGAGCTCTGTTCAGTTATCTCCCTGCAGGGGGCAGTATAGAGGAGAGGTCACTCCGCAGCACTATATCACCATGTAAGAAAATAGTGCTGATGGGTTAGATAAGTAATGTCAGTATGAGCTCTGTTCAGTTATCTCCATGTAGTCTTATGCCCCGTACACACGGTCGGACATTGATCGGACATTCCGACAACAAAATCCTAGGATTTTTTCCGACGGATGTTGGCTCAAACTTGTCTTGCATACACACGGTCGCACAAAGTTGTCGGAAAATCCGATCGTTCTGAACGCGGTGGCGTAAAACACGTACGTCGGGACTATAAACGGGGCAGTAGCCAATAGCTTTCGTCTCTTTATTTATTCCGAGCATGCGTGGCACTTTGTCCGTCGGATTGGTCTACACACGATCGGAATTTAAAGGATCGGATTTTGTTGTCGGAAAATTTTATAGCGAGCTCTCAAACTTTGTGTGTCGGAAATTCCGATGGAAAAAGTCCGATGGAGCCCACACACGGTCGGAAATTTCCGACAACAAGCTCCGATCGCACATAATCCGTCGGAAAGTCCGACCGTGTGTACGGGGCATTACAGTATATAGGAGAGGTCACTCTGCAGCAATATGACACAGTTCTAGGGTTGCCACCTTCTCTTCAAGTGAAACCCGAACACTTTAGCGGCGCACAGCAATATTTTTTTTTTTTATATATAGTATAAACTATACATATATTTTGCTATTAAATAACATTTCTAATTATATGAAGTTAATAACAAGAGTCCCCCTTTACATCAGAGTCCACAGAGTTCACCTTTTACATCTGAACTCGCAGAGTTCCCCTTCACTGCAATGGCGACCCCCCCCCCCCCCCAACATTATGCTGGGCCCCACCATGTGCCCCCCCAAAAAAAAAATTTTTTTTTTTTTAATTTTTTTTTTTTTTTACAAAAAGGCAATTTCTTTTTGTTTGTATTCATATCGGATGTGCCGCATCTTACTCGGGCCACCGCTGGGGTAACACAGTCTCTATTGAGAGGGAGAACGTCCCCAGTCAGCTCCTGCGGGTGATTCCTCCCCCCTCCCTCTGCTCGCTGACACTGCATAATGCGAGCGCTCACACAACCACGGCCGCCCGATCTGCTCCTTCCCCTGCATCCTCATTGGCAGGGAGAAGAGCGAGTTGCAGGAAGGACTCCACCAGGACTCTCAGTTACTGAAAAAACAGACTGATTTCTCCCATCCTTAGGACAGGAGAACCAGCCTGTAAATTCCAAGAGATGCCAGACCAGCGCTGTCAATAGCAGGGGCAGGACAGCAAGAGGAGGCTGGGGAACCCCACAGTGGCAGAACACCAGGGCCCGGAGGCAAGACAACCTTTGCAACCCTGATAGTTCTCCCACTGCTTTGGACCCTTATATTTTCTTGGTATGCTGGTGACATATATCTCTTGTTCTCTGTCACCCTGGGGGGGCCCAATACAGTAGGAAGGGAGCTCACTGCAGAACATGTGAAAGGGCCGTTGTGGGATCGTAGTAAAGGGGTAAAGGGCCCCAGGATAGATAAAATATATAGATCTATATCTATCTATCTATCTATCTATTTATATGCATTTTATATTGCCCCCCTATTTTTGTCCCTGTCCCCCCATGTGCCCCCCCTAAATATGAAAGCTGGTGACGCCACTGCTTCACTGTAAGGGGGGGGACTCTGCAGACTCTGATATAAGGGAGAACTCTGGGGACTCTAACATAAGGGATGCTCTGGGAACCCTGATTTAAGGGGGAACACTGAGAACACTGATGTACGGAGAGGACTTTGATGTAAGGGGGGAACACTGTGGCTTCTGGCGTAAAGGGGAACTCTGATGTAAGGGGTGCTCTGAGAACCCTGATTTACCTTAGTGTACTCACTCAGAGGCAAGAGAGAGAAGGGGGGAGGCTTCAGTCACAGACAGGGATGGATGGTGAGCTCACTCACCCCTTGGCAGTCAGCACCTCTCATCCAGATGTATCTGAGGCTGCTGGACTTCAAATTTCCAGCCCCCCACTGAGGCACAGCACCGGGTATTGGAGTGTGGGCAGACACAGACACAGGGTTAGGGGAGGGAGTAAGAGGTGCAGATTGACCCCTTTCTCCTCTCCTGTCTGTGTGTCTATGGGGGGGGGGGGGGTTGTTAGTGTTGGCTTTGTGCGGTGTAAAAGAGAGTGTAACAGACACTCTCAGCTTAGACAACTGCAGCCAGCAACCCTGCTGGGAAGCCATAGTCCAGTCTAAATAATGTGTCCGGGTTTCAGGCAGTCTGAAACATTATATAGAAACTAGTGCTCTTGTTTTAGATCATTAATCCTGGTATGAGCTCTGTTCAGTTATCTCCCTACAATGTATATATATATATATATAGGAGAGATCACCCCGCAGCTCTATACAATTTTTAATAAACACGTGCTCCTGAGTTAGATAAGTAAAGCTGACATGAGCTCTGTTCAGTTATCTCCCAGCAGTGTATCAGTACTGTATATAATATATATATATATATAAAAATATATATATTGATATGCAATATAAAAACAAGCACTCGGGATTAGATTAGTAATCCTGGTATGAGCTCTGTACAGTTCTATCCCTGTTAGTAAATGGAAGAGTTCCCACAGCAATGGTATAGAACACATCGTACTAAAAGGAACTGCAGCAGTGATATTGGTTTGAGTTCTGTACAGTTCTGTATTTGTACCAAACCTCCCAATTGTTTGAGATGGGAATGAGGGACACCTATTAGCAAAAGTATGCAGGCATAGGACACACCCCCTGCCACGCCCCCTTAAAGGAGAATTATACACAAAAAAATGATTTGTTCAATTCACAATCACTTTTTTTTTTTTTTTAACCACTACTATTCCTTTATATTGGCTTTTGGAATTTACAAATGCAGCAATTTAGAAATCAGATGAAAGGTTTAGTGCTGGAAAACACTTTTTGATCGATTAAAATGGGCATTTTATATACAATTATATAGATCAGACCAAAATGAGGTACAAATGAGGAGGAAGGAGGGACAGAGGGACATTGCTCCAAATCAGGGACAGTTGGGAGCTATGAGTTCAGCACTGGGAAACACTTTTTGAAAGATAAATAGTGCCTTTTTTTATACAACTATATAGATCAGACCAAAATGAGGGACAAATGAGGAGGAAAGAGGGACAGAGGGACATTACTCCAAATCAGGGACAGTTGGGAGCTATGTTTGTACTGTGCCTATGGACAGCAGAGCTCACACTGTAAGCTAGGTAGACTCTAGAATGAGGGATAGGTATGGTGAATATGGCATGAGCTCTGTACAGTTCTGTCTCTGTACTGTGTCTATAGACAGGAGGGGTCACACTGCAGAAGGATATCACAATATTGCATAGAGTCTAGTATGAGGGATTGGTCTACTGAATATGGTATGAGCTCTGTACAGTTCTGTCTCTGCGTTGCATCTATAGACAGCAGAGCTTCTTAAATGCAAAGAGACCCATTTTCTCTTAAACAGAACTGTGGGAGAGAGGGTTAGGGCACCCTTTAGTAGTTGCAATGTTAACCACTTCAATACCGGGCATTTTCACCCCCTTCCTGCCCAGGCCAATTTTCAGTTTTCAGCGCTGTCACATTTTGAATGACAATTGCGCGGTCGTGCTACACTGTACCGAGATTAAATTTTTATCATTTTTTCCCCACAAATAGAGCTTTCTTTTGGTGGTATTTGATCACCTCTGCTGTTTTTATTTTTTGCGCTATAAACAAAAGAAGAGTGACAAGTTTGAAAAAAACGCATTATTTTTTACTTTTTGCTATAATAAATATTAGGGTTGTCCCGATACCGATACTAGTATCGGTATCGGCACCGATACCGAGCATTTGCCCAAGTACTTGTACTCGGGCAAATGCTCCCGATGCTTCCCCCGATACCTAGAAGACAGCTGTGATCGGCACGTGGGGGAGTTACAAGATTCTCCCCCAGCGGCTTTCACAAGCTTTAGTGACATACAGCTGTGATCGCTCACAGCTGACTGTCACTGCATCCTCCTCCATCCCCCCTCCTTTCCTCTGTGCCTCTCCGCAGTCCCCTGCATTCCTCTCTTATCTGTCCCCTCCTTCTGCTCTCCTTATCTTTCCCCTCTGTTCTTCCCCTTCGTTCCTCCGTCCCCCTCCTCCTTCCTTTGTGTATGGAGAGAGTCAGCTGACTCTGTCCATTCACATAACTGAAACATTGTAATCTTCTGTGATTAGCTGCTGTGTTCTCTCCATTCATTCTCAGTGCAGCTGACGCTGCAGAGAAAGGGACTGGGGATTCTCTATCCTCTGTCTCTTTCTCTGTCTCAAGGGGGAGATATCAGAGGTCTGTTAAGACCCCTGATATCTCACCAAAGCCCCCCAAAAGGGCTGATTAAAAAAAAAAAAAACCAATAAAGAATAAAAAAATATTATTGGAAAAAATAAAAATTGTAAAAAAAAAACAAAAAAAAAACACACACACATACAACGTTCACCCCCCCCCCCCCCCCCAAAAAAAAAATAGTAAAAAAAAAAAAACTGTCACGTGACATTAAAAAAAAGTATCGGTAATCGGTATCGGTGAGTACTTGAAAAAAAGTATCGGTACTTGTACTCGGTCCTAAAAAAGTGGTATCGGGACAACCCTAATAAATATCCCATTTTTTTAAAAAAAAATTCCTTAGTTTAGGCCTATATGTATTCTTCTACATATTCTTGGTAAAAAAAAAAAATCACAATAAGCGTATATTTATTGGATTACGCAAAAGTTACGGCATCTACAAAATAGGGGATAGTTTTATGGCATTTTTATTATTATTTTTTTTTTACTAGTAATGGCGGCGATCAGCAATTTTTATTGTGACTGTGACATTGCGGAGGACAGATGGGACACTTTTGACACCATTTTGGGACCATTCACATGTATACAGCGATCAGTGCTATACAAATGCATTGATTACTGTATAAATGCCACTGGCAGTGAAGGGGTTAACACTAGGGGGCGGTGAAGGGGTTAACTGTGTTACCTAGGGAGTGATTCTAACTGTAGGGGGAGGCGACTCACAAGGGGGGGGGGGGGGAGACCGATCAGTGTTCCTCTGTATTGGGAACACACCATCGGTTTCCTCTCACTTGACAGGACATGGATCTGTGTGTTTACACACACAGATCCATGTTCCTGCTCGGTTAACGGGCAATCACGGGTGCCCGGCGGACATTGCGGCCGCCGGGCACGTGTATTGGCTCCCGAGCGATGGGGCTCGCGCGCGCTGGCGGTGGTGCGTGCGCTCCCCCTAGACAACCAGGAAGCCCAGGAAGTCATATGACGCCCGCCCAGGATGGGAGATCCCTCCTGCCAACGTCATATGTACATGGGCGGGATGTGAAGTGGTTAATTAGCAGACTCTGAGACTTCTACAGGATGATGACTGTCATGCAGGGAAAGGCATCCAGCAAGACACCACATCTGCATGTGTAGACACGTGGTCTCCTATGGCAACAATCATGAACAGTTTCTAACAAAGGTTGCAATGAATTCTTTCACTTCCTCCACAATCTCCTCTTTCGATCTTCACTCAACTGAGCTCCTAGTCCATCACCTAGACCCGCTGACCCACTGCCACTGGATCTCCTGAGCTCTTCCAATCTTCCCACTGAGTATCTTCCTCAAGCGTTACCCCCGTGTCCCTGCTGGGTCCCTAGCTTGGCACTCACAGATACTCCTTAAGCGTCACCCCGCTGGCCTGCTCGGTCCCTGGCTTGACACACAAGACTGCTCTGCAAGCGTCACCCTCGCTGGCTGAGTCCCTGGCTTGACCTCTGCTGAATTCCCCAATTCTTCACCGTCCTCGGTTGGTGAGAATACTGCTCTGGTACTTGCTTCAGCTACTCACTGTGGTCCCTGGTAATAAGGTTGATGGTCCCTTAGTGGCGACAGCTTCCCCTCTACCTCCGACCACGACCGGTTCTCCGGCCGGCGGAACCGTTACTGTTGGTTGGACTGCAAGCGGCAATCCCAACCCTGTGCTGCTCTCTTGCTTCTGGATAGGCCCCCGGACAGCCTAGCAGCCAGATGTCCCCGGGATAGGCCTTAGGCTCTGGCCTAGCAGCCCGGGGCAATACAACACGTCCACCCAGACAGCCGTCCAGGTGGCACAGAACCCCAATCACTTGACCTCACCCAAATAAATAGGCTCTCCCAGCAGGCAAAGGGACCCATGAAGATCCCTGCCCATTGACCAAAATACCCCATCTATTCCTAATCTGTTCTTGCAATGCCCTTGTCTTATCTAATGCAACCAGATACCCGGCCACCTAGTGACAGAAGAGAGAAGTGCAGCAATTCCAGAATTAGGGTGGAATCAATTGATCTCCTATCAATTGGCCAAGGCAACTATACCTGGCAGATAAATTTACTAGCAGCCCTGCCTAAATATCAGGGTCATAGGTGTGCGCAGCCTATTGTATTAGGGTGTGTACCCCAAAGTTCAAGCACACATGCCTTTCCCTGTAGCCTCAGCTGCAGTGGACAGTGAATATATGGGAAGTGCTCTGTGCTGAACGGTTCCCTGTTCATTCACAAACAGAAACATAGTAAACCCAGTTTACTATGCTTCAGTTATAAATGAACACATTGAGTGAATGTGTTCATTTAGAAAAGGAAGGCGCTGGTAAAGGATATGTCTACTAGCCTCTTCCCCCACTCTTAATCCTGAATCATCCCCTGCAGAAGCTGGGGGGGAGAGGAGAGGAGGAAAGCCAGCAGCACTGTGGAGCAGAGGGGCCAACATGGGGGAAGCCTGGGCAGTAGGGGGAATCGGCACTGCGTGTAGTGATTAGGTTGTGCCCAGGCACCCCTGGCACACCCCCTGCGCACGCCTATGATCAGGGTGCTACATCAGTAGTAAAAATATGAGCCGTATACAATTCTGCCTCTGGACTGTCAGTGGATGCAAATTTTTAAACTGCAACATGTGACAGCCAAGCAGTATAGGCCCATTTCGAATATTGTATGAGTTAACACAACGTGGGGTAAATCATGTTGCATTCATTGTGGTGCCATTCATTTTGAGCAGAACCCCAACATTCTAGAACAACGCACTTGCGTTGCAGTATGCCGAATATTTGTGTTACCAAAAATGGCGCATTGCCGATTTTTTGGCAGGTTAGAGTGCATTGGCAGTACATTCATTCCAAAGCCTTAACACATAAATGTGTGACATAACGTATGTTAACTCAAATCGTAATTTTTCGTACATTTCCTGTGTGGTCACTGGGACAGAGATTGATAGCAAATGATCCCAAAAGGGATGTAGCAAAAACCTGACAGAGGATGTAATCCTTATCAGCTCTAATCTAAGCAAGAAGGGTTGTGTTGTAAGTTCCTTTTTAAGCTGCCCGGCCACTCACATGCAGGAAGAGATCATACATTTTTAGATTGTAAGCTCTAACGAGCAGGGCCCTCTGATTCCTCCTGTATTAAATTGTATTGTAACCGTACTGTCTGGCCCCATGTTGTAAAGCTCTGCGCAATTAATTGGCACTATATAAATCCTGTATAATAATAATAATAAGTTGCATTTCCCAGAATGTGCAGGCTTTACCTTTTAGTGATCAAGAGGAGATCTGACCAATCTGTTGCTATAATAGTGAACCTTTCTTAAAGGAAAACTCCGGTGATGGAGGATGGAGAATCTATAATGCAGCTTAAAGGATATGTAAACATTTGTCTTTTTTTTTTTAAAACAAACATGTCCTACTTACCTCCTTTGTGCAGTTGGTTTTGCACAGAGGGGCCCAGATCCTCCTCTTCTGGGGTCCCCCAGCGGCGCTCCTGGCTCCTCCTCTTTTCGAGTGCCCCATCAGAGAAGCGTTCTCCGTCCGGGCACCCGTGCAAGCGAGCTCCCGTGTCCTGCTGCGTCCATTGACACAGACAGCAGGACTCGGCTCTGCCCCCCCCCCCCCCCTGCTCCCGCGTCATTGGATTTGATTGACAGCAGCGTGGCCAATGGCTGCACTGCTGTCAATCTATCCAATCAGCACCTGAGACACCGGCTGAAGCGGCTGTGCTCGTCCCCGACGCAGGAACGATCGGGCTCAGGTAAGTAAAAGGGGGGCTCTGGGGGGCTGGTGAACTACAAGAGGTTCTTCACTTTTGTGAAAAACCACGAGGGTTTACAACTCCTTTAAGCCTTTTTGCTTTTTAATGTTGTTAAACTTCTTCTTCATACCTCAATCTGCAGATTGTTTGATTTCCTAATTATTATTATTATTACAGGTACTTATATAGCGCCGTCAATTTACGCAGTGCTTTACATTTATATTGTACATTCACATCCGTCCCTGCCCTCAAGGAGCTTACAATCTAAGGTCCCTAACTCACATTTATACATACTAGGGCCAATTTAGAAAGGAGCCAATTAACCTACCAGCATGTCTTTGAAGTGTGGGAGGAAACCGGCGTACCCGGAGGACACCCACGTAGACACAGGGAAACCATGCAAACTCCATGCAGGTAGTGCTGTGGTTGGGATTCGAACCGACCACCCTAGTGCTGCCAAAAAAATGTCACTATTCTTTCCCTGCCAAACCACGCCCAGAAATTGAATTTTCCAATCCTTTGATTGGCTCACTGCTTTTCCCTGAATTCTGTACTAAGTCCATTTTCAAGGATCCCCTGTAATAAGAGTTTACCTTTTGGTGAGATTTTCTGTAAACTTTGTTTCACCCCTATAGGTGAGACTGAGCACAAACCATGCGTTTTTCATGTGATCCTGCGTGCGGCTTGTAAGGCAGCTCATTTTTTAAATAGGGTGAATTACACGCGAGAAACACGGAAAAGAATCTTTGACTCCTTTCCAAAGATGCACGGAACCTCATGGGTATGGCACTTGCAAAAACTCGAGTTTGCAGATGCTTGGGGATGCCATTAACCATAATGGCACCACTGTGCGTCTGCTGAAGGGCAGCATGTTTTTGCGTGCGTTCCCGACATGCAAGGTCTGAACCTAACCTAACCTAAGCCTTTGTTTGCACCTGGTGCAGTGCAGAAATGCGTGCAAAATCACAAGTTTTCCTACACCACACAAAGATTCCAGCATATTATTTCCAACGCACACGTTCCTGTAGAAACGGCTGTGTATGTAGATGGGTGCTGCAGTCATTATCGGCCTGGAACCGAAGACAATCAGAGTGAAAGAATGTCACCAGACCACCATGGATGTCCAAGATGGGTCCAAAGCTTTAATCAGTGATCACATTGTTACAGCAGAAGCAACATTTCCGAGCCTCACAGTGGCAGGACCCCTTCATCAGGCATGTGACTTTTAAAAGAGGGGCTATATAAAGTCAATACCACGAAAAGTGGTGCTAGTTCCCACCATCTCTTGTAGCATGTCTGCAGTCTCTAACTATCTGTTGCATGATGTCTGCAGTCTGACCATCTCTTGTATCATGTCTGGAGTCTCTGACCATCTGTTGTGTCATGCTTGCAGTCTATGACCATCTCTTGTATCATGTCTGCAGTCTCTGACCATCTCCTGTATATTTGCAGTCTCTGACCATTTCTTGTATTCATGTCTGCAGTCTCTGACCATCTCTTGTGTCATGTCTGCAGTCTCTGACCATCTCTTGTGTCATGTCTGCAGTCTCTGACCATCTATTTTATCATGTCTGCAGTCTCTGGCCATTTTGTGTATAATGTCTGCAGTCTCTGACCATCTCGTGTATCATGTCTGCAGTCCCTGACCATCTCTTGTGTCATGTCTGCAGTCTCTGACCATCTCTTTTATCATGTCTGCAGTCTCTGGCCATCTTGTGTATCATGTCTGCAGTCTCTGACTATCTCTTGTATCATGTCTGCAGTCTCTGACCATCTCTTGTATCATGTCTGCAGTCTCTGACCATCTCTTGTATCATGTCTGCAGTCTCTGACCATCTCTTGTATCATGTCTGCAGTCTCTGACCATCTCTTTTATCATGCTTGTGGTCTATATCTTGTTGTGTTCTGTTGTGAATATTCACTTATTTTTATGTGTGGCCCTTTGGTGATGTCGGGGGCCACACTTGAGGCCCCCATATTAGGAAAGTTGACCACCACTACTTTAAACAGTGCACTAATAATAAACCATCTGGAAAGCTTCTCTCTGCTGTTGTCGGCTCACCGATGACTTTATTACGATAAGCGCAGAGCACAGCGGGATGGAGGATAGGAAGTGTACAGCGCTGTGAAAATGGTCGCCATTGTCTGCATGGAGTCAGTTTAATGACCCGGCGCTGAATAAGCCTCAATGGGCTGAGAAGGCCTCCTTAGTGTGTGGCTCATTACTAATCTATTTGGCCTATTAGCTGGTGGGGACCAGGTACCTGCCCCCCGCGTCCTCTCCAGAATACAGATCTGGGTGGGGGGGCGATTGGCGGATGTGAACGTCCCAAGATGTATTCTTTATCCGCCCCGGTGTCACATAAATCTCAGGCTGGAGTCTTGGCTGGCAGAGGCCTCGGGGGATCGAAGTGTTCCCGTTTGTTCCTTGGGAGACGCTTATTCACCCGCCGCTCTGGGCCCCCCCGATTCCAAATAAAACACAGGAAATGCCATTAAAAAAAAGTCTAATGCTGCACATGGCAACCATATTTCAGCTGTCAGTTTACTAACGCAATCATCAATTTGGTTGCTATGGTGACCGCTATTTTTTATTTTTATTTTTTATGTCATTTTTTCCCATGACATAAACATAGTCTAGCTGCCAGTTTATTAAAGCGAGCATCATTTATGGTTGCCACGGTGACCAGCGATTGTTTATTTCATTTCAACGTGCCAGTGATGCATATGGCAACAATATTTTAGCTGTTGGTTTTCTACTGCAAGCATCTCTTTGGTCGCTATGGTTACTGCTGGTTTATTTAATTTTTTTTTTAGGTGTCGATGTTGCACATGGCAACCTTTTTTCAGCTGTTAGTTTTTTAACGCAATCATCACTTTGGTTGCTATGGTGACAACTGATTTTGTTTTTGTTTTTTTTTTCTTTTTAATGTCAGGTTTGCCCGTGATAAGCATAGCCCAGCTGCCAGTTTATTAAAGTAAGCATGTCTTTTGGTTACTGCTATTTTTTTAAGTGCTGATGTTGCACATGGCAACCGCATACCAGCTGTCAGTTTACTAAAGCAAGCTTCTCCTTGGTTGCTATGGTGACTGCTTTTACATTAAATGTCAGTCTTGCCCACGGTAACCATAGTCCAGCTGCAAGTTTATAAAGCAAGCATCTCATTGGTTGCTATGGGTACTGGTATTTTTTTTTTTTAAGTGCTGATGTTGCAAATGGCAACCATATTCCGGATGCCAGTTTACTAAAGAAAGTATTTCCTTGGATGTTATGGTGACCAGTATTTGTTTATTCTTTTCAAAGTGCTAGTGTTGCCCATGGCACCCGTATTCCAGCTGCCAGTTTACCAAACCACTAGTAATTTATATTGTGTTGCCATGGTGGGAACAGCACAACAGGTGTACAGACTGGGAACTCAGCATAGGGATGGTGGGCGCCCCTCATAATGGGCACAGCAGGGGTACAGACCTGGGAACTCAACAAAGGGATGGTGGAAACCCTGATAATGGGCACAGCAGGGGTGCAGATCCAGGAACTCCGCACAGGGATGGCGGGAGCCCCTCATAATGGGCACAGCAGGTGTACTGACCTGGATACTCAGCATAGGGATGGTGGGAACCCCTCATAATGAGCACAGCAGATGTACAGACCCGAAAACTTAGCACAGGGATGGTGGGAACCTCTCATAATGGGCACAGCAGGTGTACAGACCCGGAAACTTAGCACAGGGATGGTGGGAACCTCTCATAATGAGCACAGCAGATGTACAGACCCGGAAACTTAGCACAGGGATGGTGGGAACCTCTCATAATGGGCACAGCAGGTGTACAGACCCGGAAACTTAGCACAGGGATGGTGGGGACCCCTCATAATGGGCACAGCAGGTCTACAGACCGAGGGACTTAGCACAGGGATGGTGGGAACCCCTCATAATGGGCAGAGCAGGTGTACAGACCCGGGAACCCCGCACAGGTATGGTGGCAATCCCTCACAATGGGCACAGCAGGCATGCTTTTTAGTGAACTCAGCAGAGGGATGGTAGGAACTCCTTATAATGGGCACAGCAGGTCTACAGACCAAGGAACTCAGCACAGGGATGGTGAGAACCCTCATATTGGTCACAGCAGGTGTACAGACCCGGGAACTCAGCACAGGGATGGTGGGAACCCCTCATATTGGGCACAGCAGATGTACAGACCCGGTGGGTACTCAGCACAGGGATCTCACCAATAGTGCTTGGGAGACAGAAGAGGCTGTCATGTTTCCAAAACTCTGACAGTCGGGCATCCAGGGTCACAGGATGGCAAAAAGAACTGCAGATGCTTCTGATAATGAGCGGCAGCCTAATATTCTCACCAGTCAGTGTCTGTCTGTATCTTGTTGATAAATCCCGGTCCAGGATACATAGGGTCACATCTGTACCCGATCACACGTATCCAGTTCAGGGGTCTCTAATGCCCGCCCACGCTGATCAAGTCTAGGTGACTGATGCAATAATGAATTCATAATGGCATTAGTCACCCAGATCTGATCAGCGTGGGCGGGCCCCTTCTGTGTCCATTACTCCATTATTCTCCATCTTTGCATTGTCACCCAACAATTCATTACCTGGTGACATCGAGTGTAAAATGACATGGAGCAGGGGGTCCCTGACCCTATTCAAGTGTTTAATGTGATTAGTGAAATGAGGCCAGCACAGCGTGCACAGGGATAATTCAATATCTGCAGCGCTGTGATACATATCAGTTGCCATACTAGAAAATTACAGAATACAGCGGTGACACTAATATCCTCAGAAAATCCTTTCATTATTATCACTAAGAGGACATTGTTATTAAAGCTGAACTCCACGCTAACTGATAAATATACAGGAGATTTTATTCAGGGCAAAGGAATTGTGTCCATCCAGTCCTGAGATTTACACAGCTCTACAACACAGCACAGCCCTAGATTTTCTGTGATGCAGTAATGCCGTGTACACACGATCGCACATTCCAACAACAAAATCCATGTTATTTTTTCCGACGGTTGTTGGCTCAAACTTGTCTTGCATACACACGGTCACACAAATGTTGTCGGAAATTCCGAACGTCAAGAACGCGGTGACGTACAACACATACGACGAGCCGAGAAAATTGAAGTTCAATAGCCAGTGCGGTTCTTCTGCTTGATTCCGAGCATGCGTGGAATTTTGTGCGTCGGAATTGTACACAGGATCGGAATTTCTGACAACGGATTTTGTTTGTCGGAAATTCTGCCGGAAAATGTCCGATGGACAAGGTCTGAATTTCCGGCAACAAGCTCCCATCGAATATTTCTTGTCGGAAATTCCGACCGTGTGTACGCGGCGTAACACTTAAGGCCTGTACACACGATCGGATTTTCCGACGGCAAATGTTCCATGTCAGGCTGTTGGCGGAAAATCCGACCGTGTGTACGCTCCATCGGACAACTGTTGTCGGACTTTCCGGCAACAAATGTTGGGTGGCATGTTTTCAAATTTTCCGCCAACAAATGTGTGTTGTCGGATTTTCCGATCGTGTGTACACAAGTCCGTTGGACAAAAGTCCAAAGTACAAACACACATGCTCGGAAGCAGAATCGGTCGGTCTTGTAAACTAGCGTTCATAATGGAGAATTAACATTCGTGACGCGGCAAATTATGAAATCTCTAAATGCAGCGCACAATTCTCTTCTTCTTTAATGGGATAATAATGAAGCTGCTTTGCTGGTGATACTGATGGAGTTTATTGCAAACGAATTTTCAAAGGCTTTTTTTTTTTCTAGTGATATCAAGAATAATATTATTATGCTTTTTTTTTTTTTTTATTTGGGCAAGTTACCACAACACCATTATCCTGTAGTTTATAAGAACAAAGATACAACTATGTTGGTGTCCCTTGTCAATTTGACATTGTATTTTTTAAAATGTAACTGCCGACTCCCAAACTGTCATTTGAAGTAAAACACATAGCCAAGTATTATTCTACACTATGTTTTTATTGTGCATTTAAAAAAGAAAACAAATAAAATTAGACATGTTATCTGCCAATAGAACTTAACCAAAAAGTGCATTCTATGCATCCAAAAATATAGAAAATATAACAAATCAAATCATTATTCAACCAAAAAATAATGTCAAAGCAAAAATTCCAAGGCCAATAATAAATAACACGTTATCTCCTCCGATTCCGCAACATGGCTGGTTGATGAACGGCCGTTCAGAAACGACATGAAAAGTGCAAAATGAAAAACGCGAATCAACACTCACCAAACTTCTACTAACATGAAATTAGCAGAAGGAGCCCAAAGGGTGGCGCTAAAGAGATGAAAAACCACGTAGTACATCACTACGTTCGTATTTGTTGGCCAACAATTGTGTGGCCGTGTGTATGCAAGACAAATTTGGGCCAACGCCCTTCGGACGAAATTCCACGGTTTTGTTGGCCAACAATCTGGTCGTGTGTACGAGGCTTTACAGGTTTTGGCCCTCTCTCACCCTGTGATTGGACAGTGAAAGGAGATGCAGCAAACTGATGAGCTAATCTTTCTCTCACTCTGCTCTTTCCTCCTATCAGCGTGTCCCCCAACTGCAGCTTCTTGTGCTGCTTCTCAATCTCTCTCTCTCTTAAGGCCCATACACAGGACTTTGTACAAACTTTCCCGTGGATTTTTGTAGAAAGGGCGTTGGCTGTAAACTAATTAAGCATACACACGGCAGGACTTTTTCATCAAACTTCTGTATTGTTGTCTGATCTGCATTGGTTCTGAGCATGCGTGTTTGTACAGTAGGTGACCGCGATATTATGTCAATCTCGCTGGTTATTGGCGAGATTTGACACCTGCGAGCCCTGTCGCGGGAGCCAGCGCCGGGCTGGCTCGCTCATCGGGAAAGGAAAAATGTGTTTTTTCCTTTCGCAATGAGCGACAAACATTGCCGACAGGTGTTTGGTATGAATCAGGAGGGGGGGAACTCCACGCCAAATTTTAAGTAAAAAAACAGCATGGGTTCCCCTCCAGGAGCATACCAAGCCCTTAGGTCTGGCATAGATTTTAAGGGGATCCCCCTACGCCGAAAAAACGGCGTGGGGGTCCCCCTTCAAATACCAGACCCTTATCCGAGCACACAGCCCGGCCGCTCAGGAAAGGGGACGAGGACGAGCGAGCGTTTTTTTTGGTGTAGGGGGTTCCCCTTAAAATCCATACCAGACCTAAGTGCCTGATATGCCCCTGGAGGGGAATTCCCTCTCACGCTCGCTGCAATAGGAAATTGTGTTTTTCCTATTGTAGCCAGCGCGAGACGTACAGTACCCTGTCGCGGAGAACCAACGCGTTGGGATGGCGCTGGAGACATTCTCGCGGGCAGGTACTGTAGTTTGTACAAAATTCCGATGGCTTTGTGTACACACGATCGGACTTTGCTCCATCGGACTTTTGTTGCGGAAAGTTTGTCCGCTCGCACAGCCAACAAAAGTCCGATGAAAACCGAAAAAGTTTGTCCGATGGAGCATATACACGGTCGGATGTTGCCTCAAAACAGCTAATTTGCATGTTTGTTGTCAAGAAGTCTGATCGTGTGTACGGGCCTTTAGTCTGAGCTCTGTTGTAGAGGGACTGCAAGCTGATACCAGGTCAGATTCAGGTGCTGTCTTCACCTGCAAAGGATGCACAGGTGTTCCATGCAGCCCCGTGCAGGCAGCCTGATGAAATCAATGACTGGCAGCCGGCTACACAGATCCACAAGTGCATTCCAGACCGTACGTCCTTGTGAGTTTGGTGCAGACAGATTGCAATCTTGGACACACATGAATGTACACTCCGGAATGCAGTTGGAAATCCCTGCAAGGCGGCCACCTGTCATTGATTTCAACAGGCTGCCTGCATAGGGCTGCATGGAACACCTCCTCCCTTAAAGCGGAAGTAAGCCCATCCATAAAACAGTTTCATTGCCGGCACGTGCCGGAAATGTAACACTCCCATTGGTTGTGCTCTCAACCAAACTGTCAAACCATCCAATGGCTGGTGTCATAACTGATCACATGTGCAGCATCATTGCAGTTGTAGATTAAATAGAGGCAAAGATGGCAGCTTCCTTGGCTGAAAACGCTAGGGGGGTTTACTTACACTTTAAAACCCTTTGACTAGGGACACACTGTAGCAGTGCGTTTAATGCACGCGGGTTCATTTGCGTTATGCTATGCGTTAATGTGCGCTGTGCTTTAAATAAACGGGCTGCCTAACACGCCAAAAGAGGTGCATGGCGTAAAATGCATGTTTCTGCATGTTGCGTTACTGAGCGTACTAAAGCGTACATTAAATGTGAGTTCAACCTAAATCACAAGAAGCCATGACATCCTTTAAAAGTGTGGCCAGCTTTGCTCCGGTTAAAAAAAAAAAAGGTTAAAAAAAAGCTGCCAAACCCCTAAAAACCAACACAATAATTATACTACTGTCTATTAAATATGAATTGTAACCGCCATTTATAAATCGTACAAATATACATACAGCAAGGGCTGTGAGTAATGCTCCGTGCCCGAACGCCGCAGAGGATTCCTCTGGAATGGAATGACTTTATTAATACATTGTAACCTGACCCTGACCATCAGCAGACTGGGAAACATACGCAACTGCTGCTGCAAGCACCCTTTAGCCTGGGTTGACATTAGGGATGCCACCTGTCCGGGATTCACCCAGACAGTTCGGGCTTGGAATCATGCGTCCGGGTTTCAGACTGCCTGAAACCCGGACGCATTATTCAGACTGGACTTTGGCTTCCCAACAGGGTTGCTGGCTGCAGTTGTCTAAGCTGAAGGTGTCTGTTACACTCTCTTTCATGCTGCCCAAAGCCAACACTAACAATCCCCCCCCTCCCCTCAAACACACACTGACGGGAGAGGAGAGAGGGCGCGATCTGCCGATCTGCTCCTCTTCCTCCCACCCCTCTGTGTCTGCCCACACTCCAATCTCCAGAGCTGTGCCTCAGAAAAGGAAAGTGGGGGCTGGAAATTTGAAGTCCAGCAGCCTCAGATACATCTGGATGAGAGGTGCTGACTGCCAAGGGGTGAGTGAGCTCACCATCCATCCCTGTCTGTGATTGAATTTTCCCCTCTTCTCTCTCCTGCCTCTGAGTGAGTACACTAAGGTAATTCAGGGTTCTCAAAGCGCCCCATACGTCTGAGTTCCCCTTTACACCGGAGGCCACAGTGTTCCCCCTTAAATCAGAGTCCTCTCTGTACATCAGAGTTCTCAGTGTTCCCCCTTAAATCAGGGTTCCCAGAGCATCCCTTATGTCAGAGTCTGCAGAGTCCCCCCTTACAGTGAAAGGAAACTCTACGAGTTCAGATGTAAAAGGGGAACTCTGTGGACTCTGATGTAAAGGGGGACTCTTGTTATTAACTTCATATGATTAGAAATGTTATTTATTAGCAAAATATATGTATAAAAAAAAATTACTGTGTGCCGCTAAAGTGTTCGGGTTTGACTTGAAGAAAAGGTGGCAACCCTAGTTGACATCCTTGCGTGTCGGGAAAGTGCGTAAAATCGCATGCATTCTCGACCCACAGAGGAAGTCGCTGCACCTTAGCAGATGCATAGGGGCGCCATTAATTCCTAAAGGCACCTCCATGCATCGGTAATCGCGGCCATGCGGTCCAGCGTGGTACAATTTTAAAGAGGTATAGGGACTTCTTTCCCATGTAGCACCTTGATGTTTAGGCAGGGTTGCTAATAAATTTACTTGCCAAGTATAGTTGCCTGGGCCAATTGATAGATCGATTGATTTCACCCTAATTCTGGAATAGCTGCACTTCTCTCTTCTGTCACTAGATGGCTGGGTATCTGATGGCATTAGATAAGACAAGGGCATTGCAAGGACAGATTAGGTATAGATGGGGTGTCTCAGCCAATGGGCAGGAATTTTCTTGAGCCCCTTGGCCTGCTGGGAGAGCCTATTTATTTGGGTGAGGTCAGGTGATCGGACCCCCCCCCCCCCCCAAGGGGGCACACCCACAACTTGTCACTCCCACGATGTACAGCAGTCCATATCCCCTTCCTTTAAGTTCTCCTTCGGTCAATCACAATCCATCATAAATTTTATTGGCTTACCCAAAAAGGGTGAAGACACTCGATAGCCGAAGATTGAGAATGGTCTTTCCCAAAATGGACACTGCAGCTCAGCATTGCAGGTGGTTCATTGAACCATGGGCGTAGCATAAGGGGTTGCAGGGGTCACAATCGCAACCCCGCCCCTAGCTCCAGGGCGCACCTGCAGCCTCCCTATCATATTATCATATCCTCCACACAATCGAGCTCCGATCTGCTCTAGGGCCCCACAGCCACGGCGTGCGGTGGATGTATCTGCACGCACGTTGGAAGTAGTGGGGGGGGGGCAGGGTCAACTTTTGCATCGGGGCCCACAAGCTACGCATCTGCATTGAACCCTCCTTGGGTGGCAGCCCTTCACCCATCTTATAAGCGATCTGCAGTGAACCGCCTTTCAGAGGGTGCTTGACAGGCAGCTGGGAGGCAATACATCGCTTTCTCACCGCCTATTTTAACCCCCGAAAAGGCCGAACCATTGCACCGCAACTGTTTGATTAATTTAAATGAATCGCGTTCGCCAGCCAAACGCGGCAGTTGTTTTTTTTTGCGCCGCATGTTTACAGATCTGAGACGATACGTGTTCTTCTTTATGTGGATGGACAGGGTGTGGTAAAATCGAGGCTCAACTGCCAACTTTTACTGCCCCCTGGTCACCCATGTAAACGAGGTGAAAGGGCATTGAAATGTGCAGTAATGTCCGAAATGCCCAACTCTTTAGGCGCGTTATTTCGTGTGAAGGGCTGCTTAAAAATTCAACTCCTGTAAGTGCAATATAATCCTTCTGGTAATGGTCTCAGGCTAAGTTCACACTAGTGCAGCTCTAAAATTGCACAATTTTCAGTGCGACTTTCATGCAATTTAAAAGCAACTTATTATACTCTATGGCACTCAAGTCGCAAGAAAGTCACATTAAAGTAGTGCAGGAAAATTTTTTTAAAGATGCTGCAAATTTAGTGGCATAGATCGGAATGGGTGCCATTGAAATAAATGGGTTTTCGTCTTGTTAAGCGACTTTATGCGTCCCAAGTCCCATGACAAGTCGCACGAGTGTGAGCCGAGCCTCACTCATTATGTTGTCTGGTGCAATTAGTAAACTTGGAAAAGTGCCACTGCTGGAGACATCCATGTGATATTTGGACTGTATGTTGTCCTTTCAATTGGCCTCGGTAGTAGTGCAGAAGGACTGACGACTATACTGTGCGCCGTCGCCCTCCGCGTCTCTGTAATGTTACCAGCCGCCGCTGACCCCTTTATGTAAAATTACTAAATCCCTCCACTTGTTACGATCGATTTGCTCAGCGTTTTCTAACACAAGGGAAGCAAGAGATTAGAGGGGATGAAGTGTAAGCGAAACCAGCGATTGGGGGACAAGCGGCGGGGGCGATGTTGGATATCCTGATTTACTACAAGAGGAATGTTAATAATGTCCCGGGGAAGTGCTGACCCTCCAGCGCAGAACAATGCCCCCCTCAGATCGCCGCTCCGCTAATCTTATTCAGGCCAAAGGTCGGAAACTCTATTTCCAGCCGAACGCGCTGCCAAAGAGGGCAATCGCCGTGTCCGACATGAATGTAAACGCACGGTGGTGGAAGTGAGCGATCTCTAACCGCTGGCTCCAAATGGGCTTACTGGCTCCCCTGGAACTAGCATTCAACCTCCGAGTTAGCAAAGAGCAGCTGCCGTCTGAGGCTACCTTTGTGACTTTTACCCCCACCAGACTATGGGGCCGATTTATGAAAGGCAAATAGACTGTGCACTTTGCAAGTGCAGTTGCTCCAGAGCTTAGTAAAGCCTCCTACACACGATCGGATTTTCCGACGGGAATTGTGGGATGTCAGGCTGTTGGAGGAAAATCCGACTGTTTGTACGCTCCATCGGACAATTGTTGTCGCATTTTCCGCGGACAAATGTTGGATGGCAAGTTTTAAAATTTTCCGCGAACAAATGTCTGTTGTCGGATTTTCCGATCGTGTTTACACAAGTCCGTTGGACAAAAGTCCAAAGTACAAACACGCATGCTCGGAAGCAAGGACGAGCCCAAACCACGAACTAGCGTTCGTAATGGAGAATTAACATTCGTGACGCGGCAAATTATGAAATCTCGAAATGCAGCGCACAATTCTCTTCTTCTTCAATGGGATAATAATGAAGCTGCTTTGCTGGTGATACTGATGGAGTTCTGCCAAATGTATTTTAAAAGGCTTTTATTTTCTAGTGATATCGAGAATAATAATATTATGCTTTTTTTTTTTTTATTTGGGCAAGTTACCACAACACCATTATCCGTAGTTTTTAAGATCAAAGATACAACTATGTTGGTGTCCCTTGTCAATTTTACATTGTATTTTTTTTAATGTAACTCCCTACTCCCAAACTGTCATTTGAAGTAAAACACATAGTCAAGTATTATTCTACACAATTTTTTTTATTGTGCTTTAAAAAAAGAAAACAAATAAAATTAGACATGCTATCTGCCAACAGAACTTAACCAAAAAGTGCATTCTATGCATCCAAAAATATAGAAAATATAACAAATCAAATCATTATTATTTAACCAAAAAATATAGGGGGGGCAACAATGCCAAGAGTTGGTGAAAGCAGGGGTCCGTCATCCGGCGATAATTTCAAAAATCATATATATTATCATATATATATATATATATATATATATATATATATATATATATATATATATATATAATTTGTATTAATAATCTATATATATCAATGTATCAAATGTCAATAATAATAATAAAATAATAGTAAATTAACACCCAAACCCAAGCAAAAATAAATAAATTACTATTATTTATTTATTTTGTCTTATTTACTGTTATTAATAATTTATTTTATTTTTTTTAGGGTTGGAGGTTAATTATTTATTTATTATTACTTAGTATTCATTTATTGAATGTATTATTTATTTATGAATATTTGTATTTATATGTGTATTTATTTCACATGTGTTTATTCATTTATTAGTAATAGCTGTAGTAGTAGTAGTAGTAGTAGTAGTAGTAGTAGTGGTGTCAACACCCTACAAAAAGTAAATAAATAAATAACCCTAACCCCTAATCCTAACCCTAAACTAACTTTAACTCTAACCCCCTACCCAATGAAAAAAAAATCAATATATGAATAATAATAATAAAATAAAGAAATAAAAGCTATTGGAAAATCTAAAAAAGCTGAAATACCTAGCAACAAATGATGCAACAGATGATAGTTTTCTCTATTGGCTAATAAAAAAAACCACCAAAGCTCAAAGTATAAAAACACACACGTCGCGCATAAAAACGTGCAAAAGAACACCAGAAAAACGCTTAAAGACGCTACATTCAGATGTGAATGCAGCCTAAATGAAGGGAAGCTCTGCTGACTTCCATCATCCAATCAATTTCAAGTGCATTTTTTTTTTATGTTTCTTGTATGTGCTTGGGTATTCTTTGAAAGTGAAGCTTTACCTCATTTATTAAACTCTGGAGCAACTGGATTGCAGGTTGCACAGTTTACTTGCCCCTTTAGTAAATCAACCCAAATGCATTCAAAGTTTTCCAAACAGAAACCGATGATGAAAAATATTTCTATAATCTTTATAAGTCGACAAGAATACCAAGAATAATGGCCGAATTACAAGTATTTAATAGCTTCTCCCATTTCAAATCAATTATAGCAAGTCTGAAATACTACCAATCCTTGTGCTATGCGCACACAGTTACAAAGCTCCTTTTCCTTCACTTGGTGCCAGAGCTCTTTGAAATACCTGGGTACCCGCCTAACAGTCACTAGTAATTGGGCACAACTTTATTCAGCTAATTATGCCCCCCTGCTGACTAATGTTCGCACTGACCTGACCAACTGGGACCGAACATCCTAAAAATGAATATTTTGCCAAGGGTTTTGTTTTATTAATGATACTCATTTCCCTCCCCAGGTAGTTTTTTCGGAGCCTTCACAGTCTTTTCATATGTTTTGTCTGGAGCAATGAAAGACTTAATTTAGCCTTCTCTATTTTGAAAAAGCCCAAATGGCCTGGTGGAATGGGATCCCTGACATCCATCATTATTACCAGGCTATAGCTCTCCAAAGAATCTTAGATTGGCATTATCACATGAAAAAAAAAGCTTTGGGTACCTTTGGAGATGTTTTTGGCTGGACTTAAAGTGGTGTTCCGGTCGAAGTTATACTTTTTAAATAAAAATACCCCTATAATACACAAGCTTAATGTATTCTAGTGAAGTTAGTCTGTAAACGAAGGTCTGTTTTGTTAGTTTATAGCAGTAGTTTGTTATTTTATAAACTTCCAGCAGGCCGTGGCCATCTTAAGTGTGGGCATCTGAAGCCAGACTGTATTTCTTCCTGGATCTCATCCTTGCAGATCTCACACATGCTCAGTGCAGCACAAGCAGTGTAATAGGTTTCAGGTCAGGTTTCCATAGCAACGGCAGTGTCAGAGGAAGTTGCCGCCCCTTCCCAGAAGGCATTGCAAACAGGAAATGATGCGATGGGCCACGGCCAGGGAGGAGGAAGTGAAAAATGAATACAGCAGATATACAGTAGGTGCTGAGAAAAAAAATTAAAAAATATCCAATTCGTTTACAGTGCACAGTTTAGTGAGGGATGCTAAAGAGTTGTAAAAGTGGGTGGAACTCCACTTTAACTTGTTTCTGCCCCTTGGTTGAGCTGAGCTCACTACTACGACCCATGCCTTACACTTATTGGATGTCCTGAATG
Organism: Lithobates septentrionalis; assembly: GCA_037952835.1. Classification (NCBI taxonomy): domain Eukaryota; kingdom Metazoa; phylum Chordata; class Amphibia; order Anura; family Ranidae; genus Lithobates; species Lithobates septentrionalis. Next base: position 1,031,547 of record JBBDGP010002241.1, on the reverse strand, counting down.
TGCAAGAACAATTATCGCCCCCAACATCCCCACTTGCGCCTCTTTTGGGCTCCCCCTGTGTCACGCCGTAAGAACACCTGCCCTTTTTCAGGACATGGGTGGTGGACGGGGAGGTGAGATAAGGCAGGTTTTTTCCAACAAGAGGGCCTCCTTTCCTTGAATGCAATGAGGGAGCAATATGGCAGCTTCCCCATGGACACCTGACCTTATAGGCAAATTCTCCATTTTATTTATTATTTATTACAGGTACTTATATAGCGCCATCAATTTACGCAGTGCTTTACATGTGTATTGTACATTCACATCAGCCCCTACCCTCAAGAAGCTTACAATCTAAGGTCCCTAACTCACATTAATACATACACATACTAGGGCCAATTTAGACAGGAGCCATGCAATTGACCTACCAGCATGTCTTTGGAGTGTGGGAGGAAATGTGCACAATTTAAAGGCCAGACTTTGCGCTCCACCCTCACTCCTTTCGGTCTAACGCCTGCTGGAGAGCTGTGGCCAACGTAGCACTTTCCTACATATCTGGTGGGAGTGCCCCAAGTTACGTCCCTTCTGGATTGACATCAAAGCCCAAATCAAACGCATTTTAGATATTGATGTCCCTGATTTGCCGATTCACTTTTTGTTACATGTTCCTTACATCCCTCTTAGCCATAATAGGTAGTTCTGCCTCACCTCCTCAGTGCAGCGAGGTGCCTAATTCTGGTGTATAGGAAGAAACCCCAAGCTCCTAGTCGGATGGAGATTGTTACTCAATTTCTCCAAAGGCCGCCAAAAATCAAAGAATGGCGAAACTTTAACGGTTCGCATGTGCTGCTCCTTTAACCATGGTCCGGTCTCTCTCTCTGGGAAAGGATTGGCAGGAGCGCCGTCAACATTTACTATAAGTTGAAGGTGAGTGATATCGGACTTCATTTAGAGCGCTGTTAAAAGTAGTATGTTGCGTAATCCGCTTAGGCCTCCTAAGCCCAGGAAAAGCCCTTTAGGAATGTCAGACTTACGATGCACAATGTGTGTTCAAGTTGTTACTTGCAAAAGTCAGACTCGGACACGATGGTGTTCTATAATACACGCACCAGGTCATCCGAGGAGTCAGGACAAAGCTTATATCACCAATACTGATTTAATCCCAAAAACTGCTGAGGTGGAGTGGTGGGCCTTCAGAGGGGTGACTGGAGAATGCAGGGCGAATATTACAAGACTAGAGATTTAAAGCTCCCCTCTAGCCAAAATCCCCAGTTAACCTTACTGGTAAAGGTTAACTAGATTCTTGGAACCTTTCAGGACAGCAACATAATAGATTATTAGTCCCTCCCTCTACAGGAAACACAAGTGGAGCAAGTGGAAAGCCCCTAGAGCCCACCTCAGGAAGATTTCTAGAAGTACCATTATCAGTAAAGCTAACTTGGGATTTCCCCAATCATCTTTTAGGACAGCAACATGAGAGGGGAGGCAGGTAATAAAAAAGCCTACCCCAGGGTGTGACTATGGCCTGTAAAACCTTTCTGCCAAACGCTAGGTCTTATGGAAGAAACTACCTCACAATTCAGTTTTCTGAGTTCCTTAAAATATTGTGACCATCTTGGGGAGATACATGGAGTCTGGGCTGTATCCCTATCTGGGAAAATCTTCAGATGGGGTTTCTTAAAGGATAAGGTTTGTAGATCTCCAACTCTTACAACTCAGCTTGTTGAGAAAGGATCTCCACTCTATTGCATTTGACAAAGGAATCCTAACTAGATGAAAAAGCCACTTTGCAGATTTGTTCCACTGACCCTCCCATTTTCAGGGATTTTCCACAATGTTGCAAAGAACCTGTTAGAATGATCTTTTATTGCAGGAGGTACTTGCGATCCTTCTTTTATTTACAGCTTCTTGTTTTCTTTAAAATGTTGTGACCATCTAAGGTAGAGATATGGGGTTTCCCTTGAGTATAGCCCTATCTGGGAAATTCATCAGATGGGGTTCCTTAAAGGATAAGGCTTGTGGTTCCCCAACTCTCACAACTAATGTTGTTACAAAAGGACCTCCGCTCTATTGTTTGTCGAAGTTATCTGGACTAGATCAAAAACAAACTTTGCAGATTTGTTCTACTGACCCTCCTGCTTTTGCTTTCCACCATGTTGCCAAAGATCTATTATGCCGCGTATACACGGTCGGACTTTTCGTCTACAAAAGTCTGACGGACGCCAACGGACAAAATATGGCTGACAATCCGATCGTGTGTGGGCTTCCCCGGACTTTCAGCGGACTTTTCCAGCCGCAAATCTCACGGACTTTAGATTTGAAACATGCTTCAAATCTTTGCGTCGTAAGTACGCCGGACCCAGAAATCTGCTCGTCTGTATGCTAGTCCGACGGACAAAAACCCACGCTAGGGCAGCTATTGGCTACTGGCTATCAACTTCCTTATTTTAGTCCGGTGTACATCATCACGTACGAATCTGTCGGACTTTTGTGTAATCGTATGTAGGCAAGTCCGTTCGTTAGAAAGTCTGCCGCAAGTCCGCCAAAAGTCCGTCGAAAGTCTGTCGGACAGGCTGTCAGACTTTTGTAGACGAAAAGTCCGACCGTGTGTACGCCCCATTAGAATGCACTTTTAATGCAGGAGGTACTTGCGATCCTTCTTTTATTTACAGCTTCTTGTGTTCTTTAAAATGTTGTGACCATCTAAGGTAGAGATATGGGGTTTCCCTTGAGTATAGCCCTATCTGGGAAATTCATCAGATGGGGTTCCTTAAAGGATAAGGCTTGTGGTTCCCCAACTCTCACAACTAATGTTGTTACAAAAGGACCTCCGCTCTATTGTTTTTCGAAGTTATCTGGACTAGATCAAAAATAAACTTTGCAGATTTGTTCTACTGACCCTCCTGCTTTTGCTTTCCACCATGTTACTCCAAAGACATGCTGGTAGGTTAATTGAATCCTGTCTAAATTGTCCCTAGTATGTATGAATGTGAGTTAGGGACCCTTAGATTGTAAGCTCCTTGAGGGTAGGGACTGATGTGAATGTGCAATGTATATGTAAAGTGCTGCGTAAATTGACGGCACTGTATAAGTACCTGAAATAAATAAATAAAATAAATAAATAAATGTTGCCAAAGATCTATAAGAATGCACTTGTAATGAATGAGATACTTGTGATCCTTCTTTACAAAGATAGAGTTTGCTTTATTCATCTGAAAACTGTGCTTTGAGAAGCCTGTAAGCCTTTTTTTTAGGTCCACCAAACAAAATAGCAAGATAACTGAATCTTCTGAAGTCTCTTACAAAATGTAAGTATCTAAAGAGGTACTTCGGACAGCTAAACAATGGAATCTTATATCCCTAGTGCAGTGATGGGAAACCTTGGCACCCCAGATGTTTTGGAACTACATTTCCCATGATGCTTATGCACTCTGCAGTGTAGTTGAGCATCATGGGAAATTTAGTTCCAAAACATCTGGGGTGCCAAGGTTCGCCATCACTGCCCCTAGGGTGTTTCAGGTTGTTGTAAAAAGAAAGTCGCACAGTTTCTTAAGTTCTATAAAACATTGTGACCACCTTGGGTAGAGATATGGGGTTCCGCGTGAGTATAGCCCTATTTGGGAAAATCATTAGAAAGGGTTCTTAAAAGTGGTATTAAACAATGTTGGCTTATATGTAGGTGTCTAACTTGGCTTGTATATGTAGGTATCTAAAGAGGCACATTTGGACATCTAAATGATGAAAGCTCTCGTCCATTTGAGTTGTTGCAGAAAGAAAGTAGCACTATTTCCTGAGTTCTATAAAATATTGTGACCATCTTGAGCAGATTCTGCCCAAGGTGGTCTGGCTTGAGTATAACCCCCATAGCTCCCAACTGTGCCTGTTTTGGAGGGACTACCCCTGATTTGAAGGGAGTACCCCTGTTTTGGAGGGACTACCCCTGATTTGGAGGGAGTACCCCTGATTTGGAGGGAGTACCCCTGATTTGGAGGGAGTACCCCTGATTTGGAGGGACTACCCCTGATTTGGAGGGAGTACCCCTGATTTGGAGGGACTACCCCTGATTTGGAGGGAGTACCCCTGATTTGGAGGGACTACCCCTGATTTGGAACAAAGTCTCTCTGTCCCTCTTTCCTCCTCATTTGTTTCTCATTTTGGTCTGATGTATATACCAGTATCTAAAATCCACTATTTATCTATCAAAACATGTTTTATAGTGCTAAACCTTTCATCCAACTTCTAAATTGTTGCATTTGTACATTTCAAAAGGCAATATCAAGGAATAGTAGTTGTAAAAAAAAGCACTTCTGGGTTTAACCAATTATTTTTTGTGTATTTTCTCTTCACATAACAGGGGCACGGTAGGGGTTTTTCCTATGCCTACATTCTTTTGCTAACAGGTGTCCCTCTTTCCCATCTCAAAGTTGAGGAGTATGTAACTCTATCTAGGAAAATGATCAGATGGTTCCTTGAGGGGAAAAAAGGCTTGTAGATCCCCCACCTCTTACAACCTTCGTTGCTGTGAAAGGACCTCCACTTCTCAGTATTTGAAAAAGGTATCGTGACTAGATCACATAGATGCTTTGCAGATTTGTTCTTCTGATCCTTCCGCAATTTCTACCTACAATATTGCCAAAGATCTGGTAGCACGCGCTTTTAGTTAAGGAGGTACTTGCAATCCTTCTTTATATGCAAAAAAAAATTTTGTATAATTGCTTTGTCTATCTGGCAATTGTGCTTCTAGAATCTTGTTAGCCCTTACTTAGAGCCATTACAGCAGATATCCACACGCTCCACCCACCCACTGCCGGTTTCCCTAAGGCTCGGTTCACACTGGGACGACTTGGGATCCGACCTGTACGCCCTCAAGTCGCCCCAAGTCGCCCCAGAAATAGATTCACATTGAAGTGAATGGGAGCGTCTTAATAGACACTACTGAAGTCGCTCCGACTTCAGAGTGTACTCCCTGTACTACTTTGATCCGACTTGGTAGGCGACCTGTACCATAGAAATCAATGGAAGTCGCCTCCAAGTCGGATCTCTCTGTAAAGTCAAGCGACTTTGCAGGGAAAACCCCTCCCTCCCCCCTCCCTCCCAGAGAGCTGATTGGCCACAGGCGAAGTCGCCTGTCATGGAGGCGACTTCAAGTCGCCTTGTAATTTGCTAAAGTCGCGTCGAAGTCGCATCGAAGCCGCGTTGAAGTCGCCGTGCAAAGTCGCGCTGAAGTCGTGTTGCCCCAGTGTGAACCGAGCCTTAGTTGGTATGGCGGCGCCTGCACCCGATCCGAGGGACGGATCGGCCTCGGGGGGCTGACATCGCGGGCTCCCTGGACAGGCAAGTGTCCTTATTAAAAGTCAGCAGCTGCAGTGTTTTTGCAGCTGGAACTTTGCTTTAACAGGGGCACAGGAAGCAATAAAAACTGACAGGGGATCTAATCCATCTCCACTCTATCCAAAACTAAAAAAAAAAGTTTTGCCTTTAGTTATACTTTAATTTCATCTTTTCCCTTGACTCCAATGCATTTCAGAAAAATGGCCACAGTCTTGGAGAATTAACCAATTATTTGCAGAAATTTCAAAAAATGTAAACTTTAAACTTTGTCCATTCCTATTGTGACCTAAGTGAGGCTAATGCCGCGTACACATGAGCGGACTTTTCAGCATCAAACGTCCGGTGGTCTTTCCGACGGACTTTCGACGGAGTTATGAGGGACTTGCGAACGACCGGACTTGCGCACACACGAACAGACTAGAGTCCGTTCGAAAGTCTGGCCGGTTGAACGTGATGATGTACGACCGGACTAGAATAGGGAAGTTCATAGCCAGTAGCCAATAGCTGCCATTGCGTCCTTTTTTGTCCGTCGGACTAGCATACAGATGAACGGATTTTTCTATCTGACTCGAGTCCGTCGGAAAGATTTAAAACATGTTCTAAATCTAAAGTACGTTTGATTTTCGACATAAAAAGTCTGCTGAAGGTCCGGTGAAGCCCACACACAATCGGATTGTCTGACGGATACATTCCATCGGACCAGGCCGGTCGAAAAGTCCGCCCGTGTGTACGCGGCTTTAGGATTTTTTGGACAAAATTTGAAGGGTGTAAAATGTTTGCAGCAATAAGTGAGTGGAATGTACAATGGCGGGTCTCCTGGGGAATCAACTGCAAATCGATCATTGAATCCAATAACCTGCTGTGTGAAAGTAGTGTTGACCTATGACCTACAGATCCCTTATTAAGCTAACGATGGCAAAAGCAACTCAATCATGTGAATGTGTTTTATAACAGTTTTCCCACAGAAGGATAGGAAAGGTGTTTATGTTGGTAGCCAATCAGGCTACCTGACTGTCGACCCAAATGAGCACCATTTTATGCTTTTTTTCACAATCTGTTGTCCAGTATTCTCACTATTTACTGTCAGCAGCCCTGAAGAAGGTAGTATTGAGCCCTCGAAACACGTTGGTATTTTCTTGTGGCATCCTGTCATGTGCAATAAAGATTTACTGGACTTGCATTGTGTCTGTGGCACTCTCTCATTCTATCTACATTCCTTAGAACACTCCAGGGGACTAGAGAGCTGCCTCTAGACAGTTGTCACCAAAACATGTGCCCCAATTGGAAGGCTTCCCCTCTATTCTTGTTCCAGTAAAAACACAAGTTTTGAGCGTTCCCTCACTTTTAGTCCCAGTGACAAAAATGACTAATGGTCATGAGGACAAATATGCCTCTTGATGGAATTAAGCTGGCCATACATGAATCAAAATTTGGCCAGTTCGGCAGGGACTAAACAAATTTTGATCCATGTATGGGCCAGCTGCTTGTACACAAGTTGATCTATCGGTTGACCTGCGTACAACCAGCCTGTCGGGTTTTTCCCGAACAACCAGTGCTGCCGGCCGTAGCCGTCAACATTGATCATTGTATTCTGACAGCGGGGAAGGCTCTCTTCCTTGCAGAATTCAATAGCACAGCAGGAAGGATTCCCCCATCCTCATCAAATGTGTGAATGGGGGAATCAGCTCTTTTTTTTTTTTTTTTTTGTTCAACCCGCTGGGGGAACATTTGAACCCCAAAACACATTGGATTTTATGATAGAAAGATTTAAAAAAATAAAATCTGGACTTTATACACTCTACTCTTGGCGCTTTCTTCGCTGCACACCCTACTCGCCCAAAGAGCCTACCTTTGGCCACCAATCCTGGGAGAGCTGTCTAGAGATTTTCATTGCCCTTACAAAGGGGGCCCTTTGAACCCCTGAAGTGTGTTGTATTGTAAAAGTCTAAAGTAAAAGTCTGAATTAAAATTGAATTCTGGACTTTATACCTTCTGCTTTTTGAACTTTTCTCTTTGCACGCCAAGTCCCACACTTGTCCAAAAAAATTACATTTGGCCACCAACCCTTGGGAGATGCCTAGGGAGGTTCATTCATTTACGTTGCTTAAGGGCCCATTCACACCAGAAACTGCACAAAACGGCGCATTTTTGACTGCATCTTAACTTGCATTTGAAGCACTCTTGACGTGTGCTTGAATGCGTTTTGCATGGATTTTGCGCTGCGTTTTTGGGCTTAAGGGGGTGCGGTGCAGGCATTTGAAGTGCATTTGAAGAGCGATCCCTGCGTTTGCGCAAAAAAATGCAGCATGCTCTACTTTTTTTAACTGCACTGCATTGATGTCAACTATGCCCATAGGATCACCTTGATTTTGGGCTGTCTATGCAGTTGAAGTGAAGTTCAAAATGCAGCCAACTGCATTCAACTGAGTTTGGTGTGAAAGGTCCCCAAGACTTGCCTGAGGACACCTACTACCTTCAGAGATCCAGTTCTTCAGACCTTTCTTCTACTTTGTACAATATGAACTTGTCTGAGGTCCCAACCCCTTTCTAACCTATCCAAAAAAGTTTTTAAAAAGTTTCAGCTTTAGATATTTTTAATAAGTGTTTACCAGGCTATTTGCAGTTGTGGCAACCTTTAAAAGTATGCAAAATCTGGAGGCACTCCAATCTAAAATGTAAAAAAATTAAAATGTTACTTTTCAACGAGAAACCCGAGTCTGGAACAATGCACACAACCACCTTGCCGATATTAACTTAACATCAGAACCCCCCCTTCACATCAGAGTCCCCTCTTTAAATCAGAGGTCCCCCTTTCACGTCAGAGGTCCTCCCATCACATCAGAAGTTCCTCCTTCACGTCAGAGGTTCCCTCATCACATCAGAGGTCCTTCCATCACATCAGAGGTTCCCCATTACATCAGCAGTTCCATCTTCACATTAGAGGTTCCCCCACCACATCAGAGATTCCCCCTTCACATTAGAGGTTCCCTCGTCACATCAGAGGTCCACTTATCACATTAGAGTCCCCCTTCACTTCAGAGGTTCCCCCTTCACATCAGAGTCCCCCTTCACATCAGAGGCCCCCCCCCCCCCACATCAGAGGTCCTCCCATCACATCGAAGGTCCCTCTTCACATCAGAGGTTCCCCATCACATCAGAGGTCCTCCCATCACATCAAAGGTCCCTCTTCACATCAGAGGTTCCCCATCACATCAGAGGTCCTCCCATCACATCAAAGGTCCCTCTTCACATCAGAGGTCCTCCCATCACATTAGCGGTCCCATCTTCACATTAGAGGTTCCCCATCACATCAGAGGTCCTCCCATCACATCAAAGGTCCCTCTTCACATCAGAGGTTCCCCATCACATCAGCGGTCCCATCTTCACATCAGAGGTGTCCTCATCACATCAGAGGTCCTCCCATCATATCAGAGCTCCCATCTTCACATCAGAGGTTTCCACATCACATCAGAGACCCTATCATGTCAGAGGTCCCTCAACACGTCAAAGTCCCCCATCAGATCAAATTTCCCCCTATACATCAGAGGCCCCTGATCATCACGGAGTCAGAGATCCCCCATCACACCAGAGTCTCCCCATTAAATCAAAGCCCCCCCCCCAGATCATAGAGCCTGATCCAGGGCAAACTGGGTCTCATGCTTGTGGCACCCGAGGACTTAAAGAGCACCCCAGAGTGCCAATGCACACTGGTTGAGGAACACTGCTTTAAGAAACCAATTATCCCATTGCTCTTGGGTCTTGGTTCACCCAGAGGAACATAGCACTCTAGCACTAGTATCTGCTGTGTCACGTGTTGACCGATAGAACTTTTGGACCTGCGCATTTACAAGTATGGGAGCGTGGGGTTCCCAGGACCATAAGAATGTGTTGTGTTATTAGGATAGTAATGAAGGGCACAAGCGGGCTATGCTCCCTCTTTCTAAATAAAAGGGAAAACTGTACTTTTTTTTTATGGCTTGCATCTTTAAAGGGTTAACTAGTGTGCAATAGGTCTGCTAATTTTTGGCTGAATCTCCTCCACTAGCACAAGTGTAAAAATCTGCCTGCCTTTCTGCATGCCAAGCAAGCAAAGCTTGAAAAAAAGAAGAAGGCGGGGTGGTCATAGCTTCTCAAGGTGGTTGCCTGGGGGAAGAAGAAGGCACTGAACGTGGCAGGGGTGTTAGCTTGACCCCGTGCCATTGAGCTAAAAGCCTTTTGCCGGATAATAAAGAGGTTCTGCTGTGTCCCAGTGAGATTTCCTTCCAGCCAGGAACCTCGGAGCAGATTACACAATTCATCTGCCTTCGAAGATAGCCACCCTTTGTTCCGTGTGCGCCGGAGACACTTTGACAAATTCGCATTGTGACTGTGTATCGAGCTGGCCTTTCCCGTGTAAGTCATTTGCATGGGCGATGTTCAAGCAACAGAATGTGCCCGCGGTGGGGGCGCCTCCTCCGACTTGAGTTTGCAGGCCGCTTCCGCTCGGCGCACCTCGTGAGCGCCGAACCCCATTAGGCTACATGGCCGAAAGACACAGAGAATTTCAGAATGCAGAACACTTTATTATTCCCAAAGGAAAATTATTAAGATATAGATTCTTGCAAGGCTGGATATGCTCAATACATTTTTGTTTAGGCATTATCCAGGGTCACCGTCTACTGAGATGCTAGCTCAGAGATAAATCTTGGTGCCTGTGCAGTTCTTGGCTGTGGCTTCTTACCTTGTGGCCTTGTAACAATGTTGTAGTCCAGTGATTCTCAACTAGGGTTCCTCCAGAGGTTGCTAGGGGTTCCTTCAGCATTGGGCCATTTCTGCCTCTCGGATAAGTTCCCACCGACATCATTGATCTTTTTAGCTATCTGTAAGGAGGTAATTCTTCCCAATGACCACAAGTGTAAGGACCATTCTTCCCAATGACCATCACACTAATGTATCATGAGTTGTAGATTTCTAATTTTTACCAGGGGTTCCCCGAGACTGGAGAACTATTTCAAGGGTTCCTCTGTGTTGAAAAGGTTGAGAAAGGCTGTTGTAGTTCGATCACTGGAGAAGGAGAGACTGAGGAAATGGTTCTTCCTGCCTGCAGCAGACTGATGATATCTTCTGAGCCCAGGCAAATCACTGGACTGGAGCTCAAGGACGGCTTTTCATTGGTGAAAGGTTTCATTGCTGAAATATGATATTGACATGCACAGGTGTGCGCAACCTATTGTATTAGGGTGTGCACCCCAAAGCGCAAACACACGTTTTTCTCTGCAGACTCAGTTGTACAGGGCAGTGAATGAATTTGAAGTGCTCTGTGCTGAGTGGCTTCCTGTTCATTCACAAACTGAAGCATAGGAGCCAGCAGAATGGACTTCCAATAATGTGAGCTCTGTGAGAGCCAATCACACAATAGAGAAGCCGTGCCGCCTCCAGGCAATAAAGCCCACTTAAAGGACCACTGGAAGCGGAATTAAGGGGTTAGGGAGGCAGTAAGACAGGATGCCAACTAGGGGAGGGAGGGTGGAGGCATTAAACAAGTGTACCTTTCATACTTAGGAAAATTCATTGTGAATGGCACCCCAGCGCACTGTACAACAGAGACAAGTGCACATACAGTGGCTTGTAGTGCGTTGAAAAAAAAGGTCATGTTCGTTAATTGTTCCCTCAAGGTGCCTTAGTGGTCCTTTCATAACAAACAGGCTGCCTTAAAGTGAACCTGTTCCCAGACCATGCACACTAACGTATTTACATATTCAGAAACAACAGTAAAAGCATTTTGAAACAAGCTCTCATTTACCTCCCTCTGTAGCTATAGAGGAGGAGAGATTCATCTTCAAAGTTCACAGAGGCACTTTAAATATGTTTTTTTGTTTATATATATATATATATATATATATATATATATATATATATATATATATATATATATATATATATATATATATATATATATATATATATCATTCTCTTGGTTCCTCTCAAGACCTCCTGCTCTCTAGCTCCCTAATCACCTCCTCCCATGCTCGCCTCCAGGATTTTTCCAAAGCCTCTCCAATCCTATGGAATGCCCTAACCCAATCTGTCCCCTTATCTCCTACTCTATTAGATTTTAGAAGATCCCTGAAAACTCTTCTCTTCAAGCCTACCCTACCCACACTTAACAACTGTATTTTCATTTTTTCCATCAGCTCATCCCCCACAGTTATTACCTTTTTGTTTCCACTTGACCCTCCCTTCTAGATTGTAAGCTCTGTATCCCTCCTGTATTGATTTGCATTGTAAGTGTACTGTCTGACCTCATGTTGTAAAGCACTGCGCAAACTGTTGGCGCTATATAAATCCTGTATATATGTATATATATATATATATATATATATATATATATATATATATACACATATACATAGTGAGATATATATATATATATATATATATATATATATATATATATATATATATATATTTCTATTGCATTATAAGCAGCTAGAGAGGTTAGGGAATTACTTATTTTTAAGAATTTTTACTGCTTGATTACTACTTTACCCCTTTCTGATGCCTCCTGGGGGCCCTTTAAGTGGGCTTTAATGCCCAGTCATCACACATATGCTACCACACCATGCTGAATGGTGGAGTTTCTGATAATGTGACCACTGTGATTGGCTGTCACAGTAGTCACATGATGGGGAGCCCACCCCACCAATGCTTCCCATTGTAAATGGTGACAGGGAGCTGTTGGTGACAGCTTGGTCAGTGTGCTGGAAGCGGGTAGTGAGAGCACTCCCAGTACACAATAGCAGAGCCCCATGGATGCATATATGTGGCAGGCAGGCAGGAGTTAAGGCCCACCCGCTATATATATGTGTTACACGATGAAAGTTGATGTCGATTCTCTGGGCACAGGTGCACTTTAAGGCAGTGCATGTGGCTTCCATCCAATTTGGCTTTAGCTGTGACAGCACAGCTGCCCAAGGTTAGTAGCGTGTAATCCGTGACTGGGTAGGGGATCGGGACTGATGTTAACGGCTTGATGTTTCCTGTAAACTGCTGAAACGCATTCTAACTATATGTCTGTCTCTCCCTCTTGCAGGTAACATTATAGGCTCCGGTATCTTCATCTCCCCAAAGGGTGTCCTGGAACACAGCGGGTCTGTGGGCTTGGCGTTAATCATCTGGGTCCTCGGGGGCGGGGTCTCTGCCCTGGGCTCCATGTGCTATGCTGAACTTGGAGTCACAATTCCTAAATCTGGAGGTGATTATTCATATGTCACTGAGATTTTTGGTGGGTTAACAGGGTAAGTAATAGATAATCGGTATCTGTTGTTCTGAACATGCATTGCCTTCCTCTAGGGCTGGGTCTGTTTTGTCACTTTTATGGAAGCAAGAATGGGCATTAGCCTATGGGCTGTGGATGCAGACAAGCCCTGCATTTGGAGGGGCTAGACAGTTGCTCTCTGATCTACAGGGAGCCAACTGTTCATTTTACTAGTTGGCTGAAAACGTCTTTATGTGATAGCCGTGGCTCTTGCCATGAAATGTAACTTCTGGATGGTAGGGGCCCTATTCCCCCCCACCACCACTACCACCCTTCCCATTCCTACATTACCTGTGGCTTAACTGTCCTGATAGAATAAGACAACATAAGAGTGCCAAAGCTATAACATGAGTCTAGTAAATCTTTACTGAAGAATAACAGAAGGTCAATAAAATAACCAACACATTTTCAGGGTTCACTGGTCCTTCATCAGGGCTTGTGGTAAGCTGAGCTGGAAAAAACACATTATATCCGTGCTCGGACTAGTGTATCAGCAGAGCCACTCAGGCCGCCAGTCAAGCAGATATCATGTACTTATTCTCGCTCAGTTTATCACATATGCCCTGATCTTTGAAGGGAACCCAGTGAACCCCCAAAACAAATTGGCTTATTTTTTGTTTTGTGACCTTCTGTAATGTGCAATATTAGTGGACTTGCATTATAAGACTCACATGATATCTTTGGCACCCTCATCCTTGTCATGCTCCTTAGATTACTTCAGGCACCCCCACCAAGGGGGTCCTGGGGTGAGGATACCCTGGAGGACAAAGGGAAAAAAAAGGGCCCTGGTTGCCGGAGACCTGCCTCTAAAATCTGGATTGAAGGTCTTGTCCCTCCCGTTTTGGCTCCAGCGCTCTATTAACACGTTGATTTACTGTACTGATGAAAGTCATTGTGTACCCAGAGCCCAGAAGAGCTTGCACTTTATTAATCCTAGCACATGTGGCACCCTCGTAGGTTTAGGGTAGGCTGCTAGGTAGATTTAGTTTGGCTCTGTTGTAATCAGTGAAGCAGGGGGGGTTGATTGGTTAGGGCTGCTCAGGTTTTCACAGGCTGCTGTTCTACTACTTCCCACTGTAGTCTGGAGATTTCTAGAACAAAGTGGGAGGGAGGGCAGAGACTGCAACATGAATATTTATTGGACTTTGGCCAGTCTTTATGGAGGTGTGCCCAGAAGGTGGGGAATAACCCATAAATAGTCTAAAGCATGGGGGGCAGGGGAGTCTGCAGTATAGTGATGTAAGACAGCATCCCAGGGTTCAGCTCCTCAGAAGAGACCCCTGTTGAGGGGCCTTGCCCTTCTGGGCAGTAGCCAGGGTAGAGAGCTCAGCTGGTTGAAGACGTCGAGGTCCCAGCTAGGCCTAGCTGGGGGGACCTAAACAAAGAGCATCTAAGGAATTCAAAGTGTCAGGAGAAAGCTTATGGGAGGAAAGCCAGGAAGGAAGATCTGGGAGAGATTCTAAGTTGTTCAGAGGCTAATTGAGTCTTCATCCCCCTCACGGGAAAGAGCCTGCTGGATGTCGGCAGGAGTCATCGGATGATCTTTTGCTGCAAGAATTGACCATGTGAAACTTCAGTCTCTGGGAAGAGGACAGGTCACAGGCAGTAAGGAGATTCTGTGGGACTTTTGTTGGGAGAGTACAACCAGAAGTGGTGCAAGTACTGCCAAGCAGGGGTGAAATATCGTCAGGTGCTGTATATGTGCAGCTGGAGTTGCACAAGTTTTTCAAGAGCTGGGTAAGAGCAGCCAGAAGGTTAGCAGTCTTCAAGTTCTGTTCAAATTCAAATTTTACAGTTTTAGGGTATCCCATGCTCCCTATCCCTATCCAAGTTCATAATTCCCCAATAGAACCCACAAAAAAGAAACCTCTAGACTGATTCTTGAGCCAGCGAAAGACTGCTGTGTGCCTGGCTGTGTGGGCACTAAGAGGAGGAGGGGGTGCGCTACACATCTCCTGTAGGACCAGTTTGGGTGCAAACCAATAAATCCATACAAACAGGCCAAACACACAAACTTCATATGATGTAGTGGGATTCAGATCCGGCAGTGCAGGAAAAAAAAAAATGCTGGTAACCTCATAGCTACCAGACTGCCTGTCCATTTTTTTTTCTATTGTCCATTTCTCATCACTTCCTGTCTCATCTATTTCTTTCCTCTGACAGGAAGTGAGAGGAAATCTCCCCAATAGGACACAGGCAGCTATAAAAAAACTCACAATCCTTTTTCACGCCATCTAAAAAAAAATAAGTGTTGTAGAAGTCATGTCATTGTAACCTATACTGTATATATTTCTTGTTTTATTTCTTTGTTCTGTTATTTTGTTATTAACATCTGCACCAGTAATGACCCTTCTCATGGTACGGTCTCAGGGATTTTCTTTAAAGCTGAACTCAGAGGAAAGTTCCCTTGCAGTGGAGCTCTAAAATGGATTCTTGAAAAGATTTCGGGAAGATTTGGCTAATATTCCTTATTGAAGTGATCATTAGGGAGGACAAAAATACTCCTAAGCAGGCGTGATCTCCATAGTGATCGGTAGATGAAAAGATACGGGTAGATGATGGAAATTTAAACTTTTTCAAAAACATTTGACCTTGACGCCACCCCACCCCCTCAAGCTCCCCAAGTGGCTGCATAATATGATGAGCAGCTTTAACCACTTGTCTACAGGGGAACTCATTTTAAATTTTTAAATGTTAAAATCTGCATTATTTTTCTAGAAATTACTATAACCCCTCCCCCCAAAATAAAGTATAATAATTTCTGAAAGCAGAGACCCAGTAGCATAAACTAGTGGAAGTTGCCATTTTTATGTCACACAATATTTGCACAGTTATTTATCAAACATGATGAATTTTGGTGCAAACAAACAAAACGTTATACCCAATTTTTGGTAAAATATAAAAGATTGGTTTGCATCGAGTAAATACTGTAGATACCAAACATGTCAAGTATTAAAATTGTGTACGTCCGTGGAATTGCAAAACACTATGGTACCTGAAATTCTCCATAGGCTGTGCTTTTTTATATAGGGTGTGAAGGGGGTGCTTTAAAAAAAATATATTATTTTTATTTATTTTATATTCTTTTTTTACACTTTTTCATATTTTTTTTTATATAGCTTTATGGCTATCACAAGGGGCTAACAAGCCCCCCTTAGTGATAGCATAGGCAGGTGACAGGTCCTCTTTATGCAGACATTGGGGGCCACTATTTAAGCACAAATCATGCTTGAATAGCTGCATTGTTGAGGAATGACAGCTGTGACCCCAGAAGTGATGTAATACACATCTCTTCCGGGGTCAATAGTCACGGGAGGGATCTAGGAACAGTTGTTCCCTGAGTTCCTCCTGCTCTTACTGGGCCAGCTGTTTCTTGCCTGGATCACTTTTTTTAGAAAGTCCTTCACTGGCTCTTAAAGGCGGTATCAAGATCACAGCTGCAGCAGTAGTTGTATGCTTGATTACCACTTGTCATTTAGAAACGTACCTTGGTAGACAAGTGGATAATCACTAATAGGGAGGACTCAGGAGGTAGAAGGGGCTGAACCAAGCTTCACATTAGTAAAGGTCTAGATTGGCATATAATTTCAACTGTTTTATTCTTGAGTCTATTGATCATTTTGCCATGCAGTTTTCTTTGAAGAAGTCCAAGACAGGCTTACTTTAAGGCAGGGGTGTCCGAACTGTGGCCCATAGGCTGGGTGTGGCCTTTTGGCTGCCTTTATCCTACCCTTGGGGCACTATTCCTCCCACTGACACCAATGATGGGGTACTTTTCCTCCCACTGACACCAGAGATGGCGAACTAATTCTCTCACTGACACCAAATTATGGGACACTATTCTTTCCACTGACACCAGTTATGGGGCGCTGTCTATTCCTCCCACTGACACCAGTTATGGGGCACTATTCTTCCCATTGACACCAATGATGGAATACTGTTCCTCCCACTGACACCAATGATGGGGTACTGTTCCTCCCACTGACACCAATGATGGGGCACTATTCCTCCCACTGACACCAATGATGGGGCACTTTTCCTCCCACTGACACCATCAATGGGGCACTATTCCTCCCACTGACACCATCAATGGGGCACTATTCCTCCTACTGACACCATCAATGGGGCACTACTCCTCCCACTGACACCATCAATGGGGCACTATTCCTCCCACTGACACCAACGATGGGGCACTATTCCTCCCACTGACACCATCAATGGGGCATTATTCCTCCCACTGACACCAATGATGGGGCATTATTCCTCCCACTGACACCAACGATGGGGCACTATTCCTCCCACTGACACCATCAATGGGGCATTATTCCTCCCACTGACACCAACGATGGGGCACTATTCCTCCCACTGACACCATCAATGGGGCATTATTCCTCCCACTGACACCATCAATGGGGCATTATTCCTCCCACTGACACCAACAATGGGGCACTATTCCTCCCACTGACACCATCAATGGGGCATTATTCCTCCCACTGACACCAACGATGGGGCACTATTCCTCCCACTGACACCATCAATGAGGCATTATTCCTCCCACTGACACCAACGATGGGGCACTATTCCTCCCACTGACACCAACAATGTAATTTAATTTTACTTCCACTAATAATCAAGCTTATGGCGTTGTTTACTCCCACTGATACCAGGGCATGTCTACTCACACTGGCCACAGTTCGGTCCCCCTAAAGTTTGAAGGGCAGTAAACTGGCCCTTTTGTTTTGAAAGTTTGGAGACCTCTGCATTAAGGTATGCAAGATATCACTTAAGGCATGCTAAATGGTATGCAATATTATTAAAAGGAAAGCCACTTTAGCATGCCTGAAAGGGTCATTCATTTCTTAGCATGTATGCAAAAAAAATATATCTGATGCTGAGCCCACTTTAAAGCTGAACTCCGGGCAAAAAAAGTTTACTCTTGCAGTTGGCCCCTTCCCTACTGCAAATGTTTTGCTTAGGTGGTGATGAATAAGGTGATATGCTTACCTTATTCCTCTCTTCCCTGGCAGCCAGCGCTCTCCTCTACTGTCTGGTGCTCCCTGATTGTGGGCGGGTCTTTGGAGTCCTCTGCAGGTCCTGCATCGTACAGGATGACATCAGAGAGCTGCGACCAGTTGGGCAGCGAAGGGAAGAGGCTTCCAGGGAGAGGAAGGAGCCTGCATGAGTGAGGAATAAGTATATCACCTTATTCATCATCCGCTAGTCAAAATGAGCAGTTAACCTTGCAGCAGGAATGCAGACTCATTGCAAAGGGTAAATCTTTTTTTCCCCAGAGTTCAGCTTTAATAAGACACGCCCCTGAGGTGCAGGTAACACCAATGGCTGGCCTATGCTAGACCAATCATAAGTTCTGGCCCCACCCACCTATGAGCACACAAACCCCTGCGGGTCTTACTTGAAGTGAATGTTGTATGTAGATCAGGATATTCTGCCTCCTGCCCTGACTCTCCTCTGCTGACTCTTGCAGGTTCCTGCTTCTATGGAGCGCCGTTCTTATTATGTACCCCACCAGCCTGGCAGTCATTGCACTGACATTCTCCAACTACGTCCTCCAGCCTGTGTTCCCGGACTGTATACCGCCGTATGACGCCACCAGGACCCTCTCATTGGTCTGTCTGTGTAAGTTTCACAGGTACATAGCTATAAGTTGGAGGTAGAAAAGAAAAAACTCCATTCTAACTGCTGATAGGCCATTGAAGAGATTCTACAGTCTAAGGGTTGGTCACATACAGTATATTGAAAGCTAAAAGATAGGGCACATTTAAAACTTCCAGTCTACACAACAGACATTACATGAGTAGCCAAGTCTCAGAGCCCCTGAGGCCTAATGGTGACCTCCAGAGTTAAGGACAACCGACATCCTTCAGTGTAGCGTGGGTTACAGGGCATGGTGGATGTAATGCGAGATGAACAGGTGGGCGCCAGACACTTTTTGAAGGCAAAGAGATTTATTGTATCTTAAACAAAACTGTGGGAGAGAGGATTAGGGCCAGGACACACTTAGGTAGATGCAATGTTAATTGGCAGACTCCGAGACTTCTATAGTTAGACAGCTATACAGGTGAAGGCCTCCAGCCGGACACCACTTCTGTATAGGTAGGACGCTGTCTCCTATGGCAACAATCTTGTAGCTGTTACTAATGGTAAAAGTATTCAACTTTCTGCAACATGAACAGTTCTCTTTACCCCAAACTCACTCACTGTAGGTCTTCACTCAACGAGCTCCCAGTCTCTCTCACTAGACTTCAGATCCACTGCCACTGGATCCCCTGAGCTCTTTCACTGTAGCACTGAGTATCTTTCTCAAGCTCGCCCCCACTCACAGATACTCCTCAAGCTTCACCCCTGCTGACATGTTGGGTCCCTGGCTTGGCACTCCACAAGCGTCACCTCTGCTGTCCCGCTGGGTCCCTGACTTGGCACTTGCTGAAGCTTTCCCACTTCTTCACCGTCCCAGGTTGGCGAGACGTCTGCTCTGGTACTGGCCTCAGCTCACTTGCTGTGGTCTCCGGTAGCAAGGTGGATGGTCCCTTTGTGGCGACAGCTTCCCCTCTACCTCCGACCACAACTGGTTCCCCGGCCGGCGGAACCGTAACGTCTGGCTGAACTACAAGCCTGTCATCCCAACCCTTCACTACTTCTGGATAGGCACTCAGGTAGCCGACCAGATGTCCCCGGGATAGGCCTTAGGTTTCTGGCCTAGCAGCCTGGGGCAATACGACACACGTCCACCCAGACAGCCGTCCAGGTGGCACAGAACCCCGATCACCTGACTCCACTCAAATAAATAGGCTCTCCCAGCAGATCAAGGGACCCAATAAAATCCCTGCCCATTGTCTGGGATACCCCATTCATTCCTAATCTGCCCTTGTCTTATCTAATGCCACCAGATACCCCGCCATCTAGTGACAGAAGAGAAAAGTGCAGCAATTCCAGAATTAAGGTGAAATCAATTGACCTCCTATCAATTGGCCAAGGCAACTATCATTTGGCAAATAAATTTAATAGCAGCCCTGCCTAAAGATCAGGGTGCTACACATGTGTTGCGGTCAGGGGCGGACTGATAACTCATGGGGCCCCCGGGCAATAGGAGATTATGGGGCCCCCGGGCAATAGGAGATTATGGGGCCCCCAGGCAATCAGAGATTATGGGGCCACACAGTATACACACACACAGTGTACAATCACACAGTATACACATACATGTACACACAGTATACACAGACAGATGTAAAAAAAACACAGATTTATACATACTGTCCCTGGTTTTACTGAGGCTGGCAACCCTGATGGGGCCCCCTAGTGGCCCAGGGCCCTCGGGCAGTGCCCTAATCGCTCAATGGTCAGTCCGCCCCTGGTTGCGGTACTGTTCATTTTACATTGCAGTGCTTCACATTACAAAAAAAGGGTCACAGACACATCCTATGGTGTGTTGGCAGCACGTTCATTTCAGTATCCTGCCTTAAGGTGACTGTAAATGATCAAAAACTAAAGTTAAAGGGCCCTCTAGGTACTGCCTCAAAAAAGTGCAATTGTAAATTAACCCTGTGTATTGCTCTCAAAATAAAAAGGAGGGGGAGAAAAATGGGATGGGAGCTCTCGGTAAGTATGGAATCTATCTAACTCAATTAAAAAACCTGATTATGCTCAACCATCCCAAATGAATACATATAAACACAACCCACTGTACATATATGGAAAAAGGCAAATCTTATTAGTATCAAAATACATGAAGAAAACCATCATAAAATCGGTTTCATTAAAGCATAGCATTCATACAGTTAAACACCATGTCCACCTCTCATAAACGTGAAGATATGACCATAAGTATAGCAAATTGAGGATCTATGACATTTGAGAAATTATTATTGCTTCACCCTTTGGCTCTTGTCGCCTCCACGGAGGGATACGTAAAGTATATGTGTGTATACACAGAAACCAAGGTATTGGCTAGTACTCCTGGAAAGGGCTAATTATCCCCGCACAGAGGTTGAGCCTCTGAAGCAGCCGGCGAAACCGGTCAGGCTACTCCATAGTCCACCTCTTGATTTTGACTATAACTATATATATATATATATATATATATATATATATATAAATAAATTAAAAATCTCAATTCGTAAACTGCTCTTACATTTAAATGCTAGATAAAAGTCCATAGAGGCCATCCAAGTGCTTTTGAAAGTGCTCAGTGCTTGCATATAAAGTGCTCCAGTGCTTGAAATGCTGCTCAAACAGTGAGGCCTCTTACCAGACAGGATTGATCTCAAGAAATAGAGATCACTTGCGCTTTGTTTCCCAAACAAGAACAGATGCTCTCACTCTCCAATCCCAGAGGATGCCTATTATGGGGAAACGCATCGGGCGGAGCTAGAGCTGTGACTTCATCAGGCACGGGGGGGAAAAGACAATCACGCGGCGAAAGTGTGGATCATAAGAACTTGGATGGACTCTATGGACTTTTATCTAGCATTTTAAGAGCAGTTTATGATTTGAAATTTTTAATTTATCTATATTTTTTTCACCATATTAATTAAGAGTGTATTTCTTTAATTATGCACAGGATCTGACATATTTTTCATGGTTGTTCATTTTCTTGATGTATAATTTGTCTAAATTGTTTAGTATGAGTATCTGTGACATTGTGTATTATTAAAGAGACAGCGTACTTTTCTTTGTAATAATATAGTCATATAAAGTCACATTATGTAGAATCCGGTGTTGTCCCTCCTTAGGAATGTATTCTCATCATTCCTTGGACGAAAGGTCATTTAATTAGGCTTATGCCATAGTGCTAGCCCATGCCCACCATCCAGAAGGTGTCCCCCTTACCTGAACAGTCTCTTTTTACTTGCAGTGCTGCTGACGTGGGTGAACAGCACCAGTGTCCGGTGGGCCACGAGGATTCAGGACATCTTCACAGCTGGGAAGCTCTTGGCTTTGGCTCTCATCATAGTTGTCGGCTTCATGCAAATATTTAACGGTGCGGATTGTTTCATTGTTGTTTCAGAATACAAAATAATAGTAGTAAAAAAAAAAAATCAGCTCTCTTAAAACGATATCATGCAAAATGTATTTAACAGCGTCACAAAATTCCAACTTAAGAAACTCATGGTGGAAGCTGCCGTTCCTCTCCTAGGCCATTGGAAGCTGGGCTGGTTGCAGATCTGGGAGCTAACAACCACATATTTCCTCCAGAGGGCACTGAGCTTGCTTCCAATGTCCAAGGCTTGTACACATGTCAATAACATGAGAGTTTTTTTTTTTTTTTCTATATGGCAGCAGACGTTTCAATGTTGAGTCCCAGTGGAGGACTTTATGTGTCAGGTTCAGCATCCAATCATGAAGGCCATAGGCTCCTAGGTAACATACATTGCCCACAGGTTCTACAGTTATGTAATTAAATCTCAATTCAATTGTTAAAAATAATATCTGGTGATCCTACCATGAAGGTCCTTGTTCAGGCATCTCTTGTTATGAGGTGACAACCCTCTGCTCCTGTCTCCTAATTGTACTCCTGCGTTGCCACCCTGTCATATTGCCTTCCAATGGAGACATCAAGTGGACTTTTCAACACATTATACAGGCATGGTCCACCGTTGTCATCTTCGGGAAACTCACCCTGAGATATGCCATGCAGCCATTGGTAGAGTGCATGTAGACACAAAGAGGCTGCAGAAGACCAGCAGAACTGAGATGTATAAAGAGTTAAAAAAAAAGGCAAAAACATTCTATTTAAAAATATGGCAATGGTTTATGATGCACAGTGCACACAGAAAACCTAATGTCACCCAATTAGGGTTTATCTCTACTTTATCACTTCAGTATTTACTTACTGAAACATCAATTTTTGGGTGGACTGAGCCTTTAAATACATGAATAAAAAGCTGCTACAGAAAAAAACTGACATGCATTATTGAGGCTGTTATATATATATTATTTTATATTTTTATAAAAATATTTTATATTTTAGTTATATATATTTTTTTTGTTTGTTTTATTCTTAACAGGTAACTATGAAGAGTTAAAACCTAGCAATGCGTTCAATTTTTGGATGACCCCCACGGTGGGGCAGTTGGCGCTGGCCTTCTTGCAAGGCTCATTTGCATTCAGCGGCTGGAACTTTCTGAATTATGTCACAGAAGAGCTGGTCGATCCCAGGAGGTACTTGTAGCCTAATCCTTATTGTGTTCTAGAGGGAGGAGATGCACAGAGTGGACCTTCTTGAGAATCTATTGATCCCTTCAATCTATTGATTGTTTCCGGTGAAGGCTCCTGTTAATACCACATCATACAAAGACATTGTAGACCATTGTGTTCTTCCAACCTTGTGCTAACAGTTTGGGAAAGATCCTTTTCTGCTTCCCCATGACTTAGCATCAAGCCAGCTCCATAAAGATATGGTGTGGCCAGTTTCGTGTGGAGAAACTCAAGTGTGCTGTGCCTCGACCCCACTGGTCACCTTTGGGATGAATTGGAACACCAATTGTGATCCAGGTCTTCTCATCCAACATCAATACCTGACCCCACAAATGGGCACAAATTCCCACAGACACCCTCCAAAATTTTATGGAAAGTCCTCCCTGAAGTGTGTCGTAGCAATTCTATATTAATGGCCATGGGGGAACTCCAAATTGATAGACATGGGTGAAATTCCATATCAATTGTCATTGGGGGAACATCTTACTCATGGCCATGGAGGAGAACTACATATTAATGGCCATGGGAGCAGGGGGACTTTATAATAATGCCCATGAGAGAACTCCATATTAACGGCCATGGTGGAGAACTGCCTGGGGGAACTCCTTTTTAATGGCCATGGTGGAGAACTCTATATTAATAGCCATAGGGGGAACTCCATATTAATGGCCATGGGGGAGGATTCCATATTAATGGCCATAGTGGAGACCTCCATATTAATAGCCATGGGAGCAGGGGGACTTCATAATAATGCCTATGGGATAATTCTATATTAATGGCCATGGGGGAGATCTCCATATTAATGGCCATGGGGGGACTCCATATTAATGGCCATGGGGGGAACTCCATATTAATGGCCATGGGAGCAGGGGGACTTCATGATAATGCCTATGGGATAATTCTATATTAATGGCCATGGGGGAGATCTCCATATTAATGGCCATGGGGGGACTCCATATTAATGGCCATCGGGGGAACTCCATATTAATGGCCATGGGAGCAGGGGGACTTCATGATAATGGCCATGGGGAACTCCATATTAATGGCAATGGGGGAACGCCATATTAATGGCCATGGGAGCAGTGGGACTTCATAACAATGCCCATGGGGAAAATCCATATGAATTGCCATGAGGGAGAACTCCATATTAATGGCCATGCTGGAGAACTCCATATTAATGGCCATGGGGTAGAACTCCATATTAATGGCCATGGGATAGAACTCCATATTAATGACCATGGAGAGAACTCCATATTAATGCTCATGGTGGAGAACTCCATATTAATGGCTATGGGAGGGAACTCCATATTAATGGCCATGGGAGCCAGGGGACTTTATAATATTGCCCATGGGGAAACACCATATTAATGGCCATGGGAGCAGGGGGACTTTATAATATTGCCCATGGGGAAACACCATATTAATGGCCATGGGAGCAGGGGGACTTCATAATAATGCCCATGAGGGAACTCCAAATTAACGGCCATGGGGGAAAACTCCTCATTAATGGCCAAGGGGAAAACTCCATATCAATGGCCATGGGAGCAGGAAGACTTCATACTAATGCCCATTAGGGAAAGCCATCTTAATAGCCATGGGAAGAGGGGGGGGGGCTCCATATTAATGAACATGAGGGGGATCCATAATATCAATGAGTATAGGGGGAGGGGCAACTCCATATTAATTGGCATGGTTTTGGAATATTATATCCAGCAAGCTCATAGTGGTGTGATGGTCAGGTGTCCACAAACTGTTGGCAAAATAATGTATTTTGGGTTAAACATGTCAAGGGCCGCTGAGCTCCACTAAAACTAAAGCTGGGTCTGCCAAAAAACAGGAACAAGTGACCCCTTTTTTCGATTCAGGTGTTTGTTTGTTTTTTGTGTATTGCAATAGTTTCCCCTTCTTGCCTCACTTCCACACGTCTTGTATTTTGCTTTTTATTTGTTTTTTTTTTGTGCTTTTACTGAACAATCCGTTTTTTAAAAATGTATTATTGATTATCCCATACACACTAACAAGGAAGAATCCATTGACATTATGAAAGCAATTTCAGTCCAGGAGAGGAGCCTGTACAACTGTGCAAGACTGAAGGGAAGGCGGGGGGGGGGGGGGGGTGTCAGCTTGCAGGGCTGGGGTCCTGGGTTTAGATTGTGAGCCTTGATGACTCTCTAAGCACTATACACATTGTTTCTGTCTTCCAGGAATCTACCTCGTGCCATATTTATCTCCATTCCTCTGGTCACCTTCGTCTACACATTCACCAACATCGCTTACTTCACGGCTATGACGCCGGAGGAGCTCATGTCATCCAATGCCGTTGCTGTTGTAAGTAACCCCCCCCCCCCCATCTATCCTCCCCCAGTCAGGAACCGATTATAGTGGGCATCTGTTATCAAAGCACCAGTAGCTAGAACTGTCTGTGCTACCCTTAACAACCTCCCGGCAGGGCCGTCTTTAATTTTGATTGGGCCCTGGGCAAACATTTTCTTGGCCCCCCCCCCCCCCCCTCCATTCTGGGACATACAAAAAATAGCAGGTAGACTCAAAATCAGTTTACTGCAGCAGATCATGCAGCGATTTCAATTGTTTGCCAGAGGTTACAGCCTATCCTTACTGCTCACTGGCTGGTTTCTAGAGTTTACAACACATAATTTCTGCTTGCCGATTGGTTGCTAGAGGTTCATGTACATTATTAGCGCTCACTAATTGGTTGCTAGGGGTTACAGCACATCATTACCACTTACTGATTGGTTGCTAGAGATTAAAGCAGATCACTACTGTTCGCTGATTGGTTGCTAGAGGTTAATGCACATCATTACCTCTCACTGAGCAGTGGAGCAATCCCAAATAATTGAGCAAGTAAAGGGGCATAATAATACACATACTACAGGAGAGTGTCAGAGAGTGCAGACATACTACAGGAGAGGTTCAGAGACTGCGGACATACTGCAGGAAACAATCAGAGACTGCAAACATTTTGCAGGAGACAATCAGAGACTGCGAACATACTGCAGGAGACAATCAGAGACTGCAGACATACTGCAGGAGACAATCAGAGACTGCGGACATACTGCAGGAGATTACAAGAGACTGCGGACATACTGCAGGAGACAATTAGAGACTGCGGACATACTGCAGGAGATTACCAGAGACTGCGGACATACTGCAGGAGATTACCAGAGACTGCGGACATACTGCAGGAGACAATCAGAGACTGCAGACATACTGCAGGAGACAATCAGAGACTGCGGACACACTACAGGAAACAATCAGAGACTGCGGATATTCTGCAGGAGACAATCAGAGACTGCGGACACACTACAGGAGACAATCAGAGACTGCGGACACACTACAGGAGACAATCAGAGACTGCGGACATACTGCAGGAGACAATCAGAGACTGCGGACATACTGCAGGAGATTACCAGAGACTGCGGACATACTGCAGGAGATTACCAGAGACTGCGGACATACTGCAGGAGATTACCAGAGACTGCGGACATACTGCAGGAGATTACCAGAGACTGCGGACATACTGCAGGAGATTACCAGAGACTGCGGACATACTGCAGGAGACAACCAGAGACTGCGGACATACTGCAGGAGACAATCAGAGACTGTGGACATACTGCAGGAGATTACCAGAGACTGCGGACATACTGCAGGAGATTACCAGAGACTGCGGACATACTGCAGGAGACAATCAGAGACTGCGGATATACTGCAGGAGATTACCAGAGACTGCGGACATACTGCAGGAGATTACCAGAGACTGCGGACATACTGCAGGAGACAACCAGAGACTGCGGACATACTGCAGGAGACAATCAGAGACTGTGGACATACTGCAGGAGATTACCAGAGACTGCGGACATACTGCAGGAGATTACCAGAGACTGCGGACATACTGCAGGAGACAATCAGAGACTGCGGACATACTGCAGGAGGAGATTACCAGAGACTGCGGACATACTGCAGGAGACAATCAGAGACTGCGGACACACTACAGGAGACAATCAGAGACTGCGGATATTCTGCAGGAGACAATCAGAGACTGCGGACACACTACAGGAGACAATCAGAGACTGCGGACATACTGCAGGAGACAATCAGAGACTGCGGACATACTGCAGGAGATTACCAGAGACTGCGGACATACTGCAGGAGATTACCAGAGACTGCGGACATACTGCAGGAGATTACCAGAGACTGCGGACATACTGCAGGAGATTACCAGAGACTGCGGACATACTGCAGGAGATTACCAGAGACTGCGGACATACTGCAGGAGACAACCAGAGACTGCGGACATACTGCAGGAGACAATCAGAGACTGTGGACATACTGCAGGAGACAATCAGAGACTGTGGACATACTGCAGGAGATTACCAGAGACTGCGGACATACTGCAGGAGATTACCAGAGACTGCGGACATACTGCAGGAGACAATCAGAGACTGCGGACATACTGCAGGAGATTACCAGAGACTGCGGACATACTGCAGGAGACAATCAGAGACTGCGGACACACTACAGGAGACAATCAGAGACTGCGGATATTCTGCAGGAGACAATCAGAGACTGCGGACACACTACAGGAGACAATCAGAGACTGCGGACATACTGCAGGAGACAATCAGAGACTGCGGACATACTGCAGGAGATTACCAGAGACTGCAGACATACTGCAGGAGATTACCAGAGACTGCAGACATACTGCAGGAGATTACCAGAGACTGCGGACATACTGCAGGAGATTACCAGAGACTGCGGACATACTGCAGGAGATTACCAGAGACTGCGGACATACTGCAGGAGATTACCAGAGACTGCGGACATACTGCAGGAGACAATCAGAGACTGCGGACATACTGCAGGAGACAATCAGAGACTGCGGACATACTGCAGGAGACAATCAGAGACTGCGGACATACTGCAGGAGATTACCAGAGACTGCGGACATACTGCAGGAGACAATCAGTGACTGCGGACATACTGCAGGAGACAATCAGAGACTGCGGACATACTGCAGGAGACAATCAGAGACTGCGGACATACTGCAGGAGACAATCAGAGACTGCGGACATACTGCAGGAGACAATCAGAGACTGCGGACATACTGCAGGAGACAATCAGAGACTGCGGACATACTGCAGGAGACAATCAGAGACTGCGGACATACTGCAGGAGACAATCAGAGACTGCGGACATACTGCAGGAGACAATCAGAGACTGCGGACATACTGCAGGAGACAATCAGAGACTGCGGACATACTGCAGGAGACAATCAGAGACTGCGGACATACTGCAGGAGACAATCAGAGACTGCGGACATACTGCAGGAGACAATCAGAGACTGCGGACATACTGCAGGAGACAATCAGAGACTGCGGACATACTGCAGGAGACAATCAGAGACTGCGGACATACTGCAGGAGACAATCAGAGACTGCGGACATACTGCAGGAGACAATCAGAGACTGCGGACATACTGCAGGAGACAATCAGAGACTGCGGACATACTGCAGGAGACAATCAGAGACTGCGGACATACTGCAGGAGACAATCAGAGACTGCGGACATACTGCAGGAGACAATCAGAGACTGCGGACATACTGCAGGAGACAATCAGAGACTGCGGACATACTGCAGGAGACAATCAGAGACTGCGGACATACTGCAGGAGACAATCAGAGACTGCGGACATACTGCAGGAGACAATCAGAGACTGCGGACATACTGCAGGAGACAATCAGAGACTGCGGACATACTGCAGGAGACAATCAGAGACTGCGGACATACTGCAGGAGACAATCAGAGACTGCGGACATACTGCAGGAGACAATCAGAGACTGCGGACATACTGCAGGAGACAATCAGAGGCTGCGGACATACTGCAGGAGACAATCAGAGACTGCGGACATACTGCAGGAGACAATCAGAGACTGCGGACATACTGCAGGAGACAATCAGAGGCTGCGGACATACTGCAGGAGACAATCAGAGACTGCGGACATACTGCAGGAGACAATTAGAGACTGCGGACATACTGCAGGAGACAATCAGAGACTGCGGACATACTGCAGGAGATTACCAGAGACTGCGGACATACTGCAGGAGATTACCAGAGACTGCGGACATACTGCAGGAGATTACCAGAGACTGCGGACATACTGCAGGAGATTACCAGAGACTGCGGACATACTGCAGGAGACAATCAGAGACTGCAGACATACTGCAGGAGATTACCAGAGACTGCGGACATACTGCAGGAGACAGAGACTGCGGACATACTGCAGGAGACAATTAGAGGCTGCGGACATACTACAGGAGACAATCAGAGACTGCGGACATACTGCAGGAGACAATTAGAGGCTGCGGACATACTACAGGAGACAATCAGAGACTGCGGACATACTGCAGGAGATTACCAGAGACTGCGGACATACTGCAGGAGATTACCAGAGACTGCGGACATACTGCAGGAGATTACCAGAGACTGCGGACATACTGCAGGAGATTACCAGAGACTGCGGACATACTGCAGGAGATTACCAGAGACTGCGGACATACTGCAGGAGACAATCAGAGACTGCGGACATACTGCAGGAGATTACCAGAGACTGCGGACATACTGCAGGAGACAGAGACTGCGGACATACTGCAGGAGACAATTAGAGGCTGCGGACATACTGCAGGAGACAATCAGAGACTGCGGACATACTGCAGGAGACAATTAAAGGCTGCGGACATACTGCAGGAGACAATTAGAGGCTGCGGACATACTGCAGGAGACAATTAGAGGCTGCGGACATACTGCAGGAGACAATTAGAGGCTGCGGACATACTGCAGGAGACAATTAGAGGCTGCGGACATACTGCAGGAGACAATTAGAGGCTGCGGACATACTGCAGGAGACAATTAGAGGCTGCGGACATACTGCAGGAGATGGTCAGAGAACTTTCAGCAACGCACAGCTTTACAGTTGAATAACACAGCTCAGGGTTTAAACATTCAGGCATTTTTTGGGTGTAAGGACATACCTGGCCAGCCAAACTAGCTACATACATTCAGGTGTGTGGGCGGGGCTTCCACTCTCTGCTCTCATTACAACAGCCGGGAGCTCCACTGATGCTTTGTTGGGGGGCCCGCGTCACCCGTGAATTGGGGCCCCGAAGACAGCTTTGCAGAGCGCACAGAGGACACGGGAGGATGTATTCCCGCGCTAGCCAGCTGAGAGGGGCGGGGCCGGGAGCTCCACTGATGCTCTGACCCCGCCCACGTGCAGCCTGTGTACTCGGAAAACAGCGTCTGTAGTGAGAGCCAGTGATCGGAGTGGGAGTGTCATTGGAGCTCCCGGCCCCGCTCCCGGACCTCTGTATTCACGAGCCAGTATATAGGGGGAGGGGCCGGGAGCTTCACTGATGCTCCCACTCCAATCACTGGCTCTCACTACAGACGCTCTTTTCCGAGTACACAGGCTGCACGTAGGCGGGGTCAGAGCGTCAGTGGAGCTCCCGGCCCCGCCCCCTCTCAGCTGGCTAGCGCGGAATACAGCCTCCCGTATGCTCTGTGCTCTCTGCAAAGCCGTCATCGGGGGCCCCAATTCACGGCTAGCGCGGGCCCCCCAACAAAGATTGGGCCCAGGGCAAGTGCCCCGTTTGCCCTGCGCTAAAGACGGCCCTGCCTCTCGGTATACAAAAAGAAAAGGAAACCAGAAGGGTCCCAAAGCAATTCTTCAAAGAGGAACCGGCAATTGAGTACAAAAGGTTATAAAAAGTATTTATTACGAAATTCACATAACCCTAATCAAAAAATAGAACATACCTCCACCATAATACCTAAAATTGACAACATTGTCTACAAACTCAGATGGCCACCACATTCAGACATACACCCCTCTGAATGTGGTGGCCATCTGAGTTTTCTGTCTAATTTTAGGTATTATGGTGGAGGTATGTTCTATTTTTTGATTAGGGTTATGTGAATTTTTGTAATAAATACTTTTTATAACCTTTGTACTCGATTGCCGGTTCCTCTTTGAAGAATTGCTTTGGGACCCATCTGGTTTCCTTTTCTTTTTGTATGCATAGTCAATTCAGAGGAACACTCCTCAGACTTTCCATCTAGGACTGCTTGGTGGTGAAGGCATTGTGGGAGGTGCCTTGAGGAATTACTACTGAAATTTGTCCTCTTGGCCCCAATTACCAATTAATAGAGGTTGAGCTTTTGTGTCATTTTTATCCTCCTTTCTTTCTAATGTAACCTCCCGGTATAGCGTGGGAGGATGTGGGAATGAACAGTTGATTTGTGCCCACAAGGAGATGGGAAGAGCAGAACGTGCAGAAATGGGGTGGTTTCTTTCCGATTTATGGCGCTGGGTTGTTGGGTGTGTGTGTATTGGTTTGGGGCATATTGGTAGAGGTTGACTCCACCCTGCAGAGTCTGCCGTTCTGCACCATGTGCAACCCCCCCAGAGATTGCTCATTAGGTTATACAGTAAATGAGCATCACGTGAAAACCTGCCTGTTTTTCCCCCTCTTCTAAGCCATCCAAATATTGCCCCCAGAGTCTGAAACATGTTAAGATTACAGCTCTGGGCGATGTAGTACAGCCCACTTGCAGTACACTTTCACCTTCATTTTTAAGGAAGTTAATCTAAAGCTGATAACGCTAATATAACAGCATTCTAGCAACTTGCAATGCTTATAAAATGCTACTACTTTCTTAAACATACGTAGGTACAGTGAGCCAATTAAAGCCCAAATGAACTGTCAGTTCAAAGCAGCTAAATAAAAGTCCAGATGCATCAAAACAAAATGTGTGCAAAGTATATTTAATTATACTTATATAGAAAGCAGCCACAGCCTGAGTAGAAAAGCCTGTCCCCTGCCAGCATGCTGCAGAGAAAGGCCCTTGCTCTCTGGAAGCAGTGGTCACTCTGCAGGAGTCTGGTGTGCCTCCTGCTGAGTCAGACTTATAACTCTGCAATCGGCAAAGCTCGTGCTCTCTGATTGGAGAGCTCTAGCAGTGACTCAGCAAGTGGGGGATCTTTGCAGGGAGACCACTGCTTCCCCACAGAAAGTGTAGGTCCTTCTCTGCAGGGACAGGCTTGAGGCTGCTTTCTAAAGAAAACTGTAAGATTGTGCACAGCTTTTTGTTTTCGTTCACATGGAATGGATTTAGCCGATTTAAAAGTAAAGTTCAGCTGGTAGCTCTGCTGGTAATGGGGACAGTTAACGAAGATTTAGGTAAGTGGTGGTCAGATCAGTCAATAATGAGTTTAGTTGGGTTATAGCGCTGCACGTCCTGCTCTTTGCCTGATTGATTACAGGGTCCATCTGCCCAAAAGTGATATTCTAGTTGGCCGGAGTCAGCCCCAACTTCTGATTC
The DNA here is from genome assembly GCA_037952835.1 of Lithobates septentrionalis. Lineage (NCBI taxonomy): Eukaryota > Metazoa > Chordata > Amphibia > Anura > Ranidae > Lithobates > Lithobates septentrionalis. The sequence continues at coordinate 999,325 of JBBDGP010002241.1, read as the reverse complement.
TTCTCCTGCCTACCCAGAGTATTGGGTGACACCCACCTTTAGGTGTTCCTGTTATATTGTTTAAAATATAAAATTATCAAAAAATCCAGCACACGGATGGTGGGAACCCCTCATACAGGGCACACCAGGGGTACAGACCCAGGAACTCAGCACAGGGATGGTAGGAACCCCTCATAATGGGCACAGCAGGTGTGCAGACCTGGGAACTCAGCACAGGGATGGTGGGGACCCTCATAATGGGCACAACAGGTGTACAGACCCCAAAACTCAGCAGAGGGATGGTGGGGACCCCTCATAATGGGCACAGTAGATGTACAGACCTGGGAACTCAGCACAGGGATGGTGGGAACCCCTCATAATGGGCACAACAGGTGTACAGACCCCAAAACTCAGCAGAGGGATGGTGGGGACCCCTCATAATGGGCACAGTAGATGTACAGACCTGGGAACTCAGCACAGGGATGGTGGGGACCCTCATAATGGGCACAGCAGGTGTATAGACCCCAAAACTCAGCACAGGGATGGTGGGGACCCTCATAATGGGCACAGCAGGTGTACAGACCCCAAAACTCAGCACAGGGATGGTGGGAACCCCTCATAATGGGCACAGCAGGTGTACAGACCCCGAAACTCAGCACAGGAATGGTGGGAACCCCTCATAATGGGCACAGCAGGTGTACAGACCCCGAAACTCAGCACAGGGATGGTGGGGACCCTCATAATGGGCACAGCAGGTGTACAGACCCCGAAACTCAGCACAGGAATGGTGGGAACCCCTCATAATGGGCACAGCAGGTGTACAGATCCCAAAACTCAGCACAGGGATGGTGGGAACCCCTCATAATGGGCACAGCAGGTGTACAGACCCGGAAACTCAGCACAGGAATGGTGGGAACCCCTCATAATGGGCACATCAGGTGTACAGACCCGGAAACTCAGCACAGGGATGGTGGGGACCTTCATAATGGGCAGAGCAGGTGTACAGACCTAGGAACCCAGCACAGGGATGGTGGGGACCCTCATAATGGGCACAGCAGGTGTACAGATCTCACTGATAGAGAGAAGAAACTCTCCAGCATCCAGCAAACACCGAATATCAGTTTTGGGCGGAGTGGCCCTTTAGACCCTGTAAGTGGGGCCCCCCCTGGATAAGCAGGCCCCTGTGTGAGCTGTGTGCATTGTGTCTTTCTGCCAATATCTCAGCCTCTCCTCCTTCTGTTGCTTTAGACGTTTGGTGAAAAGCTTCTGGGCTATTTTTCCTGGATCATGCCAGTTTCAGTGGCACTGTCCACATTCGGAGGGATTAACGGATACCTCTTTACCTCATCCAGGTTCGAGGGAGTATGATCTAACCTTGTAGATGTAGCCTCTAACTCCCGACCAATCAATGGACTCTAACGACCATAACCGCTTCTGTTGTTGATTTCGGAGATGCAAATTGCTCTTTTCACACACACATCACAATCAGGCGGGGCTGTGTGTGTGTGACCAATCAAAACCTTCATTAGACAATCCCTTCCCCCAACCATAAACACACATATATACATATGGAGTACAATGAAGCCTTTAAGGGTCAGACAGTGTTTTTATTGCTGTCTGCACCTTCCTGTCCTGGAGGACATACATTCCCACATTTTATGTGCAGGTGTCACAGGAACAGGACGTGCATAAAAATCTTCCTAATGGGGTCACGGTGAGGAATAACGACATGACAGAAATGTTAACTTTTCCTGCTCTACGCAAAACTATTAGGGCCCATTCACACATGTATGTTATGGCAACACGCATTTGCACATGTATGGTAATGCACCGATCACATATGTGTAATACAGCCCAATTGATAACAAACCACAACACATACACCAACGTGCAAAAGTTTTAGGCAGGTGTAAAGTAAAAATGCTTTCATAAAAATATATTTTAATTGTTTTTTTTTTGTCAATTTACACAAAAGCAATGTGAGCAAACAGAAGAAAAATCTAAATCAAATCAATATTTGCTGTGACCACCCTTTGGCTTCAAACGAGCATCAAATCTTACACTTGCACACTTTGTACACTTGTACAAAGTCAGGGATTTTGTAGGATTAGAGTCAGGTGTATGATTAACCAATTATACCAAGCACGTGCTAATGATCATCAATTTTATATGTATGTTAAAACACAGTTATTTTGAGAAACAGCTGTGTAGGAGGCTTAAAACTGGGTGAGGAACAGCCAAACTCTGCTACTAAGGTGAGGTTGAGGAAGACAATTTAATGTGACAGGTCACACATCATGGCAAGACTGAGCACAGCAACAAGACACAAGGTAGTTATACTGAATCAGCAAGGTCTCTCCCAGGCAAAGATTTCAAAGCAGACTGGGGGTTCAGGATGTGCTGTTCAAGCTCTTTTAAAGAAACACAAAGAAACGGGCAACGTTGAGGACCATAGACACAGTGGACAGCCAAGGAAAATGAATGCAGCAGATGAAAGACACATCATGCTTACTTCCAGTGGCGACTCGTCCATTAGGGGCGCCAGAGCGCCACCCCCTCTATCGGTCGCCTATTCATGCTCTATCCACAGCCGTCACCCCCTATTCATGTGTCTGGCCCCTTTCAGGATGCCAGGCGCATGAATTACAGCGGCGGGGGTGTTTTTTTGTAACATCTGATTAGAGCTCTAATAGGCTTCAAAATAGGATGGGCTCACGGCGCAGAGCATTGCGCTACGAGCCCACCCAGGTGTTACAACAGCGAACGAATATTCGCTATTCTAACACTAATCCTCAATCTGGTCAATCAGAAGCAGGTCTGAGAGTCCCAATTGGCCGCTGAGGAGGAGGGAGGAAACGGAAGCCACCGCAATGCCCCTGGAGAGCAGGGGAAGCCCCCGCTGCTTGTTACCCCCCAAAAAAAAATTACCACCGGCCACCACTGCTTACTTCCCTTCCACATCAGAAGATGTCCAGCAGTGCCATCAGAAAAGAACTGGTGGAAACCAATGGAACCCAGGTACACCCATCTACTGTCAGGAGAAGTCTGGTGGAAACCAGTGGGACCCAGGTACACCCATCTACTGTCAGGAGAAGTCTGGTGGAAACCAGTGGGACCCAGGTACACCCATCTACTGTCCGTAGAATTCTGGTGTAAACCATAGGGACCCAGGTACACCCATCTATTGTGCAGAGAAGTCTGGTGTAAACCATAGGGACCCAGGTACACCCATCTACTGTCCGGAGAATTCTGGTGTAAACCATAGGGACCCAGGTACACCCATCTACTGTCCAGAGAAGTCTGGTATAAACCATAGGGACCTAGGTACACCCATCTACTGTCCGGAGAAGTCTGGTGTAAACCATAGGGACCCAGGTACACCCATCTACTGTCCGGAGAAGTCTGGTGTAAACCATAGGGACCCAGGTACACCCATCTACTGTCCAGAGAAGTCTGTTGGAAACCAATGGAACGCAGGTACACCCATCTACTGTCCGGAGAATTCTGGTGGAAACCAATGGAACGCAGGTACACCCATCTACTGTCCAGGAATGTCTGGTGGAAACCAGTGGGACCCAAGTATACCCATCTACTGTCTGAAGAAGTCTGGTGGAAATCAGTGGGACCCAGGTACACCCATCTACTGTCTGGAGAAGTCTGTTGGAAAACAGTGAGACCCAGGTATACCCATTTACTGTCCAGAGAAGTCTGTTGGAAATCAGTGGGACCCAGGTACACCCATCTACTGTCCAGAGAAGTCTGATGTAAACCATAGGGACCCAGGTACACCCATCTACTGTCCAGAGAAGTCTGTTGGAAACCAATGGAACGCAGGTACACCCATCTACTGTCCGGAGAATTCTGGTGGAAACCAATGGAACGCAGGTACACCCATCTACTGTCCGGAGAATTCTGGTGGAAACCAATGGAACCCAGGTACACCCATCTACTGTCCAGGAATGTCTGGTGGAAACCAGTGGGACCCAAGTATACCCATCTACTGTCCAGGAATGTCTGGTGGAAACCAGTGGGACCCAAGTATACCCATCTACTGTCCAGGAATGTCTGGTGGAAACCAGTGGGACCCAAGTATACCCATCTACTGTCTGAAGAAGTCTGGTGGAAATCAGTGGGACCCAGGTACACCCATCTACTGTCTGGAGAAGTATGTTGGAAATCAGTGGGACCCAGGTACACCCATCTACTGTTCAGAGAAGTCTGGCCAGAAGTGGTCTTAATGGAGGAAATGCAGCCAAAAAGCCACCATACCTCCAACCTGAAAACAAGGCTAAGCAACTTAACTATGCATGAAAACATAAGAACTGGGGTGCAGAAAAATGGTAGCAGGTGCTCTGGACTGATGAGTCAAAATGTGAAATATTTGGCTGTAACAGGAGGCAGTTTGTTGGTAAAGGGCTCTAGAGTGGTACAATAATGAGTGTCTGCAGGCAACTGTGAAGCATGGTGGAGGTCCTTGTAAGTTTGGGGCCGCATTTCTGCAAATGGAGTTGGAGATTTGGTCAGGATCAATGGTGTCCTCAATGCTGAAAAATACAGGCAGATACTTATCCATCATGCCATACCATCAGGGAGGCGTGTGATTGGCCACAAATGTATTCAGCAGCAGGACAACCACCTCAAACATACAGCCAATGTCATTAAGAACTATCTTCAGTATAAAGAAGAACAAGGAGTCCTGGAAGTGATGGTTTGGCTCCCGCAGAGCCCTGATCTCATCATCATGGAGTCTCTCTGGGATTACATGAAGAGACAGAAGGATTTGAAGCACCTGACATCCACAGAAGATTCGTACTTAGTTCTCCAGGATGTTTGTAACAACCTATCTGCCGGGTTCCTTAAAAAACTGTGTGCAAGTGTATCTAGAAGAGTTTATGTTCTGTTCTGAAGGCAAAGGGTGGTCACACCAAATATTGATTTGATTTGGATTTCTCTTCTGTTCATTTACTTTCCATTTTGTTAATTGATAAAAATAAACTCATAACATTTCTATTTCTGAAAGCTTTCTTCAATTACAGCATTAGCATCACATCTGCCTGAAACATTTGTACTGTGTGTGTGTGTGTATATATATATATATATATATATATAATTGTTTGCACCCTTTATTTGCGCTGTATATGTTATCCTATGATGTTGGCTACGCAGTACCGTCGTTCACTTTCTCGATTTCTTATGCTCGTCAGCCCCATCTAGTGGCCATAATGCATTATTTTCTTGAAATACTTTTATCAGGAAAATACCACATTATGGCCACCAGATGGAGCTGAGGATCATAGGATAATAAACATATTAGACATATTACAGGGAATATTTGTCACGGCTGTGCTAACGTTGACACATCTGAATAGCATTTTGTTTTTAAAATAGACCCCTTGGCGTGCTTTTGTATTTCTTCCAGATCTGTGCAGTAATCCAGGGTGAGACTTTACCTCTGGGAAGAAGCTTCCTGCAATAAAGATCAGTCTGTTAACACCGCACACATGCATCGATGGGTAGCTGAGGTTTCTGTGCTGGGAGCGTGCAATAAGCTGTAATAGTCATCTCCCAGTCTCTAGTAACGATTGGATGGAAGGACCGGCTGCTGATCATGTGACCACTGTGACAGCCAATCAGAGAGGTCACGTACTTGGCTAGTCCTTCCTATACCCTGGGTGTAAAGTCCCTGTTAAAGGAATGCCGGGGCTGGGCAGGAAGGGGTTAAAGGGCACCTTCACACTCTTTGGTGAATTTTTTTTTTTGGAAGGTGGAAGGGAGGGGAAAATTTAGCAGACAGCAATAAAAACCTGGCAAAGGTTTTAACCCTATCTCACTCCATCAAAAATTGTGCTGCCTTAAAAAAAAACAGAGTACACGCCTACAAGTGCGCACCTTAGCGGCAACAGTGATTACTTCTGATGCCAAAAGCGAGCAAAACTGAAAAGCCCCGGGGATGGCCTTATACACACAGGCTGCATGAAACGCTTCCATTAAAGGGAACCTGTTATAACCTTAAACCGGAACGCCAAGCAGATCTAAAAGACACAATTTAATGACTCTGCCCAGCTACACGCCCCTATATACCGCGTATACTGTACATTTGTGTGCAAGACCCCTGAATGTATTAAGCAGTGTGAGTATCTGAAGATCTGATATGAACTATTTTGCAGTCCCTGTAAAGCAGAGCTCAGACTGGGAGAGGGAGAAGCAGCACAAGAAGCCAGTGAGCTGAAGTGCTAAGAAGCATGCTGATAGGAGGAGAAAGCAGAGTGACAGAGATGAGCTCATCACTTGGAGTATACACAGATGCTGAGGGGGTATAATTCACAATATACTGTACATCCTCTACATGTTTCGTGCTAAAAGCTGCTTCTTCAGGAGAATGTTGTATATATAGTACCCTGTTTCCCTGAAAATAAGACCTAGCGTGATTGTCAGTGATGGCTGCAATATAAGCCCTACCCCCCAAATAAGCCCTACTCTGTTTCCCCGAAAATAAGCCCTACCCTGAAAATAAGACCTACAAGGACTTTAACTAGGGCTTATTTGGGGGGGGGGGTAGGGCTTATATTGCAGCCATCACCGACAATCACCCTAGGTCTTATTTTCGGGGAAACAGGGTATCATCTACAACAGGGGTAGGCAACCTGGGGCCCTCCAGCTGTTGCAGAACTTCAAGTCCCATCATGCATGTTCCATAATTGTAACTGCTAGCCTTGCAATGCCTCATGGGAAATGTAGTTCCACAACAGCTGGAGGGCCCCAGGTTGCCTACCCCTGATCTACAACAAATCAAAAATGTAATGATACCAATGCATCAATAGTAAACCCTCGATAGTCGCATGAAAGTCACACCTGGCTGTTATACATCTGACTGTTGTGCAACAGTTTTCCATTATCACTGGTCAAAGCCAAAGTTGCATCCAAGTTGCACCCATCCAAAGTTGCGTCAAAGTTGCACCCATCCAAAGTTGCGTCAAAGTTGCAGTCACACAAGTGTGAATGGAGCTTTAGGGGGGGGGGGGGGGCCCACTAAAAAAAAAACTGACAGGGGTCTAACCCACTCCATCCAGAAGTAAAAAAAAAAAGTGTTGCTTATGTTAAGATGAAATTTACTTTATTTCCTTACTTTGCATAAGCGCATGAAAAGGCAACCAAGCTTAAACTTCACTACAAAACGCGATTGCAAATTCTTTAGCAAATTTAGCGCATGCAACAAACGCCTGTGTGTATAGGAGCTTGCCGCGGGGGGGTGGGCATGGGAACTAAAGATGGGAAATCTAAACTCTCCACCTGGAGTCGTGGTGGGATATAATCGGCCAATCAATGGCTGAGCTCGCTGGCTCCCACCAAAAGCTGACATTCAGTTCTGGGTGGACTGACCCCTGACCATCGCTGATTCACGTGTTCCTTCATTCTACAGGTTGTGCTTCTCTGGAGCTCGCGAAGGCCACCTGCCCAGCTTATTGGCCATGATCCATTTTAAATATTGCACCCCGGTGCCGGCTCTGCTCGTGTGTGTAAGTAGCAGATGGGAATCTTTACCATTTTCAGAACATATCAATACATGTGTTAGAATTGCTACAATGTATCATGTGCAATTGTTTTCCTGTACTGCCCTCTGCTGGCAAAAAGGAATAAAGACAACACCGACAATTTCTAAAAAATATAACAATTTGGGGTTCAATTTATTTTATTTAAAAATATATATAAAGTTACCAATTTGGAAACTTGTTTTGCACTCATTGAGCTGCTAAGGTGAAATTTTCTTGAAAAAGATCATTTTAGTGGATGTTTATTTAGGGTAGTTTAGTTTACTTCATTTAGGGTTCTTTGATCTTCTTATGACGGCCATACACGCTTCGGTTTTATTATCCAATCGCATACCTCCCACCATTTTGAGATGGGAATGAGGAACACCTACTTGCAGACGTATGTGGGCATAGGACACGCCCCTTGCCACACCCCCTTAAAGGAGAATTAACCTAAAAAAAACTGAAATCCACAAGTACTTTTACCACTACTATTCCTTTATTTTGGCTTTTAAAATTGACAAATGCAGCAATTTAGAATTTGGATTAAAGGTTTAGCACTGGGAAACACTTTTTGAAAGATAAAAAGTGCATTTTATATACAACTATATAGATCAGATCAAAATAAAGGACAAATGAGGAGGAAAGAGGGACAGAGGGACATTGCTCCAAATCAGGGACAGTCCCTCGAAATCAGGGACAGTTGGAAGCTATGCAATCGATATGAGATGAAAATGATCGAATCAGAAACCGGTTGAGTAGCCATAACTTCCCTTCCCTTCTGATTGTTTTAGGGATCATTCACACTAGAGGTTGGGGAAGCAAAACATTGCAGCTGCAGCATGTGTACACCCCTGGCCATTGCCTCTGCGGGGGGAGGGGGCAGTAAAAATGTGGCTCAGCCATGGGGTCTTACTGCTCCCTCTTTAGCTGCAGAGGCAATGGCCAGGGGCGTACACATGGTGCAGCCACAATACTTTGCAGACGCAGCAGATATTACACCCCCTGTTGCAAGTGAAGGGGTCCATACGGCAACTGCCCCACAACCACGTGCTATGCGGGAGAATCCGGTGCGCTAGTGAAGGGTTCAAGGGGTTGAAGCAGGCTGCACTTTCTCACTGCCTGTCAAATACTCTCTGAAAAGCGATCCGAATGCAGATAACTCTTCAAAGAGCACAGCTGGTGTGAACAAGGTCTTACGCTCAAACTAGATAGGACTATCAAACTGAGTCAATTGGCCAGGGTGGAAAATGATTGATTGTCTTGCATTGATTGGCAGCACTGAGATGATTCAGTTACAGAGATAAGTAACTTCCATCTATCAATGGAATTCCACTTCCAGCTATGGGGCATATCGATTGATTGTGTTGTGTTGTTGACTATCAATCTGTTATTCTTATGAGGATGGAGAAGCTATTGATCATTTATCGAAGTGTCTATGGCCACCATCCCGACAGTCTGTACAATTTGATATCTGTGCCTCCCTGCTGTAAGATTATTGGTAGTCAGTGGGAGGTGTGGTCTATCCTGTGCCCGCCCTGATGTAAGATTATTGGTAGTCAGTGGGAGGCGTGTGTTGTGTCTGCCCACCCCCAACTATTCCATCATCATGACTAACCAATGAAATATGAATGAGGGTGGGGATTATTTTTGGCCCCGTTTCTGCCACGTTTAACTATGCCATGCCAAAGAGAAGGAGTGCCCATAAAAAGCTCCCAGCTGCTTGAATTCTTGCACATGTATGCGGCCGTTGGATCTGTTCATACCCCATAGACAGAGAAGGGCTCTGGTTTCTCCTGAGGTCAGTTTATATAAAATGTAGGCAAATTCATCTTCTAACAGAACAGTAATTCTGATGTTTTATTTTCCAGTGCGGGACAACGATTATCATCATGCTGGTTGGGGATACGTACACCTTGATAAACTATGTGTCCTTTATTAACTACCTCTGTTACGGAGTAACAATTATGGGGCTGATTGTCCTTCGCTACAAGAAGCCCAACATGTTCCGTCCTATTAAGGTAAGCTTTGTGCAGCTAAGGAATTATTTGGCTGATCGCTAAAACATGAATATAGAAGATTGTAAAAATACTGGTGGTAGGATCCCAGAGCACCGGGTTACCGGCGTGGGTCGGCTTGGTGTTGTTGGTGCAGAATGAGGTGTGTATGCAGCAGATAAGAGGTTAATATCAAGGGATGAGTTTAAGTGGTTAGGCTTGTTTTAGGCTTACTTTAAAGGTAGGGATTGGATAGATGCATCTTGGCCCTCTGTCCCGGTAATGCTGTGTCCTGGGCCATGTCCCGGTAAGGCTGTGTCCTGGGTCATGTCCCGGTAAGGCTGTGTCCTGGGCCATGTCCTGGTAATGCTGTGTCCTGGGTCATGTCCCTGTAAGGCTGTGTCCTGGGCCATGTCCCGGTAATGCTGTGTCCTGAGCCATGTCCCGGTAATGCTGTGTCCTGGGTCATGTCCCGGTAATGCTGCGTCCTGAGCCATGTCCCGGTAATGCTGTGTCCTGTGTCATGTCCCGGTAATGCTGTGTCCTGGGCCATGTCCCGGTAATGCTGTGTCCTGCGCCATGTCCCAGTAATGCTGTGTCCTGGGCCATGTCCCGGTAATGCTGTGTCTCGGGCCATGTCCCAGTAAGGCTGTGTCCTGAGCCATGTCCTGGTAATGCTGCGTCCTGAGCCATGTCCCGGTAATGCTGTGTCCTGGGTCATGTCCCAGTAATGCTGTGTCCTGGGCCATGTCCAGGTAATGCTGTGTCCTGCGCCATGTCCCAGTAATGGTGTGTCCTGAGCCATGTCCTGGTAATGCTGTGTCTCGGGCCATGTCCCAGTAATGCTGTGTCCTGAGCCATGTCCCGGTAATGCTGTGTCCTGGGTCATGTCCCGGTAATGCTGTGTCCTGGGACATGTCCCGGTAATGCTGTGTCCTGCGCCATGTCCCAGTAATGCTGTGTCCTGGGCCCTATCCCCTGGTAATGCTGTGTCCTGGGCCATGTCCCGGTATTGCTGTGTCCTGGGCCCTATCCCCTGGTAATGCTGTGTCCTGGGCCCTATCCCCTGGTAATGCTGTGTTCTGGGCCATGTCCCGGTAATGCTGTGTCCTGGGTCATGTCCCGGTAATGCTGTGTCCTGGGTCATGTCCCGGTAATGCTGTGTCCTGGGCCATGTCCCAGTAATGCTGTGTCCTGCGCCATGTCCCAGTAATGCTGTGTCATGGGCCCTATCCCCTGGTAATGCTGTGTCCTGGGCCATGTCCTGGTATTGCTGTGTTCTGGGCCATGTCCCGGTAATGCTGTGTTCTGGGCCCTATCCCCTGGTAATGCTGTGTCCTGGACCCTATCCCCTGGTAATGCTGTGTTCTGGGCCATGTCCCGGTAATGCTGTGTCCTGGGCCCTATCCCCTGGTAATGCTGTGTCCTGGGCAATGTCCCGGTATTGCTGTGTCCTGGGCCATGTCCCGGTATTGCTGTGTCCTGGGCCCTATCCCCTGGTAATGCTGTGTCCTGGGCCCTATTCCCTGGTAATGCTGTGTTCTGGGCCATGTCCCGGTAATGCTGTGTCCTGGGTCATGTCCCGGTAATGCTGTGTCCTGGGTCATGTCCCGGTAATGCTGTGTCCTGGGCCATGTCCCGGTAATGCTGTGTCCTGCGCCATGTCCCAGTAATGCTGTGTCCTGGGCCCTATCCCCTGGTAATGCTGTGTTCTGGGCCATGTCCCGGTAATGCTGTGTCCTGGGCCCTATCCCCTGGTAATGCTGTGTCCTGGGCCATGTCCCGGTATTGCTGTGTCCTGGGCCATGTCCCGGTAATGCTGTGTCCTGGGCCATGTCCCGTAATGCTGTGTGCTGGGCCATGTCCGGTATTGCTGTGTCCTGGGCCATGTCCCGGTAATGCTGTGTCCTGGGCCATGTCCCGGTAATGCTGTGTCCTGGGCCCTATCCCCTGGTAATGCTGTGTCCTGGGCCATGTCCCGGTAATGCTGCGTCCTGGGCCATGTCCCAAGATCACAGCATCGCATTTGTTTGAGTTACTGCATATGTACAGTATTTGCTCAACAGTGTCAAGCTCAATACAGGCCACATTAGCATTATGGTTGCCCTCAAAGGTTGTATCTGTAAAACTAGATGTCCACCCCCCCTCTTACATGAGATGTCAAGACCCCCCACCATCAGAAGTCAAGAGTCCCCCACCATCCCTTATATCACAGTGCACCCTCCTTACCTTGTACTACTGCTGGGAAGAAGCTGGGGGCAGAGCTGGGAAACAGAAAGTGCCGGGTCTGGAGGAGGACCCTGAAGGCTGAGATGAGAGGGTGCTGCAGGTGCACAGAGAGGCGCAGGATCTGTAGGAGGAGTTCTGTCCTCCTCTCTTCTATCAACTGCTAAATGGGGGGGACAGAGACAAGCCTCTCCGCGGCTGCACAGAGAAGTGCAGGGTCTGGTGGAGGAGTTCTCTCCTCCTCTCTTCTACCAACTGCTAAGACAAGGTAAGGATGGAGACGAGGTAGGTGCCGCAGCTGCAGGAGACGGACACATGAAATGATGAAATGACCTGGCGGGTCTTGTGTTTGATACATGCGATGTACAGGATGGGGGGGGGGAGGCAAATTATTAATGTGTATGTAAACCATAACAATGAATGTCTCTTATTTGCTCCCTTTTGGTCTGTTAAAAATAACATTGAAAGCATTCTCTTATATCTGTTTGATAAGTGCAAAAATACCTGTTGATACTGCCAGAAATCCATTGAGATCCTAACTTCCTGTGCTATCTGCTTGTGAACTACAGAACACCACTTCGCTCTGTTATGTTGTGCTGAAAGGTAGAGGGGGTGTTGTTTTGTATTCCCAACACATTTTCTGTCCTAAGGTGACAACGATGCTCCAGATACATTACATTGACAGAGTGTTGTCACCCGAGGACAGGAAGTGTGTTACTGTCAGGATCACCAGCGAGTAAAAATAATGGGGAAAATATTCGCCAATCCGTGTCACTTTTTGTTTATTATTTCAGGTGAATCTGCTGATTCCAATCACCTACCTGCTGTTCTGGGCCTTCCTGCTAATATTCAGCTTTTACTCCGAGCCCATCGTGTGCGGCGTTGGGCTGATCATCATTCTTACGGGAGTGCCGGTGTTTTTCTTGGGGGTCTACTGGAAGAATAAACCAAAGTGTATAGATAGATTTATTGGTGAGTATGCTCCGCTGGGCAGAGTGAAACGCGTTGGGAGGGGCGTGGCCTGGCGGGGTCCAGGCTGAGACTGCCGTTCACCATCACACAGCAGGCTTTGACTTGATGTGCGGCTCCCGGGACACCTATCACTCTTTAGATTTGTTGGTGGTCTCAACCTCGGCCATCTTTGCCTTGTCCATACTTGTAGTCGCGATTCACCTTAGTGGTTTCTTCCCTCAACTACTATTAAGTCTCCACACCCCTTGACTGCAAAGTGCTGATGGGGCGCCTCAAGCTACAACACCAGCTTTTTCCACATTTTCCCTTAGCTACAGGTATGCCCCAAAAATAAACCTTAAAGCGGAGTTCCACCTAAAATTGGAACCTCCGCTTATTTACTCCCCCCCCCCCCCCTCCGGTGCCACATTTGGCACCTTTCAGGAGGGAGGTGTTTTTGACAGGTACCCTTCCCCACTTCCGGGAGACGGCGCTGCGGCCCCTCGGAAGTTGGCCCCCCCTCCTCTTCCTCCACCACCGGGCCAATTAGGAAGTGAAGTGTGCTTCATGCATGCGCAGTAGGGAACCAGCCGTGGAGCCAAAAGGCGTTACGACCGGTTTCCCTTAGTGGAGATGGCGGCGGCAACACCCGACTTCCGATCCGAAAATCAGCTGGGGTGCCGAAATCGTGAGATCCCTGGACAGGTAAGTGTCCAAATATTAAAAGTCAGCAGCTAAGGTATGTGTAGCTGCTGACTTTTAATTTAGTTTTTTTTTTCTCCAGGCGGAACTCCTCTTTAAAGTGTTACTAAACCCACAACAGTAAAATCAGTGTGTATATGCAGTAAAGCATGCTTGTTATACTCACTGTGGCATTTAAGGGGTTAATCCTCTGCATCGTGTAAAAGGCTGCTTGATCCTGTCTTCTGTGATCCCCCCCCCCCTTCTTCCACTGACTCCAATATATTTCCTTATATTTACAGAGCCAGGGGACAGGCTGCACATGCTCAGTTTGGTGTTCATTGCTAGAGTAGGGTTGCCACATCATCCCTTTAATCCAGGACACATATGAATTACACGGGTTCTGAGGATGATTTAATGCAGATGAGGCACCAAGTGAGTTTAACCGCTTCAGCCCCGGAAGAAATTACCCCCTTCCTGACCAGAGCACTTTTTGCGATTCGGCACTGCGTCGCTTTAACTGACAATTGCGTGGCCGTGTGACATGGCTCCCAAACAAAATTGACGTCCTTTTTTTCCCACAAATTGATCTTTCTTTTGGTGGTATTTGATCACCTCTGCGGTTTTTATTTTTTGCGCTATAAACAAAAAAATAGCGTCAATTTTGAAAAAAACGTATTACTTTTTACTTTTTGCTATAATAAATATCCCCAAAAAATCATAAAAAAAACATTTTTTTTCCTCAGTTTGGGCCGATACGTATTCTTCTACATATTTTTGGTAAAAAAAAAATCGCAATAAGCGATTATTGATTGGTTTGCGCAAAAGTTATAGCGTTTACAAAATAGGGGATAGTTTTATGGCATTTTTATTAATAATTTTTTTTTACTAGTAATGGCGGCGATCAGCGATTTTTATTATGACTGCGACATTATGGCGGACACATCGGACATTTTTGACACATTTTTGGGACCATTGTCATTCATACAGCAATCAGTGCTATAAAAATGCACGGATTCCTGTGTAAATGACACTGGCAGTGAAGGGGTTAACCACTAGGGGGCGGGGAAATCAGTACTAGGGAGTGTTTTCTAACTGTAGGGGGGGATGGGCTAGCTGTGACACGTCACTGATCTCTGCTCCCGATGACAGGGAGCAGAGATCGGTGACACTGTCACTAGGCAGAACGGGGAGATGCTTGTTTACATCAGCATCTTCCCGTTCGTCCTCTCCGTGAGGCGATCGCGGGTATCCCCGCGGGGATCGAGTCCGGCTCCGACTCACGGAGATCCCGGCCGGAGCGCACGCAATGGCACGGCGGGGAATTCAAATGGGACTTACGGGTACGCCCATTTGCCCAGCCCTGCCATTCTGCCGACGTACATCGGCATGCACCGGTCGGGAAGTGGTTAATTACCACCTTAATCAGCCACAGAACCTGAGTAATTAATGTGTATCTTGGATTAAAGGGATGATGTGGCAACCCTATGCTAGAGAGTTTTTTTTTATTCTTGGGAGAGTGCATGTGATCAGCACAGGGCCAATCAGCACTGGCCAGACAGAGGGTCAGGGGTCCTGCAGCCTCATAGGACAGTCAGAATAGAATAAAAACTCCTCCTACAAGCTTTAACCAGACACTGATAGAAGTCTCAAGATTGCTATATACTGCTGATGAGAAAAGGTATTTAGCAGTTTATATTTACTAAAATAATTGCATTTCCATGTTCTGTGTACTGTGGGAGACCAGATATAGTGAATGCAGGGTGCTGGGTTTAGTAACACTTTAATAGCAGGAGAGATCAGATTACAGGGACTGATAAATGAATTGAAGGAAGGGACAAACCCCTCAAAACGCGTCAACCAACCTTTGAGCACTTGCCCTCGCATGGTCTAATTTTTAATGTATATTTTGTAACCTAGTTTTTATGAATACGTAGTATCTTTTTTGAATTTATCTACTTTGTATGAGAATAAACTGCATTATCTCGATTCAAGCATCAGATCACACGCCTTTCACCCCTTTCTTTCACTCGGAGAGCAGCTGCACCATGGCTGTTGTCGGCGCTTTATCATTCGCCTCAGACTTGTTCCGCCCCAAGTTTACATTCGCTTTAATACTTTTCATTTTTCCATTTAATGAATCCAGTTCTCCTTCTTCGTTTCAGAAAATATCACTTACTGTGGACAGAAGGTTTGCTATGTGGTGTACCCTCAGCCCTCCCTCCCTGAGGATGACTTAATCGCTTGCAATGACGCCGTAGTGAACGAGAAGGAGAAGACCCTCAAAATGCAATAAGCTGCTCCCACCCCCCCACCCCACCCCTCCCCTCCCCTCCCCCCACCTGGGACTTGCATTTTGTTTACAGGCGTGTTTGCGGAGAGAAAATGTACTTGAACACCTAGCAACATAGAGAAAATATCGCAGGAGATAAAAAAAAAAAAAAATGCGACTGCAGGAGACGAGGCGTCGAACGGCGAACTCTTTGGATTGGACAGCAGGACTACAAGCGGGGAGCCATTTTTTTAATCATAATTTGATCATATTAACCCCTTCTGTGCCTGGGGTGACCTCCACCATGACCCCGGGAATGAATGCTGCGCCGCTGCAGTGGAATGAACTACGATGTATTCTAACTTAAAGCATTTTTGGCCTTCCTGTTGTATAAATCGAACTGGCCTTTGTTTTTTTTTTCTCTATTAAAGCCTCATTTTCAACCACCTGAGATGTGCTGCGTGTAAGGCTGTCAGGGGCTGACCTTAAAAACATGGAAGAATCCAAGGATCACTGGGGGGATGGGGGGGGGGCACATTTTAAAGGGGGTATGGTCAGCGATGGTGGGGTGATAGGATAAATCATGCATTTGTTTTCAGTGTTTCCCCGCAAGTAAAACTTTCCTCATATTTCTGGTCAATGGGGAGCCCCAGCAACAACAATTCTTACATAGGTGGTCAGTGCTGCTTATCGTTATAGTATTAGCAAGTACCCCCCAGTGCCACCAACATGTCCCCAGAGTGCCACCAAGTCATCCCAGTGCCACAATTTTATGTCCCTTCCATGCCATCAATATGTCCCCCCCAATGCCACCATGTCACTACAGTCCCACTAATATGTCCCCCCAATGCCACCCCACTTCAACCAATAGATCCCTTTAGTACCACTATGTTATCCATTTCCACCATTATGTCCCCTTTCAGTGCCACCATATCAGCCCAGTGCCACCTATATGTCCCCGAAATACCACCATATCACCCCGGTGCCACTATTATGTTCCCCCAGTGCCACCATACTGCGATCAATATGTCCCCCCAATGCCACCATGTCACTACAGTGCCACCAATGTGTTCTCCCAATCCCACAATGTTACCTTAGTGCCACCAATATGTCCCTCCAATGCCACCATGTCACCCCAGTGCCACCATTATGTTCCCCCTGTGCCATCATGTCACCCCACTGCAACCAATATATTTTCTTAGTGCCACCATGTCACCCCATTGCCATCATTATGTCCCCTTTCAGTGCCACCAATATGTCCCCCACTACCACAATGTCACCCCGATGACACCAATGTGTACCCAGAGCGCCACCATGACACCCCAGTGCCATTGTTATGTTATCCCAGTGCCACCAATGTCACCACAGTGCCACCAATATGTCCCTCCAATGCCACCATATCACCACAGTGCCACCAATATGTCCCCCCAATCCCAACATTTTCCCCTACCGGTGCCACCAATATGTCCCCTCAGTGCCACCAATATGTCCCTCCAATGCCACCACAGTGTCCCCAATATGTCCCCCCCAGTGCCATCAATATGTCCCCCCAATCCCACTGCCACACCAGTGCCACTATTATGTTACACCAGTGCCACCATGTCACCCTAGTGCAACCAATATATTCCCTTAGTTCCACCATGTCACCCTATTGCCACCATTATGTCCTCTTTTAGTGCCACCATGTCACCCCAGTGCCACCAACATGTCCCCAGAGCCTCCTTTATGTCACCCAGTGCCATAATTATGTGCTAGTGCCACCAATATGTCCCTCCAATGCCATCATGTCACCACAGTGCCATCAATATGTCCCCCCAACACCACCAACGCCACTATATCACTACAGTGCCACCGATATGTCCTCTCAATACCACCATGTCCCCCCAATAATGCCCTCTAATGCCACCATGTCACCACAGTGCCACTAATATGTTTCCCCAATGCCACCATGTCACTTCAGTGCCACCAATATGCCCCCCTAATCCCACCATGTTCCCCCAGTGCCAACATTATATTCCCCCAATGCCACCACATCACCCTGGTGCCACCATTATGTTCCCCAGTATCACAATGTCACCCCACTGCAACCACTATATTCCCTTAGTGCCACATGTCATCCCGTTGCCATCATTATGACCCCTTTCAGTGCCACCATGTCACCCTAGTGCAACCAATATATTCCTTTAGTGCCACCATGTAACCCCATTACCACCATCATGTCCCCCACTGCCACCATGTCAACCTAGTGCAACCAATATATTCCCTTAGTGCCACCATGTCACCTCAATGCCACCAATATGTCCCCCCACTGCCACCATGTCACCCTAGTGCAACTAATATATTCCCCCAGTGCTACCATGTTACCCCATTGCCACTATTAAGTCCCCCACTGCCACCATGTCACCATAGTGCAACCAATATATTCCCTGAGAGCCACCATGTCAACCCAATGCCACCAATATGTCCCCCCACTACCACCATGTCACCCTAGTGCAACTAATATCATCCCTTAGTGCCACCATGTCACCCTAATGCCACCAATATGCCCCCCACTGCCACCATGTCACCCTAGCGCAACTAATATATTTCCCTATTGCCACCATGTCACCCCAATGCCACCATTATGTTCCCTCAGTGTCACCAATATGCCTCCATTGTCACCAGTATATTCCCCTAGTACCACCACCATGTCCCCTGCCAGTGCTACCCTTCTTATTCCCTATTTGTAGAGTGGTACCTATTCTGGTGTGCTGGTCCCCACCTATTAGTATCTACCTTTTGCATCCATCTCAGGAACCCGTAGGGGCACATTATTTGTTAATATTGTAACAGGTTTCTGAAAGTAATTGTCAATGTGACTTTGACATTCATCCATGCTTTAGGTCCCATACTGGCGTATATCAAGCTGTACGGTGAGCAACACCTCTGAACAACTGCCGAGATAAGATCAAGGAAAAGGATCTATAGAGAATGGACTGTTTTAAAGAGACTAAGGCCATTGCTGTTAAAGTGACAGGTTATTTTGTAAAATTTACCTCTCACAGCCCCCCCCCCCCCCCCACACACACACACACACACACACCACCACCACTGGGCTCCTCCTCCTGAGCTGGAAGTATAAACCTTGTGTAAGCTCTATGTCACATGATGTTGGAGCCTATACAATGCAAACTTCTTTCTCCTGATCACATGACAGCGTTCTGACCTGGGGATTGGCCACTTATTGCTGAGTTCCAAACCTGGGAAAAAGTCCCAAATTTACTAAGATCCTTGCAAAAGGGGAAATGTTTTTTTTGGGGGGGGGGGATTTGTGCGAGTAGGGTATTTGGGGGTGGGAAGATTTGTGCTATGAGGGGGTATTTTTGATGGGAGGGGGAACTTGGAGTGGGGGGGGGGGTGTACTCGGGGGGGGGGGGGGGGGAATTGGAGGAGGCAAATGTTTGTTCTGGAAGGGTGGGGGGGGGGTATGTTTCAGCAGAGGGAGGGCAGATTTGTCCTGGGGGGAAGGTGAAATTATGCTTAGGGGGTAAGCATGCAGATTAGTGCTAACTTTTTTGGGGGTGGGATTTTTGCTAACACATAATGCCCATACATCTTGGGGGGGGGCAGAGATTGGCATGCTCGCCCTGGGCTCTAGATAGCCCTGGCCCCGCACTACAGCTGTGGGGGTATCCAGGGGGCGGAGGAATGAAGATTTCCAGGGACAAAGTAGCCACCAGCACACGGGACTCTCGTCATTCAAGTACTGTCCCTGGTGCTGATTTAAAAAAAAAAAATCTGTATACTTCAGCGTTAAATACAAGCCTGCAATACCTTATCTACAAAAATGGCTGCCTCCATGTGCAGAAAATGAACAGGTTTTTTTTTTTTAAACATTAACACACATTGGTAAGATGTGTAACATTGACCAAGCACAATAACATATATTATTAAAAAAGCATCATGTGGCTTCCCTTTTAAATAGGCCCCTTAGCCCTGGTTCACACGGCCGCGACTTGCGACACGAGTCGCATGACAAGTCAAAACACATTTATTTCAATTGCAGCCATTCCAGTCAAGGTTCCTGCACTACTTTGATGCGACTACAATGCGATTTTGAGTCCCATGGACTGTGATGTTGCATGAAAGTCGCGCTGAAAAATCGCACGACAATGGGGTCGCAGCAGTGTGAACCGTGAGCCTTAAAGTGCAGTTTTTCACAGCAAGGGTCCAAAGACCACAACTATTCCAACCAAGCAGGAGAACAAGGATGAGGTAGGACAAAAATAATTTATTCTCTTAAAACTGGGCCACATTGTTGTAAAAATCTACAGATCGCACAAAATCGCTCTCACACCGTTGATGCAGTCTTGCACTTTTACCAAGGACGGAGCTGAGAACTGTCGCCTGATATGGACAGGAACAAAGATCCCGACTGAGGACGACTCAATCCAAAGCGCCACCACTTGCACACCAGGCCATCCAGCTGCAGTGTGTCCCTCCCAACATTTTCGTGACAGGTGCAGCGTCCAGCCCGGCTACAGGCAGTTTGTTAAAGACTATGGCAAGCTGTATCTGGACAGGGCCGAAGGCTAGTACCAGCGTTTAGGCCCCGGTGCGTTCCACACCTTCGATCCCACATCGGTACCACTTCGTAAAGCATTCAGCTGCAGCTTGCTATAAATTTGGACAGGCTGCCTGCAGTGGTGCTGGTCGCTGCACTTGCTGCCGCTGGATGGCCCCGCAGGTAAAGGGCCTTACTCGGTCAATTCACCCTTTTTGAAAAAAAATAATTGGATATGGTAAGACGGGCAGTGAAACGTTACATCCCGTAAGCAATATTCCTCAGCACTTGCTTTGCTTCCTTGTGCAGGCTCTTGAACTATCCAATGCAGTAAATGTTCAAACCTTGGCTTTTGCTCTGATCAGTGTAAATTTTGCATTGTGGAAGGAAAAATTAGTAGAGCAGAGGAGACTAAAACCCCTGTTGGACTTTTATTTCTGGGCACTTGCATAAAATGAGCTAAATCTCCTAATATCAATATCCAGTGTTGTAAAAGACCGTCTCATTAATCAAGCTGAGGTGAGGCTGAGCGCTCCCAACAGGAGGATCTGTAATTCATGTGAGAAGCACAAAGATGTAAGAAACTGTAAGGACGCTACAGAAATTGTCACAGAGTCCAGAACGTTTTATTAGATAATCAGTAAAGAGAGCCGACGGGTTTCGGGGTCACACACTTCTTCATCGAGGCTTATGTATGATGTAGCCTCAAAAATGTCTGGACTCCATCAGAATGTGATAACAGTTGTTTGCATACACCGAGAAACGCAGCAAAAACTGCTGGTAGTAGGATCTGATTTATACATACTATTATCACAATCCATTAAGGGCAAGCCATTTTTTAGGTTACATCATACATAGGCCATGATGAAAGAGAGAATGAACCACCACCGAAACACGTTGGCTCTCTTAGCCCACTGATTATCTAATAAGAAAAATGTGAGAAGCACAATGATGTAACAAACCGTAAGGGCACTACAGAAATGGTCACAGAGTCCAGAACGTTTTATAAGATAATCAATAAAGAGAGCCAACAGGTTTCGGGGGCATACAATTCTTCATCAAGGCTTATGTATGAAATAGCCTCAAAAATGTCTGGACTCCATCAGATTGTGATAACAGTTGTTTGCATGCATCGAGAAACACAGCAAAAACTGCTGGCAGTAGGATCTGATTTATACATACTATTATCACAATCCATTAAGGACCAGACATTTTTTAGGTTACATCATACATAGGTCCTGATGAAAGAGAGAGTGAACCCCGAAACACATTGGCTCTCTTAGCCCACTAATTATCTAATAATAAAAATGTGAGAAGCACAAAGATGTAATAAACAGTAATGGCACTACAGAAATGGTCACAGAGTCCAGAATGGTTTATTAGATAATCAGTAAAGAGAGCCGACAGGTTTTGGGGGTGCGCGTCAATCCTTCGTCAAGGCTTATGTATGACATAGCCTCAAAAATGGCTGAACTCTATCAGATTGTGATAACAGATGTTTACATGCATTGAGAAACGCAGCAAAAACTGCTGGCAGTAGGATCTGATTTTATACATACTATTATCACAGTCCAATAAGGGCCAGCCATTTTTGAGGTTACATCATATATAGGCACTGATGAAGGAGAGTGTGAACCCCCAAAACTCATTGGCTCTCTTAGCCCACTGAATATCTAATAAAAAAAATCTTTGCCCACTGGAGTGGCACCCTTACTTTTTTTTGTCCTGTTTAGAGTTTATTTCAGTCTGTGTCTTTGGTGCAAATTTTCCTTCACTTCTTGTATGGTGAAGTGGTGATCAGCAGGACAGGAAGTGATGGGAAATGGCCAAGTTCGCCAAGTGATGAGGAGGCCATGTCTCCCCTCCTTGCCACCTATTTTAACCACTGTGCTGCAACCATGTGCATTGCATACAGTTACAGGGTAGTTGCAGCACACCACTATTCATTTGAATGGGCCGGGTTTGGCGGGCAGTACACATGGTATCATTTTTGCTGGGGCATGTGCACAACTTAGTCCGGTTTTTGCAGCTTAAAACAGGGCTCAACGGCCTACCTTTATCACCCCCAACCGCCAGGGGTGTATCTACCGTGAGGCAAACAAGGCATTTGTCTTGGGCGGAATTTTTCAGGGGGGGGGGCCTGTACCGGGATAATGCAGGCATCACACTGGTACCATTTGTTATAACCAGTGGCCGGCTCTCTTGTAAAAGCAATTAGAGCGGCTTACTAGCCGATCGATTGCTATAACAAGCAGCGGGAGGTGACATCTCCCCCCTCCTGCCGCCTTCCGCGGCTCTCTCGGCTTCTCCCATCCCACCGGGAGACCCTGAGCGACCAGCCGACGCGTCCGCTGGCTGGCAGGACAGCCAAGCAAAGCCAAGATCGGCTTTGATCGGCTGTTCATAAGAGTACACTGGAAGTAATGACATGACATCACTTCCAGGGTACTTGAAAACCATCAGCACCATTTTAAAAAAATCTAAAGCATTCAAAAACACCAATCTTGATGTTTTGAATGCTTCTAAGTGTGGAAGAGGGATATGGGGTCTTATATCTTATACATCTATCCATAGGGAGTACCTGTCACATGCCTATTGCTGTCACAAGGACGTTTACATTCCTTGTGACAGCAAACAAAGTGATAAATGATAAAAAAAAGTGATAGCAAAAAAAAAGAAAATTAAAGCAACAGTGTAAAAAAAAAGAAAAGAATAATTACAAAAAAAAATTCAAGTCCTGCACACACGCAAACAGCGATCGTCCCGCACATGTGAGGTATCACCACGAACGTCTCAGATCATGGGAAGCAATTCTAGCACTAAGCCTCCTCTTTAAATCTAAAGTGGTAATCTGTAAAGGCTAAAGCATCACCTATGGATAGTAAATTTGTGCCGTTTGTCGCCATTGCACGGACTTGCGCAATTTTAAAGCAGCTGGGATGGGACAAATTTAGATGGGGGGGGGGGGGGGTGATGATTTTAGTCTTTCCTAGGGCAACACAAAACCAAAATACACCACTGCCGATCGCACATGTAAACAAGCACTAGCTGAGCCCCAGATAGCAGTAAACAAGGTACTCATCCTTCCACACTCTATCCAAATCTAGCTAAAAAAAATGTAGGCCAAAAGTAAAGTCGGATCATTTCCAACTGGGCACAACAGATGCTTAAAAAAAACAAACGGATGAATTTGTGTGGGAAGCACACTGTAGATAACTCAGCTTACACATTGCTGTGCTTCTCATGCTGTTTCATTGCTTTTTCTTTCTCTGCATTGTTTTTGAAATACTTCCATTTTTCTTCCCCACAGAAAATGATTAAGCTATGATTAAGCGCCATTAACGGTGTGAAACGCGTCAGTTATCATCTGGACCTGTGTCTCTGATTGATGTATGGATCAAGCTTCATTAAATAAAGGCATTATTTTGGAGTGCGGCCATCCTCTTCCTATTTTCTTGCCAAGCCCGTGGGGGGGGGGGGGTCTATGTATAAAAAAAAGTTTGGACAAATGTTAAAATGTTAAAACATTTTCCTAGCCCTCACAAATTCTGCTCATATTTTGCTTTATTTTCTCTCATCAGCTCCATCTAGTGGCCACAATATGCATAACGTGTTTCCCGGAAAATAAGCCCTACTGTGATTTTTGGGGAGGGCTGCAATATAAGCCCTACCCCGAAAATAAGCCCCTATTTTAAAGTGGTTGTAAAATCCTAGAATGCACTGTATTACAGTATTATATAATGTAAAGTGTGTATGTTTCTGTAATTTATTTGTGATAAATACCTTCTTATAGCAGAATTCAACTGACCTCCCACTGCTCTACTCCTCTTCTCTCAGCTGTCAGCGGAGGATCTCATCCCCCCCCCCCCCCCCCCCTCTGCAGTGCTCGGAGCGGGGAAGAGAGGTCCGGTGGGTCTTGAGGTATTGATCACAAATAGATTAGAGAAACATACACAGTTTACATGATATAATACTGTAATACACTGCATTCTAGGATGTTACAACCACTTTTACTCAGTTCCACTCAGTTCCACTGGCCACTGGGGATTCCTGACAGGCAGGGAGGGAGATGGGGAGAGAAGACAGCACATGACAAGCCCTAACCCGAAAATAAGCCCTACCGGGTCTATTGTTGCCATAATTAATATAGGACCCGGGCTCATTTCAGGGAAACACGTTATTGTCCTGAAATGCTTCAGTCAGGAAAATTCATCATTATGGCCACTAGGTGGAGCTGATGATCAAAGGGGGCTGGGTTGTGCTTATTTTTTTTTTTTTTTTATATTTTGAATTGAATTTCTCTTTATGATGAACCATCATCCCTTTTTACACCGAGGACATATTCTTAACTGTGGGGGGGGGGGGAATCTATAGTGGACCTGTCATGATAGGAGGACCCTGCCCAGACTCTGCAGTGGTATGGTCATGATAGCAAAATATAAAAAAATACACTACATGCTCAGTTGAGTCCATTTCCTTCTGATAATATAATAGAAACAGGAGTGCAGAGCTGTCACTTGTAAACACAGAAACCAGACTTCTGTGTTTACAAGTGATTGTGGTGAGCAGGCATCAAAGAGTCTGAGCCAGAGGTGGTGGAACTGAGTTCCACCAAGTTCCCCCTGAAAAAAAGCCCTGGAAACAGGCATTAGGAAGTGCTGTAACCCTTAGCAACCAATCAGCCTCTCCTATACCCAAGCCAGACTTTCTCTTTAAAAGCAGGCCTTTGGAATCAGCAAATATCATCTAAATCCATTCCTCATGTGTATCCTTCCTGAATCTCGGAGTGCTTTGTGTATTTCTTCCAGATGCAGTGATCCAGTGTGAGACTTCCTGTAATAAAGACCGGTCACTGCTGACCTCTCTCCTTGTGCAGGGTGACTGGTCTTGTCTCCGCCCCCTCCTGTAGTTTTCTGCAGACAGCCTGTAGTGGGTGGAGCCTGCTGGGCCCCTCCCACAGCTCTGATCTCTCTCCTTGTGCAGAGTGACTGCTCTTATCTCCGCCTCCTCCTGTTTTTCTGCAGGCAGCCTGCAGTGGGTGGGGCCTGCTGGGCCCCTCCCACAGTTTTGCTCTTCCTCCTTGTGCAGGGTAACTGCTCGTGTCTCCGCCCCCTCCTGTAGTTTTCTGCAGGCAGCCTGTAGTGGGTGGGGCCTGCTGGGCCCCTCCCACAGTTCTGCTCTTCCTCCTTGTGCAGGGTAACTGCTCTTGTCTCCGCCCCCTCCTGTAGTTTTCTGCAGGCAGCCTGTAGTGGGTGGAGCCCGCTGGGCCCCTCCCACAGCTCTGCTCTCTGCACAGGGTATGTACAGCACAGTGATGATATCACTGCTTCTTTTATAAGATAATATCTGTGTTTGCAAAGACAGTTGGTGCACACAGAGTGAGTTTATATCTTTTCCGGCTATTAAGGAATATTACAATGAAGGTTTTTGTGCCCCGCAGTTCAGCTTTAAATCAAAAAGAGATCCCGTACAGAACTGAGGAATATATTTCAATAAAAGGCACAAGGAGAGAGAGCAGAGCTGTGGGAGGGGCCCAGAAGGCTCCACCCACTGCAGGCTGCCTGCAGAAAAACTACAGGAGGGGGCGGAGACAAGACCAGCCACCCTGCACAAGGCAGAGCTGTGGGAGGGGCCCAGCAGGCTCCACCCACTACAAGCTGCCTGCAGAAAAACTACAGGAGGGGCGGAGACAAGACCAGTCACCCTGCACAAGGAAAGAGAGCAGAGCTGTAGGAGGGGCCAAGCAGGCTCCACCCACTGCAGGCTGCCTTCAGAAAAATGACAGGAGGGGGCGGAGACAAGACCAGTCACCCTGCCCAAGGAGAGAGATCAGCAGTGAGCGGTCTTTATTACAGGAAGTCTCACACTGGATTACTGCACAGATATGGAAGACACAAAACACACATAGGGTCTATTTATAAAAAAAAATCGCTGTGCAAATGTCTCAGCATTCACACAACCGTCACAAATAATCCTCTTAATGAGTCTAATATATGTATTTCCTATGATCATCAGCTCCATCTAGTGGCCATAATGAAGTATTTTCCTGATTGGGGTATTTCAGGAAAATACCACGTTATGGCCACTAGATGGAGCTGAAGAAAATAGAAAATATACATATTAAATCCATTGTGGGTATTATTCGCAGTGGCTGAGCGAATGCAGAGACATTCACACAGGAAGTTTTTAAAAAAAAAATAGATCCCTAACATTAAAGCAAGAATACTAATGCCTCTTGTATATAACCAATATTTGTTGGAGTCCTGGCCCTGTTCACACCTATTCCCATTTAAATTGTTGCTCATGTTTATTTCTTATAGACTGCCAACACATGCCGCCTTTTTCCCCCCACACACCTGGGAGATACCTGTGTGGGAAAAAAAGGGTTGTGTACTTTTTTTTTAATGCATGGACGTGTGTTGAGGGCCCATAGGGAGTGAATGGGCGGACACAAAACATATATACACCAATGCATGGGAGTACGTGGGGATCGCATGACAATGCGTGTGCAGAGATGTTAGCACATTCTTAGTCATACAGCCCCCCCATATACCCCCTGGGGCGCTTTTACAGAATATCGTTAAGGCTGGACTCCAGGCGGATGTAAAAGACACAAATGAATTCAGCTCGGTAATCATTAATACATCATTAAATGTGCTTTTTGTAAATGTAAGTACCTGACATTGACATGGTATCAACCTCATGCAGCCCCCTGTACAGCACAGCTCAGACTAGGAGACAAAGAAGCAGCACGGGGCGCCTATTTGTTGTTCTGCAGTGCAAGGGGCATGCTGATAAGTAGACATGTGCGGTTCGTTTCGTTCCGAATCGAAATTCTGGACCAATTTTCTGTTATTCGGGATTTCCGAATTACAATAGTAACGATTTTAAATGAATCGGAAATAAAGAAACTAAAATTTCGGAAAAATTTGGATAGTTTTTGAATCGAAGTCGGATAGTTTTCGAATCGAATTTGAATTTCAGAAAAGAATCAAATAGAATAGAAAAGAATATAATAGAATAGAAAAGAATAGACTAGAAAATAAAAGAATACAATATAATAGAGCAAAACAGAACAGAATACAAAATAAAAGAATGAAAAAAAATGATAGAAAATAAAGGGATATAATAAAAAAGGGGATAGAATAGACAATAAAAGAATAGAATAGACAAGAAAAGAATAGAATGGACTAAAAGAATAGAATAAAACAATAGAATAGACTAAAACAATAGACTAGAATAAAACAATAGAATAGAATAAAATAGAAAGAATATAACCATCTTCCAGAATTCGAATTTCGAATAGCATAAACTTGAATTTGAATAGAATAGGAAATAATAGAATTGAAAATGAAATAAAAGAAAAGAAAAGAGTATAAAAAACAACAGAATAGAATAAAATAGAAATAATATAACTTTCTTCCGAAATGTGAATAGAATACATTTGAATTTGAATAGAAAAGAAAATAATAGATTAGAATAGAATAGAAATAAAAGAATAATATAGAATAAATCAATAGAATAGAATAAAATAGTAAGAATATAACCATCTTCCAGAATTTGAATTCTGAATAGAATGAATTTGAATTAGAATAGTATAGAAACAAATAGAATTGAAAATTAAATAAGAGAAAAAAATAGAAAAAACAACAGGATAGAATAAAATAAAATAGAAACAATACTCTTCTGTAATTCGAATAGAATAGCAAAGAATAGAATTGAAAATAAATAAGAGAAAAGAATAGAAAAAACAACAGACTAGTGTAGAATAAAATAGAAAGAATATTCTTCTGAAATTCGAATAGAATAAATTTGAATGTGAACAGAAAAGAAAAGAATTGATTAGAATAGAATAGAAAATAAAAGAATAAAAAAACCCAATAGAATAGAACACAATAGAAAGACTATAACCATCTTCCAGAATTCGATTTTCAAATAGAAAAGGAAAAGAATAGAATTGAAAATAAAATAATAGCAAAGAACAGAATAGAAAAAAACAACAGACTATAATAGAATAAATTTGACCATATTCCAAAATTCAAATTTCGAATAGAATACATTTGAATAGAAAATAAAAGAATAGAATAGAAAAAAAATATAGAGAATAGAATGGAATAGAAAGAATACAACCATCTTCCAAAATTTGAATTTTCGAATAAAATAAATTTGATTTTGAATGGATTTTGAGTTCGAAAAAACTAAACGAATTCCGAAAACGAATTAAATGAATTAAACTAATTTAACAAAACAAATTTATGTGAATAACAAATTGATTACAACCTGAATAAAAAAAAACAATTCCGAAAACAAATTAAATGAATTAAACAAATTTTTGCAAATAACGAATTGAAATGAAACAAAGCAAATTTTTCCGTTCCGCACATGTCTACTGATAGGAGGAGTGAGAAAAGTGACAGACAGAGGAACTCATCAGTCTGCTGCTTCTCCTTTCACTGTCCAATCACAGGGTGGGGGAGGGACAAGACCTGTAAATGTTACAGAGAAAAAAAATCTGATCTCCTGCCCTACCAGAGAGAGCTGTGCAGTGTGGCAGAGCTGTGTAAATCTCAGGACTGGATAGACAGAAATACAAATGAATCCTTTATATATATATTTTTTATCTGTGTATCCAGCCTAGAGTTCAGCTTTAACCAGTTATTAAATTGTGTCTTTAGGAAAAATCTTTTTTTGTTTTAGATAGCATTGGGGAGGTTTAAACCCTGATATTTATTTTTTATGTGTGCCGTTGGGGAGATTTTTATTCACTTTCTGTCCCAAAGACACAACAGGAAATGAGAGGAAATAGGAAACAGGAAATGAGAGGAACTCTCCCCAAAGTGTCATTATTGGAAGGTTTCCCTTCACTTCCTGTTCTTGTGACAAACAGGAAATTGAGGATTTCTCAAATTCAACGGAGTGGAGAAGGGTTAGGACCTCCTTCAGGTTTGTAATGCTGTCTGTGTTCCCGATTGGGGGTAGTTACTTCAGGAGTGATGAAATAAACCCACTCCGGCCCTAACCCAGGGGAAGCTGTCACATGATAGCTGGTCACTGGCCCAATGAGCTGCGGCCAGGGAATTCCCAGCCCCATAGCTGCATATAGCAAAAGAGGCGGGGATGCTGGTGACATCATTGACCTAATATGCCCAAATGGACCCATTAGGACAATATCACTGACCAAACTTCGCTGTTAGGCCATATTAGGTGAATGATGACACCAGCATTCCCACCCCACAGCCACACTTAAAGGGGTGGAGATGATGGTCAAATATGACCAAATATGGTCTCATAGCTATATTGATATCAACAACATAACCTC
Organism: Lithobates septentrionalis; assembly: GCA_037952835.1. Taxonomy (NCBI): domain Eukaryota; kingdom Metazoa; phylum Chordata; class Amphibia; order Anura; family Ranidae; genus Lithobates; species Lithobates septentrionalis. The sequence goes on along the minus strand of JBBDGP010002241.1, from coordinate 969,828 downwards.
CCCACAGACACACATAACAAAGGGTTAGGGATGCCGATGACATAATTGACCTAATATAGTCACATATTTGGTCAATGGGCCTATGTGGACATTGACCAAACATGTCTATGTGACCATATTAGCTCACTTGTGTCACCATCAACATTCCACAGCCACACATAACAAATGGGGTAGGGATGCTGGTGACATCATTGATCAAATATAACCAAATGGGCGAATTTGGACATAGTCATTGACCAAATATGGGTACATGGCCATATTAGGTCAACGATTTCAAGAGCTTCACCGCCCCACATAACGAAGGGGTGGGGGTGCTGGTGACATCATTGACCTAATATAGCCTCATAAACATCTTTGGTCAATGGCCTTATTTGGATATCATTGACCTAATGTAGCCAAATGGACCCATTAGGACAATATCACTGACCAAGTATATCTGTGTGGCCATATTAGGTCAATGATGTCAAGTCCATACCTGCCCTACAGTCACACGTAACAAAGGGGCAGGCATGCTGGTGACATCATTGACCTTATAGCCAAATGAGTCTATCTGGACAATGTCATTGACCAAACATGTCTATGTGACCATATTAGGTTAATGATGTCACCAGCATTTTTACCCCACAGCCGTATGTAACAATGGTGCAGGGAGGCTGGTGACATCATCAACCTAATATGGTTACATATTTGGTCAATGGGCCTATTTGGACAATGTCCTTGATCAAATTTTGCTATGTGGCCATATTAGCTCAATGGTGTCATCAGCATCCCAAATGGGCAAATTTGGACAATGTCAGTGACCAAATATGGTTACGTGGCCATATTAGGTCTATGATGTGAAGAGCTTTACCGCCCCACAGCCCTATGTAGCAAAGGGGTGGGGATGCTGGTGACATCATTGACCTAATATGGCCACATATACAGTACATATTTGGTCAATGGACATATTTGGATATCATTGACTTAATGTAGCCAAACGGGCATATTTGGACATTGACCATACATGGCTATATGGCCATATGAGGTCAATGATGTCACCAGCATTCCCAACCCACAGCCGTATGTACCTAATGTGGTTTTGTGGCCATATTTGGTCAATGATGTCAAGAGCATCACCGACCCACAGCCGTACATAACAAAGGGCTGGGGATACTGGTGACATCATTGACTTAATATGGCCTCATAGACATATTTGGTGAATGGCCGTAATTGGACATCATTGACCTAATGTAGCCAAATGGGTGTATTTGGACAATGTCATTGACTATGGTTAGGTGGCCATATTAGGACAACAATGCCAACATCATCCCTGCCCCTTTCTGCTATCATGTGACAAATTCTCATGGGTTTGGCCCAAACATTAGCCACCGGTAAAGAAAGTGATGAGAAACAAAAAATTTCACAGTTGTCACAAAAACAGGAAAAACTTCCAATGGGGACAGCTGTTCTGGTGACAACCATCTAAGAGAGGAATTCTTCTTCGTTTGATTTCTCTTCATTCCTGATGTGTCTCTAGGACAGGAAGTAATGGGGTAATACCAGGGGACCTACTCTGTCCAAAAATAGAAAAAAGTTTTGGGCGAGGGAAACATTTTAAGCTGCAGGATCTTGAATGCCGATTGGCTGCTTTGGGTTACAACATGTCACATGACCCAGTTGCACATCGTACCGTCATATAAAAAAAATCTAAATGGGAGGAAATGACATCAGCAATTGAGTAAAGAGTCATCGTCACTTGGGCTGCCCTCCGACAGCGGGTGAGAGGCTGACGGGGTTGTCGGATGGCAAGTCACATGTACGCCCAAGGGCTCGTCCTGGCAAGAAGCCGCGCAGCCACATGGCGGCTCTTTCCCCTGAATCTGGACATTCACTAAGCTGTCTGAGTACTTCAAAGGCAATTTTAAGTGTTTCCTGTTGAATTGATGGCTATTAGATGCAGCGCTGGGACCAGCAGTAGTCCTTTCCGGTAGAGGCACCATGTAAAACGTATCCGAGGGACCAGCCGGCGTCTGATCCCCCGCATCTTCACTTATGGCTGGATTCAAGTAACCACGGCTGTTTTCAGAGTCCAAACAGACTGTGGACCATTCCATTTCTGGTTGAGCGCTGCCTCCTGAGCGTGCCTCCTGAAGAGCGTTTGAAGGGAGCCGACCCGCGATCTCCAGTTCATGCCGGCCAACCGCCAGGTCGGGGCTTTCTCCGTCCTGGCCACCGGTTTGCGTGTGGGTGTTGAGTCTTTCTGGAGGCGTTGATGGGCTCCAGCAGTTCTCCTCCTCCATCCCGGCGTCCGCTTCACCGTATCGGGAAAGAAGCGACGAGGTCAGGAGGGGGATTTGGCCTCTCGCCCGAGGGCGGTGGAATAATCTGTTCCACAGCCGACCTAAACGCCTCCTGGAAGAGGCCCTTCTGGACGAGTGACGCCTCATCTGACGTCTCATGGCTGTGCGGATGTTCTGCAACATGGAGACCTGGAAAGAGAAAAAAAAAAGGAGGTGATTAGGAGAATGAAACTTTTTTTTAATTTGCAAAATACGACTTGCAGCGCGACTGCCCTAGACGACCTGCACACGACTTCAGCAGCGGCTTGCAAAATGACTTCTGTATAGAAGTCAATGCAAGTCGCCTGAAGTCGCCCCAAAAGTAGTACAGGAACCTTTTTCTAAGTCAAAGCGACTTGAGTTGTTCCTATTAGAACGGTTCCATAGTACAGAACTGAACGCGACTTGTCAGGCGGCTAAGTCGCCTGACAAGTCGTCCCTGTGTGAACCGGGTCTTATTGGATAAAGCAGAGAAGGGTTAGAACTCCTGTCAGATTTATATGCTGTTTATAACCATAAATGGTGAAATGTTTCTTCACTTCCTGTCCAGGTTTCAAAACGAAGTAAATCCCTCAATGGGGATGCAGACTCAGATGTTTCCACCTTTGTATATGTGTATATAAGGCTATTTGTTTTTAGTTTTGGATAGATTGGGAAAAGGTAAGACCCTCTGGGGAAGGGTTAGACTCTCTGTCAGGTTTTCATTTCTGTCTATGTCACTGCAGGGTAAACTAATCCTCTCTATGTGTACTAATGACCATTGACACTGAGACAGAAAGTGAGGGGAAATCACAAAAATTTTGAGTTGTCATTAGAACAAGAGTTAAGGGCAAAACCCTCAGTGGGGACACCTGTCGCTAAGATAACTCTCTATGATGAGAATTTTATCCACATTGGAGGGATTTTCTCTCTTTCCACTTCCTGCTGTGTCTCCAGGACAGGAAGTGAAAGGGAATCTCACTAGCAGGACAAAGGGGTCAATTCACTAAGAGTTAAATAACGGCAAATCAAATGGGGTAAAATAACGCATGCGGTGAAAGTTCAATTCACCAAGAATTTAGTGGTAAATAATGAATGCAGTATTTTTTAGATTGTTCGGTAACTGCCACATTTTCTCATGCAGTAATTTATCATACATTCATAAAAATGTGGGGTTTTTTTTTGTAAATGTATGGCCTACTAGAGCTGTTGAAAGTGCTCTTTACTAGATTGTTCTTGGCCCAATTCTGTGCTTCTGTCTATTTTTATATTGAGGAAACTAAAGAAAAATTGACTATTTTTTTAAACATATTTATTTATTTTTTATGTTCCTATCCAAGTTTAACTTGTTGTAATGGTGTATGTAACCAAAAGTGTTGCAGTGGCAGCTTCAAGAGGTCACTTCTAGCTGGAGTAATTGCCAAGGCTGATATACTCCATTGTTGCAATTTTGTAAACCACTTTTACTTTAACCACTTAGGCTCGATTCACACCTATGCATGTTGCTTTTGAGCGTTTTTGGAGGTTTTTTTTTCATGCTTGCCACGTTTTTGAGCCGCGTTTTTGCCGCGTTTTTGCCGCGATTTGCGTTTTGCGTTTTTTTTTTTGTTTTTTTTTTTTTACAGTTTTTTTTTACAGTCTAAAAAAAAATGTAAAGAAAAACAAAAAAAAAAACGGCAAAAACGCATCAAAAACGCACCAAAAACGCATCAAAAACGCTGCAAAAACGGTGCACTTGCGTTTTTGATGCTTGTCCATTGAAATCCATTACATGCAAAACGCTGCATTTTGCATGAAAAAAAGTCCCCGACCCTTTCCAAAAACGCAGAGATACAAAAAAGCATTGATGTGAACATGTTCCATAGGAACCCATGTTAATAAATTCCCGTGCATTTCTGCAAAATGCAAAATGCATCAAAAAACGCGCTAGTGTGAATCGAGCCTTAAGAACCGGGCCTATTTTTCAAACTTGGTGTTTACAAGTTAAAATCATTTTTTTTTGCTAGAAAATTACTTAGAACCCCCAAACATTATATATTTTTTTACAGACACCCTAGAGAATAAAATGGCGGTCATTGCAATAGTTTATGTCACACCGTATTTGTGCAGCCGTCTTACAAGCACAATTTTTTAGGAAAAAATTCACTTTTTTAAATTAAAAAATAAGAAATCAGTAAAGTTAGCCCAATGTTTTTTTATATTGTGAAAGATAACGTTACGCCGAGTAAATTGATACCCAACATGTCACGCTTCAAAATTGCGCCCCGCTCGTGGAATGGCGACAAACTTTGACCCATAAAAATCTCCATAGGCGACGTTTAAAAATTTCTACAGGTTAACAGTTTTGAGTTCCAGAGAAGGTCTGTTGCTAGAATTATTGCTCTCGCTCTAACGATCGTGGCGATACCTCACATGTGTGGTTTGAACACCGCTTTCATATGCGGACGTGACTTACGTATGCGTTTGCTCCTGCACGCAAGCTCGGCAGAATTTTTTTTTTTCTTATTTATTTTACTTTTTATTTTTTTATTTTTACACTGTCCTTTTTAAAAAAAAAAAAAATTGGGTCACTTTTATTCCTATTACAAGGAATGTAACCATACCTTGTAATAGAAAAAAAGCATGACAGGACCTCTTAAACGTGAGCTCTGGAGTCAAAAAGACCTCAGATCTCATATTTACACTAAAATGCACTTAAATGCAGTAAAAATAAATAAATATATATATATATTTTGTAAAGACCATTAAGACCATTCCGCTTCCGTCATCCAATGTTATGGAGCCAAGCGGGGGCCATCTTTCCCTCACTCGGCTCCATGTCTCAGAGGGGAGAGGACCCGATCGGCTCCGCCGCTACCGACGGCTTCGGTAAGCGGCAAAGGTGACCAAAGCGTGGCGGGGGGGGGGCTCTTCCGCCCCCGATAAAAGTGATCTTGCGGCGAATCCGCCACTGAGACCACTTTTATCAGAAAGAAGACCATCTGCCATATTAGAATATACGTCTGCCATAACCCCGGTATTCTACGTCAAAGTAGCGACGTATAACAACGGCGGGCGGTCCGCAAGTTGTTAAAAAAAATAAATACATTTCTTAAGTCCTTAATGTAAAATTTTAACCGATGTTTGCATTTAATTTGCAATGAACATCATGCCTTTTTGATTTAATAAAAAAATATATACTTGTGTACTCGGAATGTATATTGCCACATTTTTGTGTGTCCACTGCTGGTGGAATAGTGTTAACTTTTTGTGGGTGGAATTAGACCCCCCTCTGAGGGTAGTATTGCACCCCCTTTCTGTGGGTGGAATAGTACCCCTTCCTGTGGGTGTTCTATTAGTGGAATTAGGCTCTTGGTGGGTGGAATGCCCCTTTCTGAGGATTTGAATAGGCCCCTCTTTCTGGTACGGCACTGATTACCACCACAAAAAGTGGTGGTGTTAAATATCGCACCTTTTTTTTTAGTTCCTGTTTCGTCTGCAAATTGAACTTAACAGATTACTGCAAGATTTTTTACAATATATACCATCAATTTTTTTTTTTATTGATGTTTACCACAAAATGGTTATCTTTTTAAAATGAATTGGACTTTATTTACCGCATGTGATAATTTATGCAAATGAGTAACATGATACCCTTACTGCATGCGGTAAAGCTAATGTGAATTGAGACAGCAAAAAAATATTTAAATAAAGCCGAACTCCAGCCAGCATAAAGAAATGACCCTTGCCACCAGCGATTATGCAAGGGTTAAATGATGGTCAAGTCTAGAGCTCAAAGGCCAAGTCAGAGGGCTTGGATGAAGAAGGTCTATCCTTTCAAAACGCGCCAGCCAGTCAGAATCCCGGCGAGGTCCTCCTGTTTTGGGGGACTATTAGGCTATGGACAAGTAGATCGATGAGCAGTTTTAATTCACATGCTTGTGAGTATATTTTATGCTGTTTCATATTTAATAAATGCCGTGGGATTATGAACTAGGCTGGCGCGCCCTCTTTTGTTAGTTTTTTTGTAGTACCACCAGAGTGTGCGCCTGGTCCCGCGAAGTGCTAGCGTCATCACTTTCAATGCCTGACCAAAAGTCCTACATTGTATGTGAGGACAGCCATTGCCCACCCATAACACAAAGCCAATGCTGGCGGCTCGGAGGAATAAGACAATAATTACCATTGTTTACTCTGCCCCCTGGAAGGGAATCAGTAGAGAACATATAGGAGTGGCGATAGACAGATAGATAGATAGATAGATAGATAGATAGATAGATAGATAGATAGATAGATAGATAGATAGATATCTGAGATAGATAGATATCTGAGATAGATATCTGAGATAGATAGATATCTGAGATAGATATCTGAGATAGATATCTGAGATAGATAGATATCTGAGATAGATATCTGAGATAGATAGATATCTGAGATAGATAGATAGATATCTGAGATAGATAGATAGATATCTGAGATAGATAGATATCTGAGATAGATAGATATCTGAGATAGATATCTGAGATAGATAGATAGATAGATATCTGAGATAGATAGATAGATATCTGAGATAGATAGATAGATATCTGAGATAGATAGATATCTGAGATAGATAGATATCTGAGATAGATAGATATCTGAGATAGATAGATAGATATCTGAGATAGATAGATAGATAGATAGATAGATAGATAGATAGATAGATAGATAGATAGATAGATAGATATCTGAGCTAGATAGATAGAGATCTGAGATAGATAGATAGATAGATAGATAGATAGATAGATAGATAGATAGAGATCTGAGATAGATAGATAGATAGACATCTGAGATAGATAGATAGACAGACAGACAGACAGACAGACAGACAGACAGACAGACAGACAGATAGTTCACATACTTGAGAGTCACTGAAAGCTGGAAAGTCCTCAACAGGTGGGATAAGCCCTTGAGCAATAAGTTGTCCATAAGAAGGAGGAGCCTCACGTCTTACAAACTCCGCCTCCAAGCGGGTCATCTGAGTTTCAAATGCCCTAATGAGGAAAATAATTGATTAATTATATGTGGAGGGAAAACAATCTCTATTCTGACACAGTACAAATGTTTTCACTTTATGTTTCCCAATGAAGCTCTTAAGGAGCCCGACCATGGCCCAGAATACACCCCTCCTCCCCCACACCGTCGAATGATATCTGGAACTGAAGTCACGCATACACCAAAACTTGGATATCCAGATAGTAATCGGTGCCAACATACCACCCTCTATAGTAGTTCCATAGTAGGGTAATGATGTTAAAGGGGTGAGGAATAATCTCCCATAATCTAGCCCAGCCCCCCTCAAGTCTGAAGGACAATAAATTGGCCCTTTCTTTAAAAAGTTTGGAGACCCTTGCCCTAGACCACTGTCACTAGAACAGGTGTCCACATTAAAAGATTTCAGCTCACTTTCTGTTTTCCCGAAGACAGCAGTCAGATTTTAGATTTTACTAACACTTGGTGACAATGGTGACCAGGACAAAGAGGGTAAATCTTCCTAGGGGGGGTATGTGGACAGCAATAAAAAACGGAATAAGTATACATGAGGTGCTGGATTCGAGTTATCAGTTGTACATAGTAAAAAAAAAGTCAGCTGGACTCCAGTGGGGCACAGTGGCTCTGGTGAGGATGCTTCTAACCAATTTGGGGACCCAAGTTCAAATTGGAGTCAGCCCCCCCCCCCCCTCAGCTTGCTAAACTTGGGAAACCAATTAACCCCCATTACAAACACATTCTTTACTGGCTTGCCCCCTCCCAAAAGGTCCTCCCTCCTTGGTCTCCGGGTCTCCGCATCCGGCACCATGATATTTACGTCACCAGTGACTGGCTTCTTCTTCCTTGTTTTGTGCCAGGCAGTGGTATGTTTCGGGGGGGGGGGCAGCAAACAGTGCACCCACAGCCAACTCCCCCCCTGGTTGGGCCACCAGCAACCACCCCCTGTCCAGTTGGTCGGTCGGACGGTTCCAAGCCCGGCACTTACCCCATCTATGGTGCGGGAGGCGGCTTCCACTTTGCTTCTCCTCCTCGGCGTCACAGTGTCTCCTCCTCCCTCCTCCTCCTAGGCTAATTGGAACGCTTCTCCTTTTTGGCCAATCTCATGACCCGCTTCCTGATTGGCCCGGGAGGAGAATTAGTGTGAGAATAGCGAATATTTATTCACTATTGTCACACAACTGGGTGGGCTCAGGGCACAGTGCTCTGTGCCCTGAGCCCACCCTTTTTTAAGTCTATTAAAGCCTCTGGCTCCAATTACATGCTTCAAAAAAAAAAAAAAAAAAAACCCTGATTGGAATTCATGCGTCCGGCACTCCGCATGTAGATTAAGTTGCCGGATGCATGGATAGGAGGAGCGGCACCCGTGCGCCCCGTATGGAGGAGCCGTCACTGGTGGCGGCCCACCATGACACCATGGAAAATCTGGCACATGCACAGTATGAGATCTGGGATGCCGTGTTATTGAACAGTAACCAGGTGCCCCAGATCTTGTATTGCACAGGCACTTTAAGAAATCTGGCACATCTGCCGAATGTGATTGCGGGTGGCTTACTGTTCAACAGCATGTCACCCCAGAACTTTCACTGCACATGCCTGAGATCAGACTGGTGACATATCCTTCCTAGGGTTCACCTGTTCATCCAATGGGTTTCAGGGGCTTGGAGGTCTCCTCCTGCTTCAGGGCTTAAGTGTTGCATATAGTTAGGGGGACTAAGAAACTGCACAGTCACCAGGACTAATTGTTGACAGGGTGAACAGCGAAGTGTATGCAGGCTTAGTATGACAGCCAAACACCTGAGCCCCCCCCAAATGCATAGGCTGTTAGGTGTTTTCTTGTTATGAACCAACACTAAGGAGTCTATAACAAAAAAACTGGCTTGGCTATTCATTCAGAGAAACTGCATGTACATCCATATAGTGCAAATTAACCAGGTTTTAATGAGACGGGGGCAAAATTAAGTGTTCTCAAGCTATTTTCTCTCTCGGTTGAATGCTCTTCCAATATTATGGTACAATAGTAAGGAGAAGCTTATTCATAAGGAATATAGAGTGAATAGGGAAAATACCCCATTATGGCCACTAGATGGAGCTGAGGATCATAGGAATTAAATACATCTTAGTGAGAAGAAATAAAATTTAAAGTGTTAGTAAACCCAGGACCCTGCATTCACTATATCTGGTCTCCCACAGTGCACAAAACATGGAAATGCAATTATTTTTGTGAATATTAACTGCAAAATAAACACCTTTTCTCATCAGCAGTATATAGCAGTCTTGTGACTGCTATCAGTGTCTGGTTAAAGGAGTTGTAAAGGAAGAAGGTTTTTTTTTTTTATCTTAATGCATTCTATGCATTACGATAAAAGGCCTTCTGTATTTAGCAGCCTCCCCAGCACCCCCTAACAATTACCTGAGCCCCATCTCTACCCAGCACTGTCCACGAGTCCCTCCGCCGTTCCTGACTTTCCCTCCTGATTGGCTGAGACACAGCAGCGGCCCCATTGGCTCCCTTGGCTGTCAAAGTCAGTTAGCCAATCGAGAGAGAGAGGGCGGGGCCGAACGGCAGCTCCGTGTCTGAATGGACACACAGAGCTGCAGCTTGGCTAGGGTGCCCCGGATTCCTTATACACAAGTCTAAATACCACTGCCCAAACTGGAATAAGCTAATCTCGTATTCAGAGCTTGCAATCATGCATTGCGTCTGTGGTCACCTGTGCCATGCCAATTATAATTGGAGGGACTCCGTGGCAAAAAAGCATCTTTGAGTTAAGTATTCTTTTCATACTTTCTAATATTATCTATCTGTCATTATCTTTAACCACTTTCCCACTGACCACTTAAACCCCCTTCCTAACTAGGCCAATTTTCAGCTTTCAGTGCTGTCACATTTTGAATGGCAATTACTCAGTCATGTAACATTGTATCCATATGAATTTTTTTTTTTTTTTTTTTTTTTGCGCTATAAATAACCGACCGGGAGCTCCGTCAGTCGGGTCGCAGGTCCCGCGGACTCGATCGCCGCGGGGATACCTGCGATCGCCTCATGGAGAGGATGAACGGGGAGATGCCGTTGTAAACAGCATCTCCCCGTTCTGCCTAGTGACAAGTGTCACTGATCTCTGCTCCCTGTCATCGGAGCAGAGATCAGTGACGTCACCCACACAGCCCATCCCCCTACAGTTAGTAATCACTCCCTAGGACACACTTAACCCCTCCCCGCCCCCTAGTGGTTAACCCCTTCACTGCCAGTGTCATTTACACAGTAATCAGTGCATTTTTAATCGCACTGATCGCTGTATAAATGACAATGGTCCCAAAAATGTGTCAAAAATGTCCGACATGTCCGCCATAACGTCGCAGACACAATAAAAATCGCTGATCGCCGCCATTAATAGTAAAAAAAAAATTATTAATAAAAATGCCATAAAACTATCCCCTATTTAGTAAACACTATAACGTTTGCGCAAACCAATTAATAAACGCTTATTGCGATTTTTTTTACCAAAAATATGTAGAAGAATACGATCGGCCTAAACTGAAGAAAAAAAATGTTTTTTTTTTATATATTTTTAGGGGATATTTATTATAGCAAAATGTAAAAAAGAATGCGTTTTTTTCAAAATTGTCGCTCTTATTTTGTTTATAGCGCAAAAAATAAAAATCGCAGAGGCGATCAAATACCACCAAAAGAAAGCTTTATTTGTGGGAAAAAAAGGACGTCAATTTTGTTTGGGAGCCACGTCGCATGACCGCGCAATTGTCAGCTAAAGCGACGCAGTGCCGAATCGCAAAAAACGCTCTGGTCAGGAAGGGGGTAAATCCTTCCGGGGCTGAAGTGGTTAAAGAAATGCATTTTTCTTCGTTTCTGTTATAAAATTTTGCAAATTAGTGATTTTTCTTGATAAATTTTGGCCAAAATTTATACTGCTACATTTCTTTGGTAAAAATAACCAAAATCACTGTATATTATTTGGTCTTTGTGAAAGTTATAGAGTCCAAAAGAAATGGTGCCAATCATTCAAAATTGAAGACACCTGATGTACTGACGGCCTCATTCTCATTTCTTAAGACACAAGCCAGGAAAGTAGAAAATACCCCCCAAATGACCCCTTTTTGGAAGGTATTTAGTCAGAGGCATGGTGAGTTTTTTCATGTTTTAATTTTTCCCACAATTCTTTGCAAAATGAAGATTTTTTTATTTTATTTTTCACAAAATTGTCATAGTAGCGGGTTATTTCTCTCACACAGCATATGCATACTTACAACTACAAACCCCAAAATACATTCTGCTACTCTTACTGATTATGGTGATACCACATGTGTGAGACTTTTGTCACAGCCTGGCCACATAGAGAGGCCCAACGTGCAGGGAGCACCTTCAGGTGTTCTAGGAGCATAAATTACACATCTCATTTCCTGACAACCTATCACACTTTTGAAGGCCCCGGAGCACCAGGACAATGGAAACGCCCACAAAATGACCCCATTTTGGAAAGAAAACACCCCAATGTATATTCTATGAGGCATAATGAGTCTTTTGAACATGTCAATGTCACTGTCATTTTTTTCCACAAGTTTTTGGAAAATGTGGAAAGAAAACGCATTGTTCAACGCATTTTTTACACATTTTTACAGCACTGACGGGCGCTGTTGAGGATCCACTTGATAGGGTGGTACTGATGAGCACTTACTGATGGGCACTGTATGGGCACTAATGGGCACTTTAGTGGCACTTATGGGACACTGTAGAGCACAGATTTGGCACTAATGTAGCACAGCTGTGGTACTGTAGGGCACAGATGTGGCACTGATGGGGCACTGTAGGGCACTGATGGGGCACAGATGTGCACTGATGGGGCACTGTAGAGCACTCCTGTGGCATTGATGGGGCACAGATATACACTGATGGGGCACTGCTGGGCACTGACATGGCATTAATGGGGAACAGATGTGCACTGATAGGGGCACTGAAGAGCACTGATGGGGCACAGATGTGGCACTGCTGGGGCACAGATGTGCACTGATGAGAAACTGTGCAGCACTGCTGGGACACAGATGTGCACTGCTGGGGCACTGTAGCACACTGCTAGGCACAGATGTGGCACTCATGGGCACAGATGTGGCACTGCTGGGTACTGATGTGGCACTGCTGGGGCACAGATGTGCACTGATGGGCACTGTAGAGCACTGATGTGGAACAGATGGGGCACAGAAATGCACTGATGGGGCACTGTAGAGCACTGATGGGGCACTGATGGGGCACAGATGTACACTGATGGGGCACTGCTGGGCACTGACGTGGCACTGATGGGGCACAGATGTGCACTGATGGGGCACTGTACAGCACTGATGGGGCACAGATATGGCACTGCTGGGACACTGTAGAGCACTGCTGGGGCACAGATGTGCACTGCTGGGGCACTGTAGAGCACTGCTGGGCACAGATGTGGCACTCCTGGGCACAGATGTGGCACTGCTGGGGCACAGATTTGGCACTGCTGGGCACTATAGAGCACTGCTGTGGAACAGACGTGCACTGCTGGGGCATAGATTTGCACTGATGGGGCACAGATATGACACTGCTGGTGCACAGATGTGGCACTGATGGGGCGCTACTGGGCACTTGGAATAGATGAAAAAAACCAGAGCAGCCTCACGCTGCAGCTTCTCCTTCCTCTCCTCACATGATCGGTATGAGGAAACGCTGGTTTGTTGACAGTGATCACTCCGCCATCGGACGGAGCGATCACATGGTAAAGGACCGCTGGGATTGGCCCTTTCCCCCCGATCTGTGATGCGCCTGGTCCCGAGAACGCAGCGAGTAGGGACACGCCAGCGTGCATGCCCCAGGGGGCACATGGGGAGCGCGATTCCGGGAGGATGACATTGTGCGCCCTCCCAGAATTATCCGACCGTCATTCGGCTATGGCCTGGTCGGCAAGTGGTTAATAAATGTTATACTTTTAAGTATTTGTGTGATCTCTCTTTGCACATATCGAACACAACCCCAAATACATGACAAAACACCAATCAATATACACTTATTGGGATTTTTTTTTAAAAAAGACGTAGCATAATACATTTTGGCCAAAATTTATGAAGAAATTTGATTTATTTTAAATTTTTTTTGGTTATCTTTCAAAGCAGAGAGTAAACATTTTTTAATTTTATTTTGTTTTTTTTAATGTTTGGTCTTTTTTCATTTATATCTCAAAAAATAAAAACTCAGTGGCGATCAAAAACCACCAAAAGAAAGCTCCATTTGTGTGAAAAAAAGCTATACATTTCGTTTGGGTATAGCGTTGCATGAACGCTCAATCGCCAGTTAACCACTTCAGCCCCGGAAGATTTGGCTGCTGAATGACCAGGTCATGCGATGCTGCACCCAAAAAAAATTGATGTCCTTTTATTCCCACAAATAGACCTCTTTTTTGGTGGTGGTATTTGATCATCTCTGCAGTTTTTATTTTTTGCGCTATAAACAAAAAAATAGGGACAATTTTGAAAAAAAACACAATATTTTGTACTTTTTGCTATAATAAATATCCCCATTTTTTTTAAAAAAAGCACATTTTTTCTCAGTTTAGGCCGATACGTATTCTTCTACATATTTTTGGTAATAAAAATCAAAATAAGCGTATATTGATTGGTTTGCGCAAAAGTTATAGCGTCTACAAAATAGGGGATAGATTTATAGCATTTTTATTATTTTTTAATTTTTTTTACTAGTAATGATGCCGATCTGAGATTTGTATCGTGACTGCGACATTATGGAGGACACATCGGACAATTTTGACACATTTTTGGGACCATTGGCATTTATACAGCGATCAGTGCTATAAAAATGCATTGATTACTGTAAAAACGTAGATAGATCGGTGTTCATACTTTGTGGCATGCCATATTAATGGTCATATTAATGGTCATGGTTCTGGAATGGGATGTCCAACAAGCCCATATAGGTGTGATGGCCAGGTGGTCACAAACTTTTGGGCACCACCAGGTAACAGAGGTACACCCCGACTCACCTGTATTCCCTGCTTCTTAGCGAGTAGAGCTTAAACGCACAACCCAAGGCGACCACCAGCAGCAGTCCACACACCAGGCTGCCGATCAGCGCTGCTGTGATAACCTTTCGGGGTACGATAACCAGGCAGTTCTGTTCGTCGCTCCCGTCCTGGCAATCTTCTTGCCCGTCGCAGCGCCAAGTCTCGAAGATGCATAGATTGGTGCCACAGTGGAAGTTGCCAGGCTGGCACGTGAAACAGTTTTTCTCATCGGAGCCATCTGGGCAGTTTTTTTGGTTGTTGCAGCGGTCCAGGTTAGAGTAGCACAAGCCGCTGCCCCCCTCGCAGGGGTACTCGTTGTTTTGGCAGGCCGGGCAGTTCTCCTCGTCTTTGCCATTCGGGCAGTGCCACCAGCCGTCGCAGTTCTGACTGTCCGAGTAGCATATGTCGTCCGTTCCGCACGGATGCTCCCAGGGGAGGCAGTAACCCTTCACTTGGTAGGTGGCGTTAAACCCGTGACCCATGCTCTTCGGGCGTGCGCGGTAGGTCAGCGTGAGCCGGCCATTGGGGGACTCGGCGCTGACCGTGTGTCGGTTGTTTCGGAAGGAAAGGGTCTGGAGGAGTTTTTCGCTTCTCTCGCCGATGCCTTCGTACACCCTGACGAAGTCGCTGTACCCCAGCTGCAGGTCGATTTGCAGGATGACGTGGCGGTTATCTTCTGTGTCCACGTACCACGTGCACTGTAGTTCCGAGTGGCCGCGCTCCGGCCGGAAGAAGTCCGGCGAGGCGAAGGAGCCGTAGAAGTTGCTGAGCTTCCCACCACACGTCAACTCGGGACAGTTCTCCTCGTCGGCGCCGCTGATGCAGTCCTTCACGGAGTTGCAGCGCAGCTCGTTGGGCATGCACTGTGTGGTGCCGGCCACGTTACAAGGAAAGGTCCCCAGGGGGCAGAGGCTGGTGCGGATCTCTGTAGATGGCGGCGTGCAGTTGTGTTCGTCTGAGTTGTCCCCGCACTCGTCCATGGCGTTACACTTCCAGGTGCTTGGGATGCATTTGCCGTTTCCGCAGAGAAATTCATCCGACGGACAGGAACTCAGTCCCAATTTACCTGTTTAGGAAAGACGAAATATTAATTACCATGTCAGGAAAAATATAAATGAATCCTTATCATTTCTGAAGTAGCAAAAAGTGGTAACGCTCAAGGCGGCCATAAAGCCCTACCGCCAGCGGCAGCAGCCAAGACTACGGGTGACCCATCCTCCTCCCAGAAAGCTGCACCACCGCCAAACCCTTTTTTTCTTTTTTTGTTCAATAAACTTTACTCCCTAGGAAACCCTGCATTACAAACAATGTCATCCACCCTGCTCCTCCCCAACACGTTTCAACGTGTTTCACCCTGGGTTTGGGCTTAATCAAGGAGATGATAATATTTTTTTGCCTTACAATTAGTGGTGCGCCGAAATAAAAATTCTAAAAAAACGAAAATGATGCAGGATGCACTTGGCCGAAAACCGAATCCGAAATGGACAGTTTTTTTAACCCCTGAGTGCTGGCCACACACAAATATGAGGCAACTTGGCCGGTGGGCCTTGGCGCAGAGCGGCGTCCATTAGTGTAAATACAGCTGTGCTGAGAACACGCGCTCTGCATGCTCCCGCCACAGTTAAAGATGGCTAACAGAGCACTACTTGCGATTGGGAGCTTTCCGATCATGTGACCACTGTGACAGCTAATCACGGTGGTCACATGATCATAAACCCCGCCTCCCGGCACCCTAAACCCCTTAAAGGCCCAGGAGGCGCCGGTTCCAAGGGGTTAAAAAAATATAAATACTGTTTATATTTAATTGTATTATATTCGACTTTTTAACCGGTTCAATACAGGGCAATTTCACCCCCTTCCTTCCCAGGCCAATTTTTAGTTTTCAGCGCTGTCGCACTTTAAACATCAATTGCGCGGTCGTGCAACGTTGTACCCAAAAAAAATTGACGTCCTTTTTTCCCCACAAATAGAGCTTTCTTTTGGTGGTATTTGATCGCCTCTGCGGTTTTTATTTTTTGCGCTATAAACAAAAGAAGAGCGACAATTTTGAAAAAAAACACAATATTTTTTACTTTTTGCTATAATAAATATCCCAATTTTTTTAAAAAAAACTAATTTTTTCCTCAGTTTCGGCCGATACGTATTCTTCTACATATTTTTGGTAAAAAAAAAATCGCAATAAGCGTATATTGATTGGTTTGCGCAAAAGTTATAGCGTCTACAAAATACGGGATAGATTTATGGCGTTTTTAAAAAAAAATATTTATTTATTTTTTTAGCGCCGATCGCGATTTTTTTTCGTGACTGCGACATTATGGCGGACACATCGGACACTTTTGACACATTTTTGGGACCATTCACATTTATACAGCGATCAATGCTATAAAATTGCATTGATTACTGTGTAAATGTGACAGGCAGTGAAGGGGTTAACCACTAGGGGGCGGGGAGGGGTTAATATGTTTCCTAGGGAGTGATTACTAACTGTAGGGGGAGGGGACGTACAAGGGGAGGAGACCGATCAGTGTTCCTCCGTTCTGGGAACACAGATCGCTCTCCTCAGAGCTGACAGGCTGTGGATCTGTGTGTTAACCGGTCCGGTTAACCGGCAATCGCGGGTGCCCGGCGGACATCGCGGCCACCGGGCACACGCACTGGGTCCCGAGGAACGCGGCGGGCGCGCGCGCTCCCGGCGGCGCGCGCGTGCCCCCTAGGCGGCCGGGAATCCCAGGGCGTCATATGACGCCCACCCAGGATGGGAGATCCCATCCCAGGACGTCATATGACTATGGGCGGGTATTGAAGTGGTTAAATAATATCATGAATTTTAATAAATATGAATTAATTTTCGGTCATTATCAGCACCTTCTCGCCCACTAGGCGGCTTTCATACTAAGCAAATTTTGAAGAGCTTTTGCATTAAAAAAAAAAACGCAAGGAGAGCTGAAGAACAATGCATCCCTTTATATTCTATGTATGTCTTCACACTGGACCGTTGCGCTTCTGTTGCGGTGTTAAAAATCCTGTTTGCTGCATTTGATATACTATCTCTGATCTCTATACAAGATTGTGTGGGGGTTATCCCCCTGTGAAGAGGACTTCTTTCATTTGCCTGTGGCTTGCACCTATTTGTCTGAGCCAATTGGGCCCTATTTGGGATTTTGAATTCTTGCTGCTTTATGCGTCATCTGTCCATCTTTCACATCTGAGGTGTGGTGAGTCCTTCAATCGCAGTACATGCATTATAATCTACTTGGATTTCAACGTTGATTTACTACGATATTATATATATATCAACTCAGACTTTGGTTTACCTGGCCTTGATAATGGTTGTCCTTCCATGGACAACGAGTATTTTATACTACATTCATTTTGGATCTGTTTTTAAATTGTTTGATTTATCAGTCTCAATGTGCCTAACTCTACTGGTCCTGACGAAGCAGATGATCCAGCGAAACGTGTTGACCCTTCTAGAGGACCTTATGCACAGACTTGTTTGTAATGTACTATATTGATAGCAACATATGCTTTTTATAATGTGTAAAATAAAGACAAATTCTTTTTAGATACATTGTATTTGTTTATATGCAATTGTGCACACGGAGGGGGGTATATTTAACCACTTATGGACCGCCCGCCATCTTTATACGTAGGCTGTTTGACATTGAATACCGGGGTTATGGCAGCAGATAGCTTTTTAAACAGTGGGCGGTCTGCTTTCAGATAAAAGTGGTCTCTGTGGCGGATTCGCCGCAAGTTAACTTTTATCGGCGGTGGGAGAGGTGACACCCTCCTCCTCCTGCCGCTCCCCGGTGGTCTCCGCTGCTTACCGGAGCCGTCGGTAGCGGCGGACACGTTTGGGATGGAGTCGAGTGAGGGAAAGACGGCCCCCACTCAGGTCCATACCATTGGATGACGGAAGCGATGTCAAACATCACGTCTGCCCAATGGTCTTAAAGGGGAAAAAAATTTTTATTGAAAAATAAAAAGAAAGACATTTATTTTTAATTTTTTTTTATTGCTTTCAAGTGTAAATGTTAGATCTAAGGTCTTTTTGACCCCAGATCTCACATTAAAGAGGTCCTGTCATGCTTTTTTTCTATTACAAGGGATGTTTACATTCCTTGTAATAGGAATAATAGTGACCCAATTTTTTTTTTTTTTTTTAGACAATGTAAAAATAAAAATTAAAATAAATACGAAAAAAAAAATGTAAAGCGCCCCGTCCCGCCGAACTCGCGCGCAGAAGCGAACGCATACATAAGTCGCACCCACATATGTGAACGGTGTGCAAACCACACATGTGAGGTATCACTGCGATCGTTAGAGCGAGAGCAATAATTCTAGCCCTAGACCTCCTCTGTAACTCTACACTGGTAACCTGTAGAAATTTTTAAACGTCGCCTATGGAGATTTTTAAGGGTCGTAGTTTGTCGCCATTCCACAAGCGGGCGCAATTTTGAAGCTTGAGATGTTGGGTATCTATTTACTTGGCGTAACATCATCTTTCACAATATATAGAAAAAAAATTGGGCTACCCTTACTGTTTGTCTAATGCCCTGTACACACTGATATGCCCTGATAGGATTTTCCAACAAAACTGTGGATTTTTTTCTCCTTCGGATGTTGGCTCAAACTAGTCTTGCACACACATGGTCACATAAATGTTGTCAGAAATTCCGAACGTCAAGAACGCGGTGACGTACAACACGTACGACGAGCCGAGAAAAATTAACCTCAATAGCCAGTGCGGCTCTTCTGCTTGATTCCGAGCATGCGTGGAACTTTGTGCGTCGAAATTGTGTACATGCGCTCGGAATTTCCGACAACAAGTTTTGTTGTCGGAAAATTTGAGAAACTTCTCTCTAACATTTGTTGGCGGAAATTCCGACAGCAAATGTTCTATGGAGCCTACACACGGTCCGACTTTCCGACAACAAGCTCACATCCAACATTTGTTGTCGGAAAATCCGATCGTGTGTACGGGGCACTAGAGGGGAAGGGAAGGCAAAATAGAAGTAGAATAAGCTTCAGCTTTAAATGTTTTCTGCAAAGACAACTAGTGCATGATGCACACAGGACGGGGGCGGGGGGGTCTGTTGTAGCTGGATGTGCTAAGATGTCATTAGCTGATCCCAGCTCCGGTAATTGCTGGGTGTACTCTGTGTTCTATCGAATTGCACTTTAGATATTCCACGCAGATATTCACTTCCAGCTTCAACACCATCAGAGGGCTAAATGGACATTAACGGGAAAGAGGAGAGAGGAGGCCAGTCCCAGCGAGGGGCCGTGAGTGCGGCGGAGGGAGGATCTTGATTCTGTTCACAAGGACGCCTCTTTTTACGGAATATAAAAAGGAAATTAGGAGAACTGCGAAGATTTTGTCCTATTATTCCAACAACATAATAACAAACTAAAAAAAAAAAAGCTCTAGAATATTTCCAGTCGGTACACATTACAGTGAGAGAAAAAAGTATTTGATCCCCTGCTGATTTTGTACGTTTGCCCACTGACAAAAAAAATATTAAGTCTATAATTTTAACGGTCGGTCTATTTTAACAGTGAGAGACAGAATAACAACAAAAATATCCAGAAAAACGCATTTTAAAAATTTTATAAATTGATTTGCATTTTAATGAGTGAAATAAGTATTTGAACCCCTAGCAAGCAGCAAGATTTCTGGCTCCCAGGTGTCTTCTATACAGGTAACAAGCTGAGATTAGGAGCACTCGCTTAAAGCGAGTGCTCCTAATCTCAGCTTGTTACCTGTATAAAAGACACCTGTCCACAGAAGCATTCAATCAATCAATCATATTCCAATCTCTCCACCATGGCCAAGACCAAAGAGCTGCCCAAGGATGTCAGGGACAAGATTGTAGACCTACACAAGGCTGGAATGGGCTACAAGACCATCGCCAAGCAGCTTGGTGAGAGGGTGACAATAATTGGTGCGATTATTGGCAAATGGAAGAAACACAAAATAACTCTCTGGGGCTCCATGCAATATCTCACCTCATGGAGTTTCAGTGATGAGGAGAATGGTGAGGAATCAGCCCCAAACTACACAGGAGAATCTAGTCAATGATCTCAAGGCTGCTGGAACCATAGTCACCAAGAAAACAATTGGCAACACACTACGCCGTGAAGGACTGAAATCCTGCAATGCCCGCAAGGTGCCCTTGCCCCTTTGGCATCAACTCAACTCGTTGTGTTTGGAAGAGGAGGGATGCTGCCTATGACCCCAAGAAAACCATCCCCACCATCAAGCATGGAGGTGGAAACATTAAGCTTTGGGGGGGGGTTTCTGCTAAGGGGACAGGACAACTTCACTGCTTCAAAGGGCCGTAGGACAAGGCCATGTACCATCAAATCCTGGATGAGAACCTCCTTCTCTCAGCCAGGGAATTGAAAATAGGGTCGTGGATGAGTATTCCAGCATGACAATGACCCAAAACACACGGCCAAGGCAACAAAGGAGTATCTCAAGAAGGTTACGTGGCCTAGCCAGTCTCCAGACCTTAATCCTCTACAAAATATGTGGAGGTTCGAGTTACCAAACATCAGCCTCGAAACCTTAATGACTTAGGGTCTGCAAAGAGGAGTGGGACAAAATCCCTCCTGAGATGTGTGAAAACCTGGTGGCCAACTACAAGAAACGTCTGACCTCTGTGATTGCCAACAAGGGTTTTGCCACCAAGTACTAAGTCTTCTTTTGCGAAGGGTTCAAATACTTATTTCACTCATTAAAATGCAAATCAATTTATAACGTTTTTGAAATGCGTTTTTCTAGATATTTTTGTTGTTATTTTGTCTCTCACTGTTAAAATAGACCTACCATTAAAATTATAGACTGATCATTTCTTTGTCAGTGGGCAAACGTACAAAATCAGCAGAGGATCAAATACTTCTTTCCTCCACTGTACATATTTTTGTGTCATTAACCTGAAAATAATATTTTTTTATTTTTTTTTTTTCATGACTGCAATGCATATCTGTGATGATTGTTCTGAGAATTTTAATTTCTGAACAACTCATCCGATCATAGTTATTATCTTCTGTTTCACTTGTCCCTTCCTTTACATTGTAAGCTCTTGTGAGCAATACCCTCCTATCTCTCCTGTATTGTTTTTTTTATTGTAACAGTGCTGTCTTCCTTTATTATATAAAGTGCCGTGCAAACTGTTGGCGCGATATGCAACGGTTAAAATAAGTAATGACCATGTCACCATTTTTCTAGGTAAAGATATTTCTAAACGTGCTATTGACATGAAGTATTCAACACATGTCGGTAACAACCCATGCAATCCATACATACAAGGACACCAAAACAAATAAGAAGTTCAGAAATGAAGTTATGTGTAATAAAATGGAATGACGCAGGGAAAAAGTATTAAACACATGAAGAAAGGGCGGTGCAAAAAGGCATGGAAAGCTAAGACACGGGCTGAAATCTGTCAGTAGTTAGAAAAAAATCCTGCCCTTTGTCAGGGCAAATTAATATCAGCTGGTTCAGTCTCAATTGAGGACAGAATTAAAATTAGACTTGGGAAACTTAACATTAATAAATCACCAGGACCAGATGGCTTGCACCCAAGGGTACTTAGGGAACTCAGTCAAGTAATTGCCAGACCATTGTTCCTAATTTTTACTGACAGTCTACTGTCTGTAATGGTACCAGCTGATTGGAGAAAAGCCAATGTAGCACCAATATTTAAAAAGGGCCCAAAATACATCCCTGGGAATTACAGACCAGTTAGCCTAACATCAATAGTATGTAAACTCTTGGAGGGGATGATAAGGGACTATATACAAGATTTTAGCAATGAGAACGGTATCATTAGCAGTAATCAGCATGGATTCATGAAGAATCGTTCTTGCCAAACCAATCTATTAACCTTTTATGAGGAGGTAAGTTGCCATCTAGATAAAGGAAGGCCCGTAGACGTGGTGTATCTGGATTTTGCAAAAGCATTTGACACAGTTCCCCATAAACGTTTACTGTACAAAATAAGGTCCGTTGGCATGGACCATAGGGTGAGTACATGGATTGAAAACTGGCTACAAGGGCGAGTTCAGAGGGTGGTGATAAATGGGGAGTACTCAGAATGGTCAGGGGTAGGTAGTGGGGTCCCCCAGGGTTCTGTGCTGGGACCAATCCTATTTAATTTGTCCATAAACAACCTGGAGGATGGGGTAAACAGTTCAATCTCTGTATTTGCAGACGATACTAAGCTAAGCAGGGCAATAACTTCTCCGCAGGATGTGGAAACCTTGCAAAAAGATCTGAACAAATTAATGGGGTGGGCGACTACATGGCAAATGAGGTTCAATGTAGAAAAATGTCAAATAATGCATTTGGGTGGCAAAAATAGGAATGCAATCTATACACTGGGGGGAGAACCTCTGGGGGAATATAGGATGGAAAGGACCTGGGGGTCCTAGTAGATGATAGGCTCAGCAATGGCATGCAATGCCAAGCTGCTGCTAGCAAAGCAAACAGAATATTGGCATGCATTAAAAAGGGGATTAATTCCAGAGATAAAACAATAATTCTCCCGCTCTACAAGACTCTGGTCCGGCCACACCTGGAGTATGCTGTCCAGTTCTGGGCACCAGTCCTCAGGAAGTATGTACTGGAAATGGAGCGAGTACAAAGAAGGGCAACAAAGCTAATAAAGGGTCTGGAGGATATTAGTTATGAGGAAAGGTTGTGAGCACTGAACTTATTCTCTCTGGAGAAGAGACGCTTGAGAGGGGATATGATTTCAATATACAAATACCGTACTGGTGCCCCCACAATAGGGATAAAACTTTTTTGCAGAAGGTAGTTTAACAAGACACATGGCCACTCATTAAAATTAGAAGAAAAGAGGTTTAACCTTAAACTACGTAGAGGGTTCTTTACTGTAAGAGCGGCAAGGATGTGGAATCCCCCTCCACAGGTGGTGGTCTCAGCGGGGGGCATCGATAGTTTCAAGAAACTATTAGATAAGCACCTGAATGACCACAACATACAGGGATATACAATGTAATACTGACACATAATCACACACAAAGGTTGGACTTGTGTCTTTTTTCAACCTCACCTACTATGTAACTATGTAACTGATGACCTATAAAAAGGTGTCTCATTACCAAGATTTCACACAAGAAACATCTCATGATGGGTAAAAGCAAAGAGTTCTCTCAAGACCTTCGTAATCCTTATTGTTGCAAAACATACTGATGGCATTGGTTACAGAAGGATTTCTAAACTTCTGAATGTTCCAGTGAGCACTGTTGGGGCCATAATCCGGAAGTGGAGAGAACATAATTTCACCATAAACCAGCCACGACCAGGTGCTCCTCGCAAGATTTCTGACAGAGGAGTAAAAGAATTATCAGAAGAGTTGTTCAAGAGCCAAGGACCCCTTGTGGAGAGCTTCAGAAAAAACTGGAACTAGCTAGTACAATTGTTACAAAGAAAATAATAAGTAATGCACTCACCGCCATGGCCTGTATTCACACTCACCACGCAAAACTCCATTGATGAAGAAATAGAATGTTGAAGCTCATTTAAAGTTTGCTGCACAACATTTAGACAAGCCTGGGGAGAATACAGTCTAGTCAGATTAGACCAAAATGGAACTCTTTGGATGCCATAATACACACCATGTTTGGAGGTCAAATGGCACATCACCCCAAAAACACCCCCCATACCAACAGTGAGGTTCGGAGGTGGGAACATCGTGGTGTGGGGCTGTTTTTCAGCATATGTTCCTGGGAAACTTCATATCGTTGAAGGAAGGATGAATGGAAAAATTTACCAAGACCATCTTGATAAAAATCTGCTGCCATCTACCAGGATGATGAAGATAGAACGAGGGCGGACATTTCAGCAAGACAATCATCCCAAACACAAAGTCAAAGAAACTCTCTATTGGTTTCAAAGAAAGAAAATAAAGCTGCTGGAATGGCCCAACCAATCACCTGACTTGAATCCAATAGAAAATCTATGGGAAGAACTGAAGATCAGAGATCATAGAAGAGACCCACAGAACCTTCAAGGTTTGAAGATGGTTTGTGTAGAAGAATGGGCCAAAGTCACACCTGAGCAACGCATGCGACTAGATTCTCCATACAGGAGGCGTCTTGAAGCTTTCATTACCAACAAAGGATTTTGTACCAAGTATAAAATACATTTCAGTTGGCGTCTTCAATACATTTTTCCCTGTGCCATTTCATTTTATTACACAGAACTTCATTTCTGAACGTATTTGTTTTGTGGTTAAAATTTTATGTCAATAGCACCTTTAGAAATATATTTACCTAGAAAAATGGCGACGTGTTGAATACTTTATTTTACCCGCTGTCAATCCTGTATAATAATAGTAATAATAATAATAAAATAATAATAATATAATATTAGTACATAGTTATATAGTAAGTATCTCAGCTGTCATCTTGGTAAGATATAAACCCATAGTAATAATCAAACATGCAACCACGGCACCTCCTGCATGTAGTTTCACTCCTGAGGTCAGCAGGTCACCTCAAAAAAAAATCAACTGCAATCTGATTGGCTGCTCTGCTTACCCCGGATGTAGGAGAGTCGAAACCCCTGAGACTGGCCGGAACTGGAGGCGTCCGAGTGGAAGAATATCCAGACGTGATCCCGGGAGGAGGTGAAGGCCGGAGGCATGGTGGAGCCGCACACTTTGTACTCTTCTCGCTTTGAGGACGGGCCAATGAGGAGCCAGTCCACAGAGCACTTGTGAGAGTCCTGAAGGTCAAAGTTCTTGAAGCTATGGTGTAAAAAAGTGATACAAAAAAACAATTATTATGTAAAACGCACGCAGCGCCATAATTAGATATCTACCATTTAAAGCGGTGGTCCACCTATCTATCGTTTTTTTTTTTTTTTTAGTTCATTCACAAACTTTTCTTCTCAGCATTACATACTCGCATATTGTGTGTAATATGTCCGCCTGTGTCAGATTTCGTCGGAAAGAATAACTTATATTATTCACTGCAGGCGGTTTCCATCTTCATTGTGGGCATTTGAAGCCCACAAGCATTTATTTCCTGGATGTGGTGAATGCTGTGCTCCCAGCATTCACCACTCGTTCCCGCACATGCTCAGTGGCATTCTGAGAAGTCTGAGACTAGCTCCCAGGAGTCTGGGAGAGGCTAGAAACACGCCTACTCCCACGGGAGGAGAACCAGGAAGTGCAAAGAAGAAAAGAAAAATAAAAGGTAATTACGGCGATTTAAATTTTTTTAAACGGCATGTCAGCATCTAGGCAAGGAAGAGAATACATACAGATATTGTTCAAAATTTGAGTGGAACCCCGCTTTAACTTGACCTTATTAGATAAATAGAAGACGGGTTTATGTCACCTGAGCTGCAGAGAGACTTGGGACTCCTCTCAGAAGACTATCATTCCTCCATAGTAAATTTCCTGAGCTTACTGACCAATATTCAGAGGTCACCAGAGAAAGGGGAAAAAAAAGAATAGTAATTGTAACCCTCCTGGCCAAGGCACAGGCCTGGTGGGGGGGGGGGGGGGGGGGTGTCTAATGATAACTACAGCTCCACCTACAGCCAAATATTTCCTATGGGTGATGGAATGTCAGCCATTAAATGACTGTATAGGGCAGTGGTGGGCAACTTGAATATCAACTCCCCCCCCCCCCCCCAGCATTGGTGTCAGTGGATACAATAACCACCCCCAACATTGGAATAATAAGAACCCACAGAATTGGTGTCAGTGAGTGTGAAAATGACCCCTAACATTGGTCTCAGTGCGCGCAATATCGACCCCACAATGGTGTCAGTGGATGAAATATTAACCTAACAATGGTGTCAGTGGATGGAATAATAACCCCCAACATTGGTGTCAGTGGATTCAATATTAGCCCCGCAATGGTGTCACTGTACGCAATAATAACCCCTAAATTGGTGTCAGTGGATGCGATATTAACCCCACAATGGTGTCAGTGTACACAATAATAACCCCCAACATCAGTGTCAGGGGACGCAATAATAACCCCCAACATTGGTGTCAGTAATGTTAACTCCCCCCCAGTAGTGTATATATGACCCACCCCTTCCTGTCAAGGCCACACTCCTTGCTGTTTAAGACCCGCCCTGAAATTTTCGAGTGGGGACACTAATTTTGAGGGCCTGGGGGGGGGGGCAATGGATTCCCTTAATTTGCATAGATTTGCTCTTACTTCCTGTTTGGCTATGGGGCAGGAAGTGAGGGGAAATCTCTGCAATGGGACAGGGATGGTAAAAAATAAACTGACAGGGGTTATAACCCTCCCTTACTCTATCCAAAATGAAAAAAGAAAGTGTTGCCTGTAGTTCTACTTTAAGCACACATTTTTGGGCTTTATGGAGAGGATTAAGAAGATATAATCATGCCAATGGTGCAGCAGAAAACGTATAGCACAGTGAGGAAGGTTAGCACAAGTCGTCAGGGACTCTATCCCTGCTGCCCCCCTGCAACGTGCTGCCCTGTCGGCCTAGGCCCAGGATACAGCGTTGCCCCCCACCCCCCCAATTTGGTGGTCACTGGTAGTGAAGTTTAACCCTTCCTGCATTGGTCATCATGACAGTGAAATGTAATTACCCCCCCCTACATTGGTAGTCAGTGGCAGGGAGACTTAACCGTCTCAAATCCCATGCCCAGCCAACAGTACAGTCTCTCTCATTAAGTTTGCAGCATTAAATCCTCCCATTCAAAGTCTCATTATGTATCGTATGTATGCTGCCATGTTGGCGTCAGGAAAATGGAAAATTGTATCAAATACACTAGCATATTGATGGAGGGGAACCAGGGGAGGCAAAATAAAAGGAGATTAAATTCAGCTTTAACTGATTGCTGAACGTATCACTTAGATATAGTGGCGGCCGGTGGTAATTTTTTTTTGGGGGGGGGGGGCAAACAGTATACGCCCACACCCCCCACCCCCCCCCCCGGTCAGTCGGCGGTTGGGTCTTTTGCAATGGCGACCCTAGGGGGGGGCCAGAGGGGGCCCTGACCCCCCCAACATTATGCTGGGCCCCACCATGTGCCCCCCCCCAAAAAATTTTTTTTTTTTTTTTTAATTTTTTTTTTTTTTTTACAAAAAGGCAATTTCTTTTTGTTTGTATTTATATCGGATGTGCCGCATCTTACTCGGGCCACTGCTGGGGTAACACAGTCTCTATTGAGAGGGAGAACGTCCCCAGTGGGTGATTCCTCCCCCTCCCTCTGCTCGCTGACACTGCATAATGCGAGCGCTCACACAACCACGGCTGCCCGATCTGCTCCTTCCCCTGCATCCTTATTGGCAGGGAGAAGAGCGAGTTGCAGGAAGGACTCCACCAGGACTCTCAGTTACTGAAAAAACAGACTGAGGGCAGGGGCAGGACAGCAAGAGGAGGCTGGGGAACCCCACAGTGGCAGAACACCAGGGCCCGGTGGCAAGACAACCTTTGCAACCCTGATAGTTCTCCCACTGCTTTGGACCCTTATATTTTCTTGGTATGCTGGTGACATATATCTCTTGTTCTCTGTCACCCTGGGGGGGCCCCAATACAGTAGGAAGGGAGCTCACTGCATAACATGTGAAAGGGCCGTTGTGGGATCGTAGTAAAGGGGTAAAGGGCCCCAGGATAGATAGATCTATCTATCTATCTATCTATCTATCTATCTATATATATTTTATCTATAAATATATATATATATATATATATATATATATATATATATATATATTTGCGTTTTATATTGCCCCCCTATTTTTGTCCCTGTCCCCCCATGTGCCCCCCCTAAATATGAAAGCTGGAGACGCCACTGGTCTTTTGCACTTACCCCATCTATGGTGGGCAGCGCTTCTCCTGGGCTTCACCGGTGGCTTCCCTTGCTCGGCGGCGGCGACGGCTTGCCCTTCCCCTGCTCTACACGGGCATCGCTGTGGCTTTCGTTTCCTCCCTCCTCCTCGGTGGCCAATTGGAAAACAGATCTCAGACCTGCTTCTGATTGGCCGGATTGAGGATCAGTGTTTCAATAGCGAATATTCATTCGCTGTTGTAACACCTGGGTGGGCTCCTGGCGCAATGCTCTGCGCCACAAGCCCACCCTATTTTAAAGTCAATTAGAGCCTCTGGCTTTAATCAGGTACTTAAAAAAAAAAAAACCCGCCACTGTGATTCACGCGCCCGGCGTCCTTAAAGGGGCCGGACTCATGAATAGGGGGTGGTGGTATCCTGTCAAAATAGCGGCTGTGGATAGAGCATTGGGGTGGCGGCTCTCGATAGAGGGGGGGCGGCGGCTGTGGAAAGAGGGGGGCGGCGGCTGTGGAAAGAGGGGGGTGGCGGCTGTGGATAGAGGGGGGCGGCGGCTGTGGATAGAGGGGGCGGCGGCTGTGGATAGAGGGGGCGGCGGCTGTGGATAGAGGGGGCGGCGGCAGATGTGGATAGAGTATTGGGGTGGCGGCTCTCGATAGAGGGGGGGCAGCGGCTGTGGAAAGAGGGGGCGGCGGCTGTGGAAAGAGGGGGGCGGTGACTGTGGAAAGAGGGGAGTGGCGGCTGTGGATAGAGGGGAGTGGCGGCTGTGGATAGAGGGGGGGCGGCGGCTGTGGATAGAGGGGGCGGCGGCTGTGGATAGAGGGGGCGGCGGATGTGGATAGAGGGGGCGGCGGATGTGGATAGAGGGGGCGGCGGATGTGGATAGAGGGGGTGGCAGCTGTGGATAGAGGGGGCGGCGGATGTGGATAGAGGGGGCGGCGGCTGTGGATAAAGGGGGGCGGCGGCTGTGGATAGAGCACTGGGGTGGCGGCTGTGGATAGAGGGGGGCGGCGGCTGTGGATAGAGGGGGGCGGCAGCTGTGGATAGAGTACTGGGGTGGCGGCTGTGGATAGAGGGGGGCGGCGGCTGTGGATAGAGTGGGCGGCAGCTGTGGATAGAGGGGGCGGCGGCTGTGGATAGAGGGGGGCGGCGGCTGTGGATAGAGGGGGGCGGCAGCTGTGGATAGAGGGGGGTGGCGGCTGTGGATAGAGCACTGAGGTGGCGGCTGTGGATAGAGGGGGGCGGCGGCTGTGGATAGAGGGGGGCGGCGGCTGTGGATAGAGGGGGGCGGCGCCCCGGCGCCCCTAATGGATGGGCCGCCACTGTTTATATATACGGCGGCAAGGCGGCCCTGCTGCGCCAGATGATGTACTAGGTATGTGATCCAGCATTTCCAGGTAGGGTGCACACGCGCTGACAACGACGCGGCCGTGCGGTGATTTAAACACAACAGACGTCGATCAGTAGGTGCCAGCCAATAGATGACCACCGGCACCCGCCAATCGTCCAGAAAACACACAGAACAGAGCTCTGCCTACATTAACAAGGCAGAGCTCTGTCCTGTCAGCGGGGAAGTATTGGATTTTCTTTCCCCGCAAAGCAGGGAATAAAATCCATTACTTCCCTTAGTAAAAGCACCTCCCACAGTACACATAAACACTGGCTAGGCACATATTTAACCCTTGATGTTTAACCCCTTCCCGGCCAGTGACAGTGCATATTTTTAGCACTGATCACTGTATAAGGCCCCTTTCCCACGGGCGCTGTGCAGAGCGGAGATGGAGGAGATCGGATGGAAACCGACCGCTTGTCCGTTGTCATCTGATCCGATCCAATCCACCAGACGGATGGAGAATAGGACCTCCATCTGTCTGGTTTTGGCGGAGAAGATCAGATAGCAGCGGGTGTCAGCGGACATGTCACTGCTGACATCGGCCGCTCCATAGAGGTGAATGGAGAGTCCAATCAGGTCCTCCTGAAAAACGGACAGGCGGACCTGATTGTGATAGGGGCCTTAGTATCACTGGTTCCCACAATGTGTGAAAAGTGTCAGTTAGTGTCAGATTATCCGCCGAAATGTCGCAGTCCCGCTATATATCGCCGCCATTGTGTAAAATGAATAAATAAAAATTCCAGTATATATCCCATAGTTTGTAGACACTACAAATTTTGCGCAAACCAATCAATATGCGCTTATTGTTTTTTTTTTGTTTTTGTTTTTACCAAAAATATTTAGCAGAATACATATTGCCCTAAATTGATGAAGAAATTAGATTTTTTTTTAAATTTTTTTCTATTGGATATGTTCTATAGCAGAAAATGAAAAATAGTTTTTTTTCTTTTCAAAATTGTCGGTCGTTTTTTGTTTATAGTGCAAAAAAAAAAAAAACCCGCAGATCAAATACCACCAAAAGAAAGCTCTATTTGTGGGGAAAAAAAAGGACATCAATTTTATGTGGGTACAATGTCGCACGACCGCGCAATTGTCAGCTGAAAAATGCAGCGTCACATCGCAAAAAATGGCCTGGTCATTAAGGGGGGGGGGTAATTATTCAAGTGGTGGCAACATTTCAAGTCACCTTTAGGGCAGAAGGCCAAATCAAATCTGGCAGACTGGCCTGTTATGGGGGATAAGAAATAAATCCTGGCCAATGAGCACAATCCTACATACAGTGATTTAGGGGGGGGGGGGGGGGGGAGAGAACGGTGTCTTCCATTAATGAGGGGATCTGCGTTTTAATTGGCTGTGCGGTTTATTACCTTATTGTAATGACGTCCCCGTGATCTCCCTGGATGTACCAGCTGCAGTTCATGGTCGGGGGGTAGTTGAGTGGCCACGCTGGACTGTAGATCACCCCTCTCCTCTCAGTGTGCTGTTCCAGTTTACCGCTGCACGCAGCTGCCAAGACACAACATAACAACGTTTCAGACAAAATATATTATCTACAGTATATCTAAAACCCATTTTATATCTTGTTATGAAAAGTCAAAGTGGTTGCAAACCTCAGACATGAAATATGAACAAAACATATTCCTCTATAGTGTGTACTGATCATACTGATCGTAGGTCCAGAGCACTGAGTGTCATTTCTGCCTGCTGCCTCCTTCCCTTGCTATCAGCATGAGTCAATTCTGACAAGTTTTCCTGACACCAAGAGAAAAATGGTGACAGGGAAGGGATCTCCAGCACACAGCCTGTGGTTGACAGCCTCAGCTCTGTTCCTGTGTGCTGTGTGAAGGGGGGGTGTCTCTCTTCCCTCCAATCAGCTCTCAGAGCTCTCTTCACTGAGCTCTGCAGAGTGTGATTTTAGCTCCCGGATCTCTTTTTTTCTAACAGCCCAGACAAGCTTTAATACATTCTGCACTTTGAATTGCTGTAGAGAAGAGAAGACTGCAGATTAGAGGTCCACCGAATGGAATTTTTGGTGCAGAAACCGAAAATGACAGTTTAAAAAAATGTATATATAGAGATATATATATATATATATATATATATATATATATATATATATATATATATATGTATATATATATAAAATAAATTATATTTTTTATAATTATATTATATAATAAAAAAAATAAAATATAAATATATATATATATTTATATTATACAGGATTTATATGGCGCTAACAGTTTGCGGAGCGCTTTATATATATATATATATATATATATATATATATATATATATATATATATAATTATATTATATTTGCCTTTTTCTTTAATATCGTGAATTTAAAGGAATATGAATTTATTGTCGGCCATTATCGGCACCTTTGCGGCAAGAAAAGCTCAAGAAAAATGTATCCCTTTAAATTCTATTTATGTCTTCACAACTGGTCCGTTGCACTTCTGTTGTGGTGTTAAAAATTCCGCTGGCTGCATTTTTGGTCAGTTTAAAAAAAAAATGCACCAAAAACGCACCTCCCCGTTGAAATGCATTGAGAATGCAGCATGAACGCATCAAAAACGCACCCCTTGTTGCGTTTTTGACGTGGTTTCTGAGTCAAAGACGCACCATAGGCACAGTTAAATCTTGGTAAAATTGTGGTAAAATTGCAGTAAAATCGCCATAAATATATAAAAGAATATATAAAAATACTTAAAAGAAAGAAATTAAAATTGGCGTAAAATCGCAACAGAATCGCATGCATTTTTGACGTTTTTGGCACCATTATTGACACCTTTTTCTCTTATCAGCAAAATGCCGATAACACCATTTTCGCTCAATATGTTTCGGCCGCTGAAATTTCGGTTCCTCTCTACTGCAGATAAACAGGTACAACTTATGTAGGAAGATTTGTTTCATCTCTGTGTTTACAACCACTTTAGGGGAAAAGTTGGAAGAACTGTCTTCTAAGCTGAGACCATTCACTTCTTGTCTTGAAGACACAACAGGAAGTGAGAGAAAATCTCACTATAACAAGTGTCCCCATTGGAAGATTTCCCCTCGATTCCTGATCCTGTGACAACAGTAACATTTTGAATTTCCCCTTATCTTAAGTCCTGGTGACAACAGTCAGGACAAATAGAGGGGGGGGGGGGTGACTCTTTCAAACGGGGACAAAGACACTGATAATAATCCAGTTATAATAATAATAATCCAAATACAATAGCTGCTGGCTTTTAATTTCTATGATCAGCTCCATCTAGTGGTCACAGTGTGGTATTTCCCAGAAATACATTAATCAGGGAAATGTCACATTATGACCACTGGGTAGAGTTGACGATCATAGGAAATAAAGGCATTAAGCAAAACTGGGCGATCAGAAATGATTTTTCTTCCTCTGTTGGAGCAAATTGGATCAAACTTTATTGGGGGGGGGGGGGGGCGCAATTTGCCTTCCTCTGGATCAACTGTGGGCATAGGATTGTGTATATGGGATTGTGTATGTTTTTTTTGTGTTTTTTTACCTTCTATTGGTTGAACTGGATGGACTGGACAGACTAACTATGTAACTATGTAAATTATGGGGACTATTTGTAGATGTTCGAGACATTCAGACAGTGATTTTTTTAAATAAATACAGTAGAACACGCTGGGCTCCTGAGTTCTGTTATCTTTGTTCTGCTATAATAATAACATAAGATAAAAAAAATCCATACAAGTAAAAAAAAAAATCAATTCCTCACCTGTAAAGGGGAAAGCGGTATCTACCCATCCCGGGGACAGAGCGTTAACTGGAAGAGACAATCAGACGGTACAAGGTATCAGTCTCAGCATCTCTGTACTTTGGCCTTTGAATGATTTTGAGTCTTTTCATATATTTTTTTTGTGGTGCAGACCGGAAATTTGGAGATACAAAGCGGTGATATTTTTAATGTATAATAATTACAGAGATAATGAAATAGATAAATGATAAAAGTAGAATAGAAACGGGAAATAGAAAATCTGCTACTCAGACTTTTTCACCCACCCAACAAAACGTTTCAAATAACATTTGATTTCTAAATTAAAAAAATATATAAAGTTAAAAGTAGAAATAAACAAATAAAATAAAAATGAAAATGTGAAAATTAAAACTTTAAAAAAAAAAAAAATACAAAATCAACATTCTCCAACCCATTCACCCCTTCCACATGCTTATATCAATCTGCTGATATTTTTTCTTCTTTGGTTCCTCCCTCCCCTCCCTCTACGATAATGACCTTTCGGTTTCCATTACATTTTATAAGTACCATATTTTTGATCCAGTGACATCATCACTGGGCCTCGGTGCTTCTCTATGCATTGCAGGCAGATCACGGCTCCCTGGCTACACGAATCCCTGGTTCCTTCCTCCATGACAACCTTTAAATTTGCATTACATACTTTATTCCCTTTCACATACCTCCCAACTTTTTTAGATGGGAATGAGGGACAACTACCAGCAAAAGTATGCAGGCATTGGACACACCCCTTGCCACGCCCCCTTAAAGGAGAATTGTACAAAAAAAAAAATAAGATTGGTTAAACCCACAAGTGCTTTTTTAACACTACTATTCCTTCATATTGGCTTTTGGAATTTACAAATGCAGCGACTTAGAAATCAGATGAAAGGTTTAGCGCTGGAAAACACTTTTTGAAAGATAAAAAGTGCATTTTATATACAACTATATAGATCAGACCAAAATGAGGGACAAACGAGGGGGAAAGAGGGACAGAGGGACATTGCTCCAAATCAGGGACAGTCCCCCGAAATCAGGGACAGTTGGGAGCTATGCTTTCATGCCGTCACTGGGTCTCTGAGCTTCTCTATGCAATGCAGGAAGATTGTGGCTGGTGGGAGGGGCCAGCAGGGTGCTGTACATAAGGTAGGTTCCTGAAAACATCACAGCACCCTGCCTTAGTACTCCTCTCAAAAGCCCCCAGTCCTGATGCACGCAGTGGGCTGACTCTTGGGAGGAGTTCTGCAAATATCAAAATGCCTTGATGGGTGGATGTCAGTCGAGAGGTGTGGGGGTTCCCAGACAAGCTGTATTTACCTGCCAACCGCCCTGGAGAATGCCCACATGCAATGCTGAGCCTCGTTGATTGAAATAACTGAAATCCAATTGTAGCACCCTCTAGGTGGCTAGATAGTAAGTAGGATTTTTTGAAAAGAATAGGTAAAATTGTCAGGCCTGGCTGGCAGCCAAGCCTGTGTGTTTTTCTTCTGGGTCAGGGTTGAGTGACTCGGGCAGAGCTGGGTGACTCACAGGCAGCATCACCAACACCTCCCACTTCTTTCCAGAATATTCTAGCATCTTCTGTAAAGGAAGGAGGAGAGGAAAGGTGGAGCTGCCTGGGGTATTCTTTGAGGAGCCCTGACCAATCCCCAACTTGGATTGGCAGGAGGCAGGCCTCCTTAATTACCCAGGGTCAACCCAGCTGGGGAGGTGTTGTTTGGGTTGGAAGCTGGAGATGGAGTGCTAGGCTGTCGGGGCTTTTGAGGGAGCTCCCCAGTCTGGGGTAGAGGGGATGACCTTGGGCCTGGGCTCGAAACAAAGGGCCAGTTTATGGTCTTTCATACTTCAGGGGGGCCAGACTGTGCCCAGTGGGAGTAGAAAAGTTCCTGATGTCAGCGGGAAAATACAATGCCCAATCTTTGGAGTCAGTGGAAGGAATTGTGCCCCATCATTGGTGCCATTGGGAGGAATAGTAACTCATCGTTGGTGTCATTGGGTGTCTAAGGGAGGAATTGAGCCCCATTGTTGGTGTCTTTGGGGCCCATCGATAGAGTCATTGGTAGAAATTGGACCCCATTATTGGTGTCATTGGGCTCGATTGTTGATACCAATGGGAGGAATTGGGGCCCATCGCTGGCATCACTGGTGTCATTGGGAGGGATTGTGCCCCTTCATTGGTGTCAGTGGGGGGGAATTATGCCCCACTGTTAGTATCAGCGGATGAAATAATGCCCCAAGGGCTGGATAAAAGCAACGCAAATGGCCACATGTGGCCCCCCGGGCCGCAGATTGGAGGCCACTGGTCTAGATGATGCTTGACATCCTCCAAGAAAAAGAAATGAGGCGTGTTCCGACTTGCTGCAGCTTCTAATGCACACTGTGAGAAGCTCATAGTGTGCAGTGAAATCAGAGTAAGCCATTTCAGTCCAGGAGAGGAGCCGGTACAGCTTTGATTAAGACTGAAGGGAAGGCCAGAGGTCAGATTCTCCTTTTTCCTGTCTCTGTGACAACTGCTGCCCCATTTCTTGTAATGGTGTCACAGGGACAGGAAGTAAAAACAAAATCCTCTGGGAGACAGATGGCAATAAAAGTCTGAGAGAGGCCCTAACCTTTCCCTGCTCTATCCAAAAACAAATCAAATTTTTTGGCAGTAGTTGGGTTTTAACAGATTTTTTATTTTCTGGAGGATTTGATCATTTTTTAAATACATTTTGTCCGCAAGATCCCATAATGAATCCTTAGGGTTCAGTTGTTCCTTTAAATAATCAGTTCTGCATTAGATCTGCCAAAAAATTGCAAAGGTCACATTGGCGAAATTAAGCGACTCCTCTAACGGCCCGAGCGCCATATGTCAGATATTAATCTCTGCATAGGACACATCAGGATTATGGACAATGACTTAAAGGGATAAATATGTGCCATTTAAAAACAGAGGATCTGAGTTATAAAATGGGAAAAAAATGGAATATTGCCCGCAGCTGCTGGAGAGATGTTTGCTTTAAAACCACTTAAGGACCAGACATTTTTCTGACATTTGTTGTTAACAAGTTAAAATCAGTATTTTTTGCTAGTAAATTACATAGAACCTCCAAACATTATATATATATATATATATTTTTTTTTAGCAGAGAGCCTAGAAAAAAAAAAAGGTGATCGTTGCAATATTTACTAAAGGCAAATGCACTTTGCACTACAAGTGCAAACTACAAGTGCAAAGTGCACTTGGAAGTGCAGTCGCTGTAGATCCGAGGGGGACATGCAAGGAAAATAAAAAAACAGCATTTTAGCTTGTACATGATTGGATGATAAAATCAGCAGAGAATCCCCTCATTTCAGATCTTTCCCTCAGATTTACAGCGACTGCACTTCCAAGTGCACTTTCAGTGCAATTTCAAGTGCACTTTACACTTGTAGTTTGCACTTGTAGTGCAATGTGGATTTGTCTTGTGTAAATAGCCCCCTTTATGTCACACTGTACTTGCGCAGTGGTCTTTCAAACGCGATTTTTGTGGAAAATGTACATTTTAATAAATTTTTAAAAAAAGAACAATAATTACCTCAATTGTGTTGTATAATGTGAAAGATGATGTTACGCTGAGTAAATAGATATCGAACATGTTATGCTTTAAAATTGCGTAAACTAGTGGAATGGCGACAAAAAGGCGGTACTTAAAAGTCTCCATCGGCGATGCTTAGAAAATAATTAAAGGTTACACCTGTTTAGAGTGACAGAGGAGGTCTAGTGCTAGAATCATTGCTCTCACTCTAACGATCCTCGCATATGGGTTTTGAACACCGTTTACATATGTGGGCACGACTTACGTATGAGCTCGCTTCTGCGCGCGAGCGTGGGGGGATGGTGCGCTTGAAATTTTTTTTTTATTCTTACTTATTTTACTAATTATTTTTTATTTTTATGATGTCCCTTTAATTTTATTTTTATCACTTTTATTCCTATTACAAGGAATGTAAACATCCCTTGTACTTGAAATAAGCACGACAGGTCCTCTTTATTGAGAGATCTGGGGTCAAAAAGACGTGCTCCCCTTCCACATTCATCTCAAAGAAAAACTACCCACCCCCTGCAGCTCATACACAGTGATGTATGCGGTCCAATGAAAACTCCCACGTCAGGCGGGAACAGATATCTACTGACCTTCATTGATGACTATTCCAGGTACACAACTACTTATCTAAAGAGACACAACAATGGAACATCAGAGAAACTTCAAGAGTTCATTGCCATGTCTAGCAACAAATTCCAACGCAAGCCAGGAATAATACACACCGACAATGGGGGAGAATACATAAGCAAAGAAGTGGCCTCATACCTGAAGAGACAAGGAATAGTACACCAGACAACCGCACCATACACTCCTGAACAAAACGGTGTGGCAGAATAGAAAAATGGCACTCTTATAGAAAAGGCCAGATGCATGTTGTCGGATGCCAACGTACCTCACAAGTACTGGGGAGAAGCAGTCATGACTGCAACCTACCTACACAACAGACTACCTTCAAGAGCCATTAAAAGTACTCCATTCGAAATGTGGCATGGATCAAAGCCTAGCATAGGGCACATCAGAGTGTTTGGATGTAAGGCATATGCCTATGTTCCAAGTGAAAAGCGATCCAAGCTGGAGAACAGAGCCATAGAGGGCATTCTAGTAGGCTACAGCAAGCAAACTAAGGGTTACAGAACCCCACACCCAAAGACTGACAAAGTGACAATAAGCCGTAGTGTTTATTTTGATGAGAGCCCATCACCAGAAACACTGATCCCTGAAAGTT
Source organism: Lithobates septentrionalis (assembly GCA_037952835.1). Lineage (NCBI taxonomy): Eukaryota > Metazoa > Chordata > Amphibia > Anura > Ranidae > Lithobates > Lithobates septentrionalis. The sequence continues at coordinate 931,711 of JBBDGP010002241.1, read as the reverse complement.
GTGACGTGAATACGCCAAGCAAACCAGAAGAAAAGGTCGCCCAAACCTGTGCAGGAGTCAGAACAAGAGGTGGAACTCACAATGTCTAAATCAAGTTCCCACCAGATCCTGCTGAACTACCTGAATTCAGAAGATCCCCTTGGACTACAAAGGGGATACCGACCCGCAAGCTGTTGTAGCGATATGGACTGTTAACGGAAAGCAACGCACCTTTCAGTGTTTCTAGACATCGTTTGTCCCTTTGGTCAGCCGTGTAATCAGTGACCTCATACTTGTGTGTCCAACAAAGTGAATTATGGGACATATTGTGCCCTAAGACTACACATCCCAGGGATCCTTACGGTGACATGAAGTTTGCTGGGAGTGACCATAAAAGGAGCGAGAAGCCCGCGCAGAGGTCTCTTCTTCCTGGACCTGACGCCCCACGGACCTCTGTATAACAGGGAGAGAGAGGTCACGGCCTACCACGCAGAGCCTTACTTCTACCCCGAGGCCTAAGGGGCCTAGCTCTGTTATTCGCTGTCAGACATCTCGTCGCTAACATCACTTGGATCGCCTGGGTACGTGGGGCAAGTCACTTTGGAAGACCGAGACAGCGGATCCACTGCCCAAGTGACGCTACAAGTGTTCTTGTCCAGAAGACCTCGGATCGATTTGGTCGTTGGTGAGAGGGCAAATTGCTCGACCTTTTATCTATTCGCTGCCACCATTACAGAACACTGCACAGACATCTTTACCCCAGGAACACTTTACTGCATTGCCTGAACACTGTGCTCAGATCTACACCACTAGGAACCTATCTACAACCTATCTACAACCAAATGGATTACAGTTAACGAGCTCCAACTAGCTAGCGAAGAACATCAGATCTGCAACGTGGAACTCTTTTGCCATTACTCATAGGAAAGCCTATGTATTACCTTCTGTAGACCTGCTCTTTCATTAGGATAGCTAGATCACATCTATCTCAGAGTGGCAACAAAAGTAGTTAACTGTAACATCCGCTAGGAGGTGACTTTGGATCTGAATATAGTGAACATACATGTATATAATATTGTTCGTTGCTGAACCATTGTTTGTGTCATTGGGAGGAATTTAGTTTTTAGATCTTTAGTATTCATTTAGTGGTTCACAGGGTAGCGCCAATTACCCCATTTTTTATATCTATTCTTGTAAGTTCCTTTGGGAACCTAATAGGGGGGGCTGCAACCCATATTTACCCTAAGCGCGGAATTTATCATACATTTATTGGGAGGAATTTGTCTGCTGAGTTGGCGCTGTTATCCTGGCTCAGCAGATTTATTACCCCTTTCTGTGAAATAACTTTTTAGTTCAAGTAAAATATTCAGAACCTAATACTACTAAGTTGTTTGATTCTTGCTGCACATTTTTAACGAGGATGTCTGAACCCAGAGTGTCAGGCGGGTTGGAAGGTTCAACTTGGTCATGGCCGTGCAGATGAGCAGGTAATTCTCAGTAGTCCCCAAGGGGGCCATGCTACACTGTCATACACTGTCAGAGCACACAGCATACTTGAACCAACATCCTGGGAAGACATAGAAACACTGCCAAAATGTGAAGCCAATAAATGGAGAAAGGCAGCAGAAGAAAAATTAAAGTCACTTCAAGAAAATAAAACCTGGACACGCACAGAGCTCCCTCCTAACTGCAAAACTATAGGAAGTAAGTAGACTTTCAAAGTAAAGACACATAATGGAATATCCACAAATACAAAGCCAGACTAGTTGCCAAGGGTTACTCCCAGAAATTCGATTACAAAAAAAAATGATTAGTTAAACCCACAAGTGCTTTTTTTTATCACTACTATTCTTTTATATTGGCTTTTGAAATCTACCATTTAGAAGTTGGATGAAAGGTTTAGCACCGGGAAACACTTTTTGAAAGATAAATAGTGCATTTGATATACAACTATATAGATCAGACCAATATGAGGGACTAATGAGGAGGAAAGCGGGACAGAGGGACATTGCTCCAAATCAGGGACAGTCCCTCTAAATCAGCGACAGTAGGGAGCTAAGGGTTATGTACAGCCCAGTGATGATGTCATTGCTACTTTTACAAGGTAATATCTGGGTTTGCAAAGATGTTTGGTGCACTCAAAGTGGATTTATATCTTTTGAGGCTATTGAGGAATATATTGAAATGAAGGTTTTCGTTCCCAGAGTTCGGCTTTAAATCAAATCATGAAAAAGGGATCTCATACAGAAACAAGCTTTACATGGAAAGTTTGACTCATCGATCTTTAGAGAATTGAGTGATCAGGCACCACCATGATTGGATTCTTCCCAGGCAACTAAATAATAATCATTCAGATTTCATTTCATGAAGCAGCATGAGAGAGTGAGGACAGAGGAGCCGTCTCAATATTGACTTTAGACTGCTGCCAATAAGGTGACACTTGCCAAACGGCTGCAGGCTCTCCAGTTCCTCGGCACCCATCTGTCTATCGCAATTCAGGAAAAACAGATCCGGATCTTCCTTTACGGCTGGGAGGACCTGTGAGGGTGTCCCCGAGAACAGAACCGAAATCAAGATCTGCCTTAGGGGCCCATTCGGCTGGGCGGCTGGACTGCGGACGCAGCAGCACTCTGTGCTATGGCGGTGTAGAAAATGGATAATGAGCTGCGTCCAGTTTGTTTGCGGCCAGAACCGCCATCTCTGGATGCAAAGTGCGCCGAAGGTCGGTCAGAGGCCCTGATCACATGTAACCGCTCGGATGTGCAGTTACTAGAGCTGCACGATTCTGGCCAAAATGAAAATCACGATTTTTTTTGCTTAGAATAAAAAGATCACGGTTCTCGCGACGTAAAATCTTTCACATTATACAAAAAATTGGGCTAACTTTACTGGTTAGTTTTTTGTTTTTTTTAATTCATTAAAGTAATTTTTTCCAAAAAAATTGTGTTTGAAAGACCGCTGCGCAAATACAGTGTGACATAAAATATTGCAACAACCACCATTTTATTCTCTAGGGTCTCTACTAATATATATATATATATATATATATATATATATAGCAGGGCCCTCTGATTCCTCCTGTATTGAATTGTATTGTACTGTCTGCCCTAATGTTGTAAAGCGCTGCATAAACTGTCGGCGAAATATAAATCCCGTATAATAATAATAATATATATATATATATATATATATATACAGTGCCTTGCGAAAGTATTCGGCCCCCTTGAACTTTTCAACCTTTTGCCACATTTCAGGCTTCAAACATAAAGATATAAAATTTTTATTTTTTGTGAAGAATCACCAACAAGTGGGACACAATTGTGAAGTGGAACGAAATCTATTGGATTGTTGAAACTTTTTAAACTAATAAAAAAATGAAAAGTGGGGCGTGCAAAATTATTCGGCCCCCTTGGGTTAATACTTTGTAGAGCCACCTTTTGCTGCGATTACAGCTGCAAGTCGCTTGGGGTATGTCTCTATCAGTTTTGCACATCGAGAGACTGAAATTCTTGCCCATTCTTCCTTGCAAAACAGCTCGAGCTCAGTGAGGTTGGATGGAGAGCGTTTGTGAACAGCAGTTTTCAGCTCTTTCCACAGATTCTCGATTGGATTCAGGTCTGGACTTTGACTTGGCCATTCTAACACCTGGATACGTTTATTTGTGAACCATTCCTTTGTAGATTTTGCTGTATGTTTGGGATCATTGTCTTGTTGGAAGATAAATCTCCGTCCCAGTTTCAGGTCTTTTGCAGACTCCAACAGGTTTTCATCCAGAATGGTCCTGTATTTGGCTGCATCCATCTTCCCCTCAATTTTAACCATCTTCCCTGTCCCTGCTGAAGAAAAGCAGGCCCAAACCATGATGCTGCCACCACCATGTTTCACGGTGGGGATGGTGTGTTGAGTGCGATGAGCTGTGTTGCTTTTACGCCAAATATATCGTTTTGCATTGTGGCCAAAAATTTCGATTTTGGTTTCATCGGACCAGAGCACCTTCTTCCACATGTTTGGTGTGTCTCCCAGGTGGCTTGTGGCAAACTTTAGAGGAGACTTTTTATGGATATCTTTGAGAAATGGCTTTCTTCTTGCCACTCTTCCATAAAGGGCAGATTTGTGCAGTGTACGACTGATTGTTGTCCTATGGACAGACTCTCCCACCTCAGCTGTAGTTCTCTGCAGTTCATCCACAGTGATCATGGGCCTCTTGGCTGCATCTCTGATCAGTCTTCTCCTTGTCTGAGCTGAAAGTTTAGAGGGACAGCCAGGTCTTGGTAGATTTGCAGTGGTCTGATACTCCTTCCATTTCAAAATGATCGCTTGCACAGTGCTCCTTGGGATGTTTAAAGCTTGGGAAATCTTTTTGTATCCAAATCCGGCTTTAAACTTCTCCACAACAGTATTACGGACCTGCCTGGTGTGTTCCTTGGTCTTCATGATGCTCTCTGCGCTTTCAACAGAACCCTGAGACTATCACAGAGCAGGTGCATTTATACAGAGACTTGATTACACACAGGTGGATTCTATTTATCACCATCAGTCATTTAGGACAACATTGGATCATTCAGAGATCCTTGCTGAACTTCTGGAGTGAGTTTCCTGCACTGAAAGTAAAGGGGCCGAATAATTTTGCACGCCCCACTTTTCACTTTTTTAATTGCTAAAAAAGTTTAAAATATCCAATAGATTTCGTTCCACTTCACAATTGTGTCCCACTTGTTGGTGATTCTTCACAAAAAATTAAAATTTTATATCTTTATGTTTGAAGCCTGAAATGTGGCAAAAGGTTGAAAAGTTCAAGGGGGCCGAATACTTTTGCAAGGCACTGTATATATATATATATATATATTGTTTGGGGTTCTAAGTAATTTCTAGCAAAAAAAAAATGATTTTAACTTGAAACCAACAAATGTCAGAAAAAGGTTTAGTGTTTAAGTGGTTAAACTTCCCTCATTTTCACACCAAAGTGTATTCCTTTGATGTAAAGGACAAATTGTTACAATGTTTATACTTAAGTTCCACTGCTAAAGAATGTTTTGATTCTTGGCAGACTGCCCGTTTTTTTTTTTTCTTCCTTTCTTTTGAGGGCTGTGGCTTCAGAAGAGCAGAGAGAATTCTTTGCATAGCAAGAATCATGAAACACTTTTGTCAAGATCGCAACGGGGGTAAAAATCGCGGTAGCGATTCTTGACGATTAATCGTGCAGCTCTAGCAGTTACATACAAAACAACGGCAGCACCGGCCATTGATTTGTACAGAGTAAAAGTCTGGCTGCGTGGCTACTGGTAGATTCTACAATGCAAAAATCGCAGATTCTCATTGGCGGCCGCCCCTGATTGAGCCTTAAAGTGTAACTAACCCCCCCCCCCTATCGTTTTCAGCCAAGGAAGCTGACATCTTTGCCTCTGTTTAATCTACAACTACCATGATGCTGCACATGTGATCAGTTATGACACCAGCCATTGGATGGCTCAACAGTTTGGTTGAGAGCACAACCAATGGGAGTGTTACATTTCCAAGTGCCGGTAATGAAACTGTTTTATGGATGGTTTTACTTCCGCTTTAATAGTAAAGGAGCCACTAGCATGAGCAGCTGTGTGCCAGTCTGGTCCAGGTGCCTGAATACCATCTCTGCAACAGATGAAGGAAATGATTTCAGCAAAATTTTTGCTATCAGCGGAAATTTGCAGAAAAACACAAATTCTACGTTTTTCATTGGGCTGCTATAGAGAATGGTGGGACAAAGAGAAAATATCCAGTGAGCGGTAGTTGTGTGGAGGAAAATGCCTTGTTGGTGTCAGAGGAGAATGGGCAGACTGGTTCCAGATGATAGAAAGGCAACAGTAACTCAAATAAGCACTCGTTACATCCAAGGTATGCAGAATACCATCTCTGAATGCACAACACGTCGAGCCTTGAAATAGATGGGCTACAGCAGCAGAAGACCACACCGGGTGCCACTCCTGTCAGCTAAGAACAGGAAACTGAGGCTACAATTCGCAAAGGATCACCAAAATTGGACAAGAGAAGATTGGAAAAACGTTGCCTGGTCTGGTGAGTCTCGATTTCAGCTGTGACATTCAGATGGTTGGGTCAAAATTTGGCATAAACAACATGAAAGCATGGATCCATCCTGCCTTGTATCACCGGTTCAGGCTGGTGGTGGTGGTGTAATGGTTTGGGGGAGATTTTCTTGACACACTTTGGGCCCCTTAGTACCAATTGAGCATTGTTAAAACACCACGGCCTACCTGAGTATTGTTGCTAAACATGTCCATCCCTTTATGACTACAGTGTCCCCATCTTCTGATGGCTCCTTCCAGCAGGATAATGCACCATGTCACAAAGCTCCAATCATCTCACCACTGGACAATGAGGTCACTGTACTCCAATGGCCTCCACACTCAATCCAATAGAGCTCCACACTCACCAGATCTCATCCAATAGAGCACCTTTGAGATGTGGTGGAACGGGAGATTCACATCATGGATGTGCAGCCGACAATTCTGCAGCAGCTGCGTGATGCTATCATGTCACTATGGACCAAAATCTCTGAGAAATGTTTCCAACATCTTGTTGTATCTGTGCCAAGAAGAATGAAGGAAAAAAGGGGGTCCAACCCAGTACTAGCAAGGTGTACCTAATAAAGTGGCCGGTGAGTGTATATATTTCTCAATAAACACAAAGGATGCACCAAATGCCCTTTGCAAACTGAGATATTATCATGTAATAGTAGCAATGACACATTACTTATCATGCATGAAAATGTATATTTGATAACAAATCCTCTTTAAAGTGGACCTTCAGTCATTTTTTCATCTTTCCATCTATTAAATCCTCTGCCCTTGTTGTTGTTTTAACTTTGGATAGTAAAACATTTTTTTTTCTGCCAGTAAATCCCTTATACAACCCACTTCCTGTTCATTGTCTGGTCATTAGCCTAGGCTTGTGACATCATGCACAACTCTCTCACTCTCCTGAGAGTCTGCCAGGAAGGGAGGGTGGATGAGTCATAAGAGGGCCAATGAGAGCTGCAGAGCTGGAGGTGTGCCTCTGTATGTCTGTGTAAATCCAGGAAGTGAACAGACAGCAGCTTCAGCTGCCCACAGTTAAAATGGCTGCAGCCAGACTCAGTGGAGGGAGATTTCTGCAGCATATTTGGCAAGTACAGAATCACAATATATATAAAAATAATATGCAAAGTGGTTGGAGGGGAAGCTTCAGAATGGCAAAGATGTTTTTATTACAAATTACATGAGCAGACTGCAGTTCCTCTTTAAGTTCCCACAATCCGAATGAAGTCTCCATCTGCGATTAACTTGAAAAGAAAATGCAGAAACAGTTTGGAAATGAATGAAGGGGAATTAGGCTGTAATCCAGTTAAGTGTCCGAGGAGGAAGTGAGGAAGTGGTCGTGAATTAATGTTCACTTACTAATATTACTCCATTAAAGAAACACTCGCCTTTATGTCTCCTTAGCTGGACTGCATCTGGCACACATGACGGGCACACGCTGTCCCTTATTCTACCCGTAGAGTTTAGGGGGTCAGTAATAGAGGTCCGTCTCTTCTGTGACCCCAGCACAATCATTTCTCACATTTACCTCCGGATCCCTTACATTGCATCACAGCTTGTAATGAAAACCTGACGCCTTTGTCCCTCACTGAGGAGAGGTAAAATAATTTGTAGCTAGAGGGAGATGAGAAGATGGGTGGGGGGGGGGGGGTGAGAGGAGAGGAGGAAAGAAGAGAGACTCGAGGAGGGGAGGAGTGAGGAGAGGTGAGAGACTAAAGGAGGGGAGAAGAGAGAGAATAGAGGAGGGGAGAAGAAAGAAGGGAAGGATAAAGACCAGAGGAGGAGGAGAGGGGCCAGGAGAGGAGAGGAGATGGGGGGGGTGATGAGAAAAGAGGAAGAAAGAAAAGAGGCTGGAGGAGCAGAGGGGCAAGGAGAGGAGAGAGACTAAAGGAGGGGAGAGGAGAGAGAATAGAGGAGGGGAGAAGAAAAAGGGAAGGAGAAAGACTAGAGGGGTGAGGAGAGGAGATGGGGGGTAATGAGAAAAGAGGAGGAAAGAAAAGAGTCTGGAGGAGCAGAGGGGCAAGGAGAGGAGAGATACTAAAGGAGGGGAGAGGAGAGAGAATAGAAGAGGAGAGAAAAAAGAAGGGAAGGAGAAAGACTGGAGGAGGAGAGGGGTGAGGAGAGGAGATGGGGGTGAAGAGGAGGAAAGAAAAGAGCCTGGAGGAGGGGAGTAACGAGGAGAGGGACGAAAGGAGAGAGAACAGAGGAGGGGAGAAGAAAGAAGAGAAGGAGAGAGACTAGAGGAAGAGAGGAGAAGAGATGGGGGTGATGAGAAAAGAGGAGGAAAGAAAAGAGGCTGGAGGAGCAGAGGGGCGAGGAGAGGAGAGAGACTAAAGGAGAGGAGAGAGAATAGAGGAGGGGAGAAGAAGGGAAGGAGAAAGACTGGAGGAGGAGAGGGGTGAGGAGAGGAGATGGGGGGTGATGAGAAAAGAGAAGGAGAGAAAAGAGGCCGGAGGAGGGGAGGAGGGGAGGAGTGGAGGAGCGAGGAGAGGAGAAAGACTAGAGGAGAGGAGATGCAATAGAGGAGGGGAGAAGAAAGAAGGGAAGGAGAGAGAGACTAGAGGCATAGAGGGGGAGAGGAGAGGAGAAAGAATAGAGAAGGGGAAAAAAGAACAGGTGGCAGGAATGAGGAGAGGAGAGGAGAGTGAATAGAGAGGGGAGGAAAACAGTGTAGGAGGAAGGAGAAAGCATAGGATAGAGGAGGGAAGGAGAGGAGAGAGAATAGTAAAGAGAAGGGGAGCAAAGAAATAAAAGAAGGGAGGAGAACTAGCAAGGGGAGGGGAGAGCCAATGGAATAGAAGGGACAAGGGGAGAGGAGAGCAGAGAGAAAAGAGAAGATGAGGTGAGTAGAGATGTGTAAAGGAGAGGAGGGGAGGAAAGAGAAGAGAGAGTAGAAAAGGGGGAGGGGAGAGGAATGAGAACAGAGGAGGGGAGAGGAGAGTAGAGAGGAGGCGAGGAGGGGGTATGAGGGGCGAGGAGAGTAGAGAGGAGGGGGTATGAGGGGCGAGGAGAGTGGAGAAGGACAGAGGAGAGGAGAAGATAGAAGAGGAGAGAAGTGCAAAAGAGAGAAGAAACTGCAACAGAGAAGAACAGATAAAAGCACTTTTTTTCTGCACAGATTATAATGCAAGCTGCGATCGGAGCGATTGTATATCACTGGTAAATAAGTCCCACTGAGATCTGCCTGCAAACAGTTCAGTGAAGATGAAAGTGATTTAGCTCTGAATCCCAGCATCCACCTGAGATATTATTTCTGCAACTCTGATCTGATGTGAAGCGTAGAAGTACTCATAAAAGAAGATATGTAGAGCACCAATAAAATCTGCAGATTTTCCATCAAGTGGCACATAAAAGGTTAGGTTTATGCCTTTGTTTTGTAGACTTCTGATGGCAGGAGCCGGGTATATTATCTCAATATAAAACAATGACAATTGTGGCAGACGGAGGCAGGGCTGGTCTGAGGACTGGGCAGAGAAGACAGATCCCTCTAATTTAAAAAAAGAAACATCACTCGGATTCTAAGCCCCATATTTCTGATCAAGACTCTACAGGATTTGATCTCAAGAGAAGCCCTCTTCCCACTGCGGCTATACAGGTAGAAGGTGTGTACCATCAGCGTTCCTCTTAGTGACCTCTAGCTCAAATGCTTTGCACAGATGATTCATACATGCCAACTCTTATGTATTTGCCGGGACAGTCCCGCATCTTGTCTCTCTCTGTCCCAGATTTATCAGGACAGTCCCGCATCTTGTCTCTCTCTGTCCCAGATTTATCAGGACAGTCCCGCATCTTGTCTCTCTCTGTCCCGGATTTATCAGGACAGTCCCGCATCTTGTCCCTCTCTGTCCCGGATTTATCAGGACAGTCCCACATCTTGTCCCTCTCTGTCCCGGATTTATCAGGACAGTCCCGCATCTTCTCTCTCTGTCCCGGATTTATCAGGACAGTCCCGCATCTTCTCTCTCTGTCCCGGATTTATCAGGACAGTCCCGCATCTTCTCTCTCTGTCCCGGATTCATCAGGACAGTCCCGCATCTTGTCTCTCTGTCCCGTTTTTTCCGGAGGAAGAACGGCTGCACACCACAGGAATGTTCCAATGATTTTATTACAAAAATAGCAAATGACAGCAAACAAAGACAGATTGTCTGAACTAAGGAGGTGACGCGTGCGTTTCACACTGACCTCGGTGCTTCTTCAAACCGTTTTTTTCAGGACAGTCCCACACCTTGGCACTCTGTCCTGGATTAATTAGGAAAGTCCCGCATCTTGGCCCTCTGTCCCGGATTTATCAGGATAGTCCCGCATCTTTGCCCACTGTCCCGGATTTATCAGGATAGTCTCGCATCTTGGCCCTCTGTTCCGGATTTATCAGGACAGTGCCGCATCTTGGCCCACTGTCCTGTATTTATTAGGACAGTCCCTCATCTTGGGTCTCTGTCCCAGATTTGTCAAGACAGTCCCCCATCTCAGCCCTCTGTCCTCGATTTTACAGGATAGTCCTACATCTTGGTCCTCTATCCTGGATTTGCCAGGATAGTGCCACATCTTGTCCCTCTGTTCCAGGTTTGCCAAGACAGTCTCGAATCCTGACTCTCTGTCCCAGATTTGCCAGGACAGTCCTCCATCTTGGTCCCCTGACCCAGATTTGCCAGTTCTGCATACTGGATCTCTGCCTTGGATTTGTCATCAGGATAGTCCCACATCTTGGCTCCCTGTCTCAAATTTGCCAGGACAGTCCAGCATTTTGGCCTTCTCTCCCACCTGTAGTGTCCGAAGATCACAACACCAACCTTGAGTTACTGCACATGTGCAGTACCTCAAAAGGCTTTACTAATCAAGACTATGTTTGGGCCGAACCAACCAGTAAAGCAGGGGTGATTTGCAGTCCCCACATATTTAGAGGCAATGTCTGGGTGGGACCAACATTTAAAGTGGGCGTGGTTTGGGTGTGCGCACTTAGAAAGCAGATAAAATGTGGCCGCAGATCAGGTTAACTGCGTACTGGGATCCATAACTTTTATCATTAAGAAGCCACCCTTGAGTGCCACTTAGTGACTTTGCCTAGGCTGAGATGATGTCATAGTCTGCTGCAAATAAGAGAAAGCATTTTCTCAGCCCCCCCCCCCCCCCCCCAGTGATCTGATTATAACTTTGGAACAAGTCACAAGGTGAGAGGCTGCAGCAGGGGCTGATTTGTGTCAGACATTTGTGAACACAGCTAAGAACTGCATGGGCACCAGGATTTACATTATTGTGTCATCTCTGACCTGGCATCTCAGTCCAGGAAGTAGACAGTGACCCTGGATAATGTCTGAACAAAGATGACTTTGTCCTTTTGGAGAGAAAAGCAAATGAAGGCATTGTCTGAAAATATGTCTGACGACAGGTCCACTTTAAGACCCGCCATCCACCTGAAGATGGCACATCCTGATCCCGCTCAGCCGATGTCTATGGAAGCGGAGACATCTGACAGCACAGAGGCTGCGCCCTGTCATTAGGAGAGCGCCATGTAATGATCTCTCACTGTCACTGTTCTGGTTATTTATACACCCTGTTAGGTGCCACAGATGATGTAAGGCTGATGTTACACAAGGCAGAGAGTGAGGAGAGATCTACAGACCATGGCGTGTCACACAGCGCAAATCTCCCGGGAATTGTTTCCCCGAACACAGTCATCGCTGTCACCCGTCCTACCCAGACAACGCCAAATACACAAACAATGCCAAATACACAAAATGCCAATTACTGATCAAAGATCAAAACTTTTTAAAATTTATAAAAAAAAAAAAAAAAGCTTTATATCCAAAATAATACTAGAGGTAAATGTTCTACTCCATTCTAATGTCTGGACTAACAAATAAAAGGTAAATAGATAAATCAATAGAATAATAGACATATAGATACGGGATGGACAAATTGATAGATTTATAGATAGGTAAAGAGACAGATGGATAGATAGATATGGGGTGGATAGGTTGATCAATCAACACATGCATTGATAACTGTAATGTAAAGTAGTGAGTGTACAGCTTGTATAACAGTGTAAATTTGCTGTCCCCTCAAAACAACTCAACACACAGCCATTAATGTCTAAACCGCTGGCAACAAAAGTGAGTTCACCCCTAAGTGAAAATGTCCAAATTTGGCCCAATTAGCCATTTTCCCTCCCCGGTGTCATGTGACTCTTTAGTGTTACAAGGTCTCAGGTGTGAATGGGGAGCAGGTGTGTTAAATTTGGTGTTATCGCTCTCACTCTCTCATACTGGTCACTGGAAGTTCAACATGGCATCTTAATGGCAAAGAACTTTCTGAGGATCTGAAAAAAAGAATTGTTACATAAAGATGGCCTTGGCTATAAGAAGATTGCCAAGATCCTGAAACTGATCTGCAGCACGGTGGCCAAGACCATACAGCGATTAACAGGACAGGTTCCACTCAGAATAGGCCTTGCCATGGTCTACTAAAGAAGTTGAGTGCACATGCTGAGTGTCATATCCAGAGGTTGTCTTTGGGAAATAGACGTATGAGTGCTGCCAGCATTGCTGCAGAGGTTGAAGGGGTGGGGGGTCAGCCTGTCAGTGCTCAGACCATACGCCACACACTGCATCAAATTGGTCTGCATGGCTGTCGTCCCAGAAGGAAGCCTCTTCTAAGGATGATGCACAAGAAAGCCCACAAACAGTTTGCTGAAGACAAGCAGACTAAGTACATGGATTACTGGAACCATGTCCTGTGGTCTGATGAGACCAAGATAAACTTATTTGGTTCAGATGGTGACAAGCGTGTGTGGCGGCAACCATGTGAGGAGTACAAAGACAAGTGTGTCTTGCCTACAGTCAAGCATGGTGGTGGGAGTGTCATGGTCTGGGGCTGCATGAGTGTTGTTGGCACTGGGGAGCTACAGTTCGTTGAGGGAACCATGAATGCCAACATGTACTGTGACATACTGAAGCAGAGCATGATCCCCTCCCTTTGGAGACTGGGCTGCAGGGCAGTATTCCAACATGATAACCACCCCAAACACACCTCCAAGACGACCACTGCCTTGCTAAAGAAGCTGAGGGTAAAGGTGATGGACTGGCCAAGCATGTCTCCAGACCTAAACCCTAATGGGCATCTGTGGGGCATCCTCAAACAGAAGGTGGAGGAGCGCAAGGTCTCTAACATCCCCCAGCTCTGTGATGTCATCATGGAGGAGGGGAAGAGGACTCCAGTGGCAACCTGTGAAGCTCTTGTGAACTCCATGCCCAAGAGGGTTAAGGCAGTGCTGGAAAATAATGGTGGCCACACAAAATATTGACACTTTGGGCCCAATTTGGACATTTTCACTTAGGGGTGTACTTACTTTTGTTGCCAGCGGTTTAGACATTAATGGCTGTGTGTTGAGTTATTTTGAGGGGACAGCAAATTTACACTGTTATACAAGCTGTACACTCACTACTTTACATTGTAGACAAGTGTCATTTCTTCAGTGTTGTCACACGAAAAGATAGACTAATACTGTATGTGTTTTCCACAATGGCAGGCCAGTGACCCAGATAGCCATCTCTCCGGTTCACCACCTAGCTTACATTTCTATTCAATCTGGCCCAAGGCCATGTCAGGAGCCTTACAAAAAATACATGAACAAGGCCTTACTCTGATATCAGTGGTTAGAGGTTAGATGCTTGGGATTCCCACTGGACACCCAAGGGCCATTGAACCTGGAGTCCCTGGCCACCAGGTGTATGACACTGAAGGAACCACTTACTCAGCAGACCTTATGCCATCAAACCACCACTTACTCCCGACCTGAAGTGGGTATTTTTTTCCACACTCCCCAGGCATTGGCTATTCCATGTTGTTTTATAAAGATTAGTGGATAGACCCAGCACTCCCAACATTGCAATCTTTGCTGTTGTGTTGATGTTCCTCACTACACACACTAAGGAGGCTTGGTTTAAACCTTTCCTTAAACTGCATAACCTAAGAACGTAAATAACAGTCAAGTGTTCTAAAAAATGGTTCTAAAGATATGGCGTGTTTCAAAATGATGGTAAAGTTCTAAATGCTTTTCCATTTACATACAGTTATTCCCATAGTTGGGTTCCACCAGACTGCTGCATTACTTGATGAACTGTAGAAAACTCCCCTGTCATCTTCTTCCTTTTGTTCTCCCACAATGTGCCCTCTGCTTCCTGGTTTTTGGCCTAGGCCAAAATGATGTCATACATCCCAGGAGCCTTCAGGGGGGAGAATGTTTTTTCTCAGCTAACCACACCCTCCTGCCTGCATGCCTGAGCTAAGGGCAGATGGATTCTAGTAACTAAAACAGCTACCTGAATCATCTGCCCTTACTCAAAATGGCTACTGCTAGAAATGCTAGGAGGATGTTTTTTAAAGTGATTTTTCTTTTAACAAAATAAAGCATGGAGACATGGATGGGTGGGGGGAGCGTGCCTTGAATAATAAAATACATCTGTGATGCTCAGATACAGTATAGTTCTGCATTAATACTCAATTTTATTTTACTGCTAATTTTGTTTGGGGGGTCGGAGGTTGGCAGACAAGTGTTTTGGAAGCCCCACCTTCATATTCTTACCAATTGCTCCCCTGCTGGAGCGATGAGGTAATAAGTATAAACAGAAAAGTCAGTGCTACTACCCATACACCACATAGATAGCAGAGCTCCTGGGTGCTCGATCCACAGTCGCTGGCTGAGTAGAGTAATGTAGAAAAATGATCCGCACTCCGGGTGTTGCTCTTAAAATTTCTTCATTTTATTGAATAGCCACAGTGAACAAACGCAGATCAAGTCAGTTAACGTGTTTCAGCCTATAAGGCCTTAATCATAACCATGACTAAGGCCTTATAGGCTGAAACATGTCAACTGACTTAATCTGCGTTTGGTCATTGTGGCTATTCAATAAAATGAAGAAATTTTAAGAGCAACAACTGGAGTGCGGATCATTTTTTTCTACAGCGATGAGGTATTACCAGGTGTGGAGAGCTTACCCCTTCTCCTACCACTGAACAGCAATGGGTGCCTAAGCAGCCAATCACTAGGCTGCAGTGCTGTCACATGGTGGCGGGTAAGCACTGGCTAGACCGCCTTAGGGGTGTTCTTTTACATCTTTTCAGCAGGACGAAGGGAAGAGAAGTACGAGCTCCATAGATTGTTGTTTTGCCCTGAAGTATGGGTTCACTTTAAATGCCAATAACTAACAGTAACTAAGCGAATGCGTCTCACCGCGGTCTGCGTACAGCTCAGATCTGACGGTAATTGGAGAGCTGACCACTCCATCCATAGCATTTAGATTTTCCGCTATCTGGAGGATAAAATAGGGATATAGATCTCCGGCTCTGCCATGTGATGGCGGTCTAACCTTTAAAGTGAAAGTCTATATTTAAAGCAGAACTCTTTTTTACCATGCAGTGGGGCTGTGGTGGGTTAATTGCTTGTTTTGTCTAGGGGTGAACATGATCCTTCAACCCTCTGGAAAACTACGCTCCCCCGTGTCCAGCAGTGGACTGTTCCTGACGTCTTTACATCCAGAGCAGGTCTATGGGCGTGATGATGTCAGGAACAGTTTACCGCACAAGACCACTGGACCGTGGAGGGTGGGGGGGACAGGAGGCGAAGGGACTGATCTTTTGCTTGGGGGATTGGAGGATTAGGTGAGTATATCTTTGCTTTCTGAACCCCCAGACCAGTGGTCTCCAGACTGCGGCCCCTCATTTGCCTTTATCTGTCGCTCAGAGCACTATTCCTCCCACTGACACCAGTGATGGGACACTATTCCTCCCACTGACACCAGTGATGGGACACTATTCCTCCCACTGACACCAGTGATGGGTTAATATTCCTCCCACTGACACCAATGATGAGACACTATTCCTCCCACTGACACCAGTGATGGGGCACTATCCCTCCCACTGACACCAGTGATGGGGCACTATCCCTCCCACTGACACCAGTGATGGGGCACTATTCCTCCCACTAATACCAATGGTGAGGAACTATTCCTGCCACTGACACCAATGATGGGGACACTGTTCCTCCCACTGATGGGGCACTATTCCTCCCACTGACACCAGTGATGGAGCACTATTTCTCCCTCTGATGCCAATGACAGGACCCTATTCCTCCCACTGGACTGGTGCTCTGAGGGACTGGTCTTTTGCTGGGAGGATTGGAGGATTAGGTGAGTATATTTTTGCTTTCTGAACCCCTAGACCAGTGGTCTCCAAAATGCGGCCCCTTACTTGCCTTTATCTGGCCCTCAGAGCACTATTCCTCCCACTTACACCAGTGATGGGGCACTATTCCTCCCACTGACACCAATGATGGCGCACTATTCCTCCCACTGACACCAGCGATGGCGCACTATTCCTCCCACTAATACCAATGGTGGGGAAGTATTCCTGCCACTGACACCAATGATGGGACACTGTTCCTCCCACTGATGAGGCACTATTCCTCCCACTGACACCAATGATAGGGCACTATTCCTCCCACTCATAACAATGACAGGACCCTGTTCCTCCCACTGACACTAATGATGGGGGGCTATTTCTTCCCCTAAGGATGAAGATGACCTGTCTGAAGGGAGGAGGGCCACTTTTACAGACAAATCAGCAGTGGCAGCCCCCCATATTGCTATCCTGACAGGCTCCCTTTAAATCCGTACCACAAAAAAATGGGGGCATGTAGATATATTCATTGCAATATCTATAAGTCTTGCAGCACCGGAGTTACGGGGTTGCTTCCTGGCAGGGATCATATCTGCATGGAGTATGCCCGCTTCTGGTGGGGGCTCCAGTTTCCTGCCACATTCTGAAAACATGCTGGTAGATTGAATGGCCTCCACGCAAAATGAACCATCTGTGCATGCGTAACCTCTTACGGCCCACGTAACGCACATGTGCGGCGGCCAAGGGGATGGGCTTTAACACCCACACGCTGCACATACAGTATCTTACAAAAGTGAGTACACCCCTCACATTTTTGTAAATATTTTCTTCTATCTTTTTATGTGACAACACTGAAGAAATGACACTTTGCTACAATGTAAAGTAGTGAGTGCACAGCTTGTATAACAGTGTAAATTTGCTGTCCCCTCAAAATAACTCAACACACAGCCATTAATGTCTAAACCGCTGGCAACAAAAGTGAGTACACCCCTAAGTGAAAATGTCCAAATTGGGCCCAAAGTGTCAATACTTTGTGTGGCCACCATTATTAACCCTCTTGGGCATGGAGGTCACCAGAGCTTCACAGGTTGCCACTGGAGTCCTCTTCCCCTCCTCCATGATGACATCACAGAGCTGGTGGATGATGGAGACCTTGCGCTCCTCCACCTTCCATTTGAGGATGTCCCACAGATGCTCAATAGGGTTTAGGTCTGGAGACATGCTTGGCCAGTCCATCACCTTTACCCTTAGCTTCTTTAGCAAGGCAGTGGTGGTCTTGGAGGTGTGTTTGGGGTCGTTATGTTGGAATACTGCCCTGCGGCCCAGTCTCTGAAGGGAGGGATCATGCTCTGCTTCAGTACATCACAGTACATGTTGGGGACAGCAAATTTACACTGTTATACAAGCTGTACACTCACTACTTTACATTGTAGCAAAGTGTCATTTCTTCAGTGTTGTCACATGAAAAGATAGAATAAAATATTTACAAAAATGTGAGGGGTGTACTCACTTTTGTGAGATACTGTAAGTGTCCAAGGATGGCTGAGGTTTCTGTCCTGTATGCTCCCAGCACAGTGACTGAGCTGTCCCCAAATGGGACCGGCCCCTGATCATGTGGTCACTGTGACCGCTAAACATACTGGTCACGTGATTGGCCAGTCCTTCCCGCCCCGCAGGTGGGTAAAAACCTAAATAAAGAGATGCCAAGTCTGGGCAGGAAGAAGTTAATTAAGGTGGGAATAGGGACTTGTAGGCTGACATGATTGCAGGGACAAGCTGACAGGGAAAACAGACAGCTGAGCCGCAGTTTTACTGCTCCTCACACCCCCTTGACTGCCTAACAGGGTTGCAATGATACCTTTTTTTACCAGTCAGTACGAATATCGATACTTTCGGTCAAGTACTCCTGATATCCTTTGTGATGCAATTTGAGCCCATATAAAATGAAAGGGATCAAATTGCACTGCAAAAATCGCATGCAATTTGAACAGCGGTGCGATTCCTGTTCGAATCGCATGCGGTTTCCCGCTCCGCTCCTGTCTGAATGTCAAGCTGAAGTCACTATGACAAACCTGGGTTCACACAGGAGCCGTGGGGGGGAACCGCATGCCATTCGGACAGGAATTGCACTGCATTCCTGTTCAAATTGCATGCGATTATATGAGCCCATTCATTTTGTATGGGCTAAAATCGCACTACAAAGGTATCGGTTTCAGGTATTGGAGCATTTGCACGAATACGGGTACTCCATACAAATACTCGGTATCGGCACTGATTCCAGCATCGGTGCGACCCTACTGCCTACCTTAGCCCCCGGTCACATCGGTGCGACTTGTCATGCGATTCGACAGGTCCAAATTGTGTGACAAGTCACACCATATTGTCGGCATTGAAACTGTTCAAAACTGTGCGAAGCCGACTTTGCGGTGCAGCAGCGATTTGAAAGAGAAGTTCCTGCACTATTTTTGCTGATTTCGGGGTGCAGCTTGCATAGACGTCCGTGCATATAACCGCACAGATATCAGCTAAGTTGCACCTGAAGTCGCACTGACATGCGTCTTTTGATTTCAAGTGAAGTTGCACGATTTCAAAGTCGGATTTGGTGTGAACGGTACCTAAAAGATAATATGCAGCTGCTTTTGATCGTACACTTACTGCGATCGCGGTGCGTTGCTCCGGGGGCGCAGCAAAACAATATATCCAATTGGTGTTCGGTGGCCAGTATCGCCGCCATACCCAACCCAAGTGAAAGGGGGGCCGCTCCGCAACTGCGAGCAAAAAAAAAAAGACAGGCATTCAGGAGGTGGCAGTTTTACCTCTTGAATGCCTGGCAGCCACAGATCGCTGTTCAGAGGGGTGGTAAAAAAAGTGCCGCAGGTGCAAATCAAGCACTGGTGCGTTTCCGTGCATCGCGTGTAGGGAAGCCCATTTATTTCAATAAGCTGCCCTACGCACAGGAAGCACTGAAAAGATGCCCCGGACTCTTTTCCAGAAACGTGCTGCACCGAGCCGCATGGTGCTGGTTTGCCGCACGCAATCAGGCACAAGTTTGCAAAACGCATCGGGGTGCCAATTATTGGCAACATTGTGCGTCTGAAAAAGGGAATTTTGCACCTGTTCCCGTCACACAAAGCTGTGACCCCGGGCCTAAATCTCATTTTTAAAGTTATTTCCATACTTCTTAAGCCTCTGTTCATACCGGTGCGACCTCTCATGCGATTTGACAGGTGTAAATCGCACGGCAAGCCGCACCCTATTGCGGGCAATGGAACTGTTCAAATAGGTGCAATGCCGACTTTGCTTTGTCGCTCCGTTTTGAAAAGAAAAGTATTTTTGGTGGAACCTGCATAGACATCTGTGCATGAAGTTGCAGATATCAGCCAAGTCACACTTTCAGTCGCACTGACATGCGGCTTTGAAATGGTGCGATTTCAAGTGAAGTCGCACGATTTCAAAAGCTTCATTCAGTGTGAACGGGGGGCTAACTCTGCAGCTTTTATTAAAATAATTCTTACTGATCCCGCCATGACAGCACTTGTTCAGGCTCTTCCTGTTACAGAGTGACAACGCTCTGTCCCAAATCGCAAGACAAGTCGCACCCTATTGACGGCAATGGAACTGTTCAAATCGGAGCAACAGTAACTTTGCGATGTCGCAACGGTTTTAAGAAAAAAAAAAATGCCTGCACTATTTTTGGTGGGACTTGCACAGACATCTGTGCATGAAGTCGCATGGATGTCAGCCAAGGTGCACTTGATGTCGCACTGACATGCGGCTTTGATTTCAAGTGAAGGCGCACAATTTCAAAAGCCTCATTCAGTTTCAACACGGGGGGGGGACTAAACCTGCAGCTTTTATTAAAAGAATTCCTGTTGATCCTGCCATGACAGCCCTTGTTCTGGCTCTTCCTGTCATAGTGACCCCCAGTGGCGGGTCGTGCATTGTGGGCGCACGGGGACCGCCCCCCCCGACACCTCCCCCGTCCCCCCTGACACCTCCGCCGCCCCTCGACACCTCCGCCGCCCTCCCTATCCCTTTCAGGACGCCGAACACATGAATTCCTATGGCGGGGATAGGCGGGGGGGGTGTATTTTGAAGCACATGATTAGAGCCTGAGGCTCTGATAGGCTTCAAAATAGGGTGGGCTCGGGGCGCAGAGCACTGCGTCCCGATCCCACCCTGTTGTGTGGCAAAGCAAATTAATTTTCGCTGTTTTCACACTAACGTTCCTCCCCGCCAATCAGGAGGCAGTTCTGTGAGACCTGTTTGCTGATTGGCCAAAGCACCTATTGAACGCCTAGCGCTCTGGCGGAAAGAGACACACAGGGGAGGAAGCCTGAGGAACGGATACCGGAGCCGCCGCTGCCCGCCACTGCAGGAGAGGAGGATAGCGCACCACTGCAGGACAGGAGGAGAGCCCCACCACACAGCAGGTAAGAGCCCGCGGGTGGTCCAGCTGGTGGTCAGTGCCGCGGGTGGTCCTGCGGGTGCCGCTGTGGTCACTGCCGCGGGTGGTCCTGCGGGTGCCGCTGTGGTCAGTGCCGCGGGTGGTCCTGTGGATGCCGCTGTGGTCAGTGCCGCGGGTGGTCCTGCGGGTGCCGCTGTGGGGGTTGGTGCATGTTTGCCACTCCCCCAAAAGGTGACCCACCACTGGTGACCACGCTCCTTCCCTGTCTCCTAATTGGGCTCCTGGGTTGTCACCCTGCCATCCAATAGACACTACAAGCGCCCGTCCCCAACACACATTACGCAGGCACGGTCCGATGTTGTCACCTTCCCTGAGATGTGCTATGCAGTCACAGGAAGCGGCTGCAAAGAGGTCGCAGGAGATCAGGATAGTTGTTGTTTTCAACTTTTTTTTCATCTTTGATGACAAAAAAGGTGGAAAAAAAAAAAAGCAATGGTTTTACAACGTGTTGGGCGAACTAAACGTCTTTTATCTATAACTACAAAGCTAATATTTCTTGATGCTGCCAAATAATAAAGGTAAAGGTTCACCTGGTGGTGGGGGGGAGGGGAATCCAACCCCTATGCCCCCCATAATTTCCTCCAACTGTGTTACATTGTATAAAATGTAACAAAACCTGCAAACATTTCCTCCGTAAAGATAAAAAAAAAGCTGAAATATTCCAAAATCGCACAAACCTCGGCGCAGGTTGACACTGAGCCCAGGGCATTGCGGGAGCCGCCGAAGCAGCCTGGAGCCCCGAGCGCGATGAGATCATACTGGTTAACCCTTGCCTTTGCCGGGCTGGACGCGAAAACGCCACTTCAAAAGACAGCAGACAGCCTCCGAGCGCAGGGCAGACCCCGCCGGTGCTGCTGCAGCTGCAAAGAAAAGCCCCCCCCCCTTATTTTTTTTAACCCCGCGTTGCCCGCTGAGATTTAATTCCTGACATCGCCGCCTGCGCTGAGAATTAGTAAGGCGCAAAGTGCAGGAACCTGTTATTTTTTTCTTTAATTTTAAGGGTCGCAATAAAAAAAAATAAAAAAATAAAGTTCAATAATTAAAAGGCAGAAAGAAAAGCAATAAGATACAATGTAATGATAGCAAGTCAATTACGGGAACAAGGCAGGAATGGCATCCTTGCTCGCAAGAGCTGACACTCTACTGCAGTCGAGGAATTCTGTTACTGCGCTCTTTCGGATCCACCGTCGCTCACCTCTGGGCTTCCTGGCGACGCGTAAACGGTAGTAACCTATAGCAACGCGCCAGACCTGCGGTCGGGTCGGGTTGGTTGTGGTCGTTGCCCCCCCCCCCCCCCCCTCAATAATACAACATTTCCCTGCAAATGCAATACAAAGGGGGGGGGGGGGGGGGCAGGCACTCACCAATGCAAAGGACGGAGATGTGATGGAGGAAGTCCAGCTTGACAGTACATGGTGACATGGTGACAGAGAGGAGGAGGAGGAGGAGAGGGGGGCTGGGGTCCTTTGTCAGCCGGCCAGGGGGGTGCAGGAGGGGAGAGGCTCCACATCAGCTGGCTCTGTTGTCAGACAAGGGGATGAGGAGGAGGACTTGTCAGCCACATGCAATAGCAAAGCCGGCATCCTGTGTCTGCTGAATGGGAGGAGGAGGAGGAGGAGGAGGAGGAGGAGGAAGGAGCATCACTCTCTGCAGCTGAGGACATCCACCCAGCCTGCCACCAGCACAGGTCACCCTCCTGCACTCCCCTCCTGTGCTGGGGGAAGAGGCACCCCCTGCTGGATGGCTCTCTGCCCCCCTCTGCTGGTGTGTCTGAGAACTCCCCTCCCCTACTGCTGCACTGACATCATCTAAAAGGGAAGGGGAGGGCAGTGTGACACTGATAGGTGTCACCACAGCCTGCATTAACCCCACAACAACAACAACAACAATAAGACGATCATTATTATTTTCAATAAGAACAATAATACAAACAATACCAATAATAATAATACTAATAATATGGATATTATTCTTTTCAATAATCATTACAATAAAAATAATACTAATAATATTAATAATAATACCAATAATAATAAGGATATTATTCTTTTCAATAATAACAACAACAACAATAATAAGATGATCATTATTATTTTCAATAAGAACAATAATACAAACAATATCAATAATAATAATACTAATAATATGTATATTATTCTTTTCAATATTCATTACAATAAAAATAATACTAATAATATTAATAAAAATATCAATAATAATAAGGATATTATTCTTTTCAATAATAACAACAACAACAATAATAAGACGATCATTATTATTTTCAATAAGAACAATAATACAAACAATACCAATAATAATAATACTAATAATATGGATATTATTCTTTTCAATAATCATTACAATAAAAATAATACTAATAATATTAATAACAATACCAATAATAATAATAAGGATATTATTCTTTTCAATAATAACAACAACAACAATAATAAGATGATCATTATTATTTTCAATAAGAACAATAATACAAACAATACCAATAATACAAATAATATGGATATTATTCTTTTCAATAATCATTACAATAAAAATAATATTAATAATAATAAGGTTATTATTCTTTTCAATAATAACAACAACAACAATAATAAGATGATCATTATTATTTTCAATATTAATAATAACAACAACAACAAAAATACCAATAATAATAATAAGGATATTATTATTTTTAATAAAAATGCCAATAATAATAAATACTATTGATATTATTATTATTATTATTATTATTATTATTATTATTGAAAAGAATAATAACAACAACAACAATACCAATAATAAATACTATGGAAATTATTCTTTTCAATAATTATTACAATAATAATAATAATAATAATACCACTATTAATATGGATATGATTCTTTTCAATAATAACAACAACAACAATAATGTAATAATAATAATCAATATGTTTTCATAACAAAGACAAAACCTATTCAAAACAATTAGAAAAGTCCAACAGGTGCTCCAAATTGTGCAAAGTGATAAATACAGTAAACACAAAAGGGGTTGATTTACTAAAGGCAGATAGACTGTGCACTTTGTCTCTAGAGGTTAGTAAATGAGGTAAAGCATCACTTTGCAAACAATACCCAATCATATGCAAGGAAAATAAAATTTTAAAAAATGCATTTTTACCTGCACATGATTGGATGATGGAGTCCTCAGAGCTTCTGCTCATTTACTAAGCTCTGGAGTAACTGCTCCTGCAGAGTGCAACTGCATTTTGCAAAATGCACAGTTTATTTGCCTTTAGTAATACAACCCCAGTGTTTCATCGGGCGCTCCTTCTCACATATAATCAGTGCCGCTTACCAGAATTATTATTATTATTATAAAATGATTGTTGTAATTGCTAAAATTATTTGCATTATTATACAAATATTGTATTGTTATTATTAATAAAATAGTTGTAACAAAAAATTGATTGTATTCTTGGTATTTATTACTAAAATTATTTTTATTAATATACAATTATTGTATTATTACAGTATTAATAAAATATGTTTTATTATAAAATGATGGTATTATTATTGTTGTTATTATTACTATAATTTTTCTTTTTTTTTATTAATATACACTTATTGTATTATTATTAATAAAATATGTTTTATCATAAAATGATGGTATTATTATTATTGTTGTTATTATTACTATAATTTTTCTTATTTTTCTTATTAATGGTGTTATTCATATATTGTGACCTATGTATTTTAATATCACATTTTGTTGCTGTTTTTGTTGTGAATATTATTGCCAATGTGTTCATTTTCTATTATGTCGAGTTAATACAGTGCCTTATCTAGAATAAATAAATAAGTAAGGAAAAGTATTTTTCATGTGCAATTAAAGCGGAACTTCGCCCTACAATACCTGACTTCAGAAAGTGCAGATATACACGTAAAAATATATCTATATAATCATAAATTACATCACTTTTACACATAACTATATAGCCCGGTGCTCCAATGAATGCTGGAGGGGCAGAGCCAGTCACCGCTCTCTGCTCAGAGAGGACTGAGAACTGAGCTGTCAGCGGTCATGTGATCGCTCCATTCTTGGGCCTAGAACCGGCAGGGTGTAGATGCTGTAGCGGGAGTGGGGTGGGGAGTATGGAATAGTCTATTGTTAGATTTTACAAAAGTTATCAATTGCTGCATAACTTTATCAAAGAAAGCCACGTGAGCACCATTCCAACTCTGCTGTGGAGATCCCATGACTTTATTTTAAAAAATAAATAAATTAATTAAAGTTTGGGATTGCACAAGAGTTGCAGTTAGGGTCGGGGTCCACTTCTGTTCCTCAGATAAATTGGGGAGTTTTCTGGCACAAGAACAGCTCCAAAAAAAAAAATTGAAAAAAGCTTTCATAACCCGGCGCAGGAGCCATGTAAAGCCCACGTCACCCTTAAATCCCGCCCTCATTTCACCTTTCCCATTCACAAAAATGCATCTTGACAAGCCAAAAGTTTGCTAAAATGTTGCAGATTTCATAGAAATCTCCCAATTCCCCTCTTTTCTTATTAATCGCTCTATTGTCTTTACTACTTAAATATTAATGTTATTGTTGCAGTGTTATTGTCAGCAGTAGTACTATTACCACAAGCAATAGTAGTATTGATCTGTTATTGTATTATTGGCTGTAGGATATAGTCAGTGCAGCATTTGGATGGATGAGGAGATGGACGGATGTCTTAGAGGGATGGATGAAAGGAGGGAGGGATAGATTAATGGATGGAGGGATGGATGAATTGGAGGGATGGATGGAAGGAGGGAGGGATAGATGGATTAATGGATGGAGGAACAGATGAATTGGAGGGATGGATGGAAGGAGGGAGGGATAGATGGATTAATGGATGGAGGGACGGATGAATTGGAGTTATGAATGGAAGGAGGGAGGGATAGATGGATTAATGGATGCAGGGAGGGACGGATGAATTGGAGGGATGGATGGAAGGAGGGAGGGAGGGATGGATTAATGGATGGAGGGACGGATGAATTGGAGGGATGGATGGAAGGAGGGAGGGAGGGATGGATTAATGGATGGAGGGACGGATGAATTGGAGGGATGGATGGAAGGAGGGAGGGATAGATGGATTAATGGATGGAGGAGGGATGGATGGATTGGGGGGATGGATGAAGATAGGGAGGTTACAGTATGAGTAGAGAAATAGATGAAGAGAAAGATGGCTGGATGGATATATGAATGGAGGGATGGCTGAAAGAGTGGATTGAGACAGAGGGAGGGAGTGAAGTGCGGATGGATGGATGGATGGAAGGAAGAATGGATGGATGGATGAATGGATGGGTGGATGAAGGGAGGGAGGTATGAATGGAGAAATGGATGAAGGTTTTAAAAAAGGGGGGATGGAGGGAGGGATAGGTGGATGGGTGGATATATGGGGGGATTGAAATATGGATGGCTGAATGGATGGGTGAAGAGAGGAATGGATGGAGGGAGGATGGGATAGACTAATGGCAGGAATAGAGGGAGGGATGGATGGATGGATGGGTGCATGGATGGATGGGTGCTTGGATGGATTGATGGCTGAATAAGAGGAGGGAGGGATAGCGGATAGATGGACAGAGGAAGGGATACATTAATGGATGGAGGAATGGATGAAAGAAGAGAGGGATGAATGGAGTGATGGATGATGGAAGGATTGAGAGAGAGATGGATGGATGAATATGTGGATGGAGGGATGGATGAAGGAGTAGATGGAGGGACGGGGGGGGGTGAGGGGCGGATGGATAGATGGAAAAATGGATGAGTGGATGAAAGAAGGGAGGGATGGATTAATTGATGGAATGGATGAAGATAGGGAGGTTACGATATGAATGGAGAGATAGATGGAGGGATGGATGAATGGAGGGATGGTGGGGAGTTGATGAAGGGACGGAGGGAGGGAGTGAGGGGCAGATGGATGGATAGATGAATGGATGGGTGGATGGAAGAATGGATGGGTGGATGGAAGAATGGATGGGTGGATGACGGGAGGGAGGTATGAATGAAGAAATGGATGAAGGCTTGAAAAAGGGGGGAAGGAGGGAGGGAAAAGTGGATGGATGGATAGAGAGATGGACGAGAGATGGATAGATATATGGACAAATTGATATGTGGATGGTTGAATGGATGGATGAAGAGAGGGATGGAGGGAGGAAGGGATGGATTAATGGGAGGGATGGATAGATGGATGGATGGATAGATGGATGGATGAATGGATATATGGATAAGGCTGAATAAGAGGAGGGAGGGATAGAGCATAGATGGACAGAGGAAGGAATTGATTAATGGATGGAGGAATGGAGTGATGGATGAAAGGAGAGAAGGATGATTGAAGTGATGGATGACGGGGGGGGGGGGGGGGGTTGGGGATAGAGGGATAGATGGATGAATATGTGGATAGATAGAAGCAGGGATTGATGGAAAGAGGAAAGAATGAGTGGATCATGGATAATGGAAGGGATAAATGAATGGGCATATGGATGGATGGGTGGCTGTACATGGATGGAATGATAGAGGGAAAAATGAATGGATGGAGGGATGGATGGAGGGATGGATGGATGGATGGTGGGAGTAAAAGAAGGAGGGAGGGATGGATGGATGGATGGGTGGTGGGAGTAAAAGAAGGAGGGAGGGATGGATGGATGGTTGGATGAATGGAGGGATGAATAAATGAAATGAATAGAAGAATGGATGGAGAGATAGATGGAGTGATGGGCTGATGGATGAATTAATAGATAGATGGATGAATGAAGCCAAAGATAAAATGAATGAATAAATAAATGATATGATATAAGCCCGGGTCGGTGAAATCCCTAATGATCTGTTACACCTCCAGTCCCACCAGTCCCTATACATCCCGCTTTCTAAAACACGAGTAGACAGGACAGGTGGGAAATGACTATTATAATTGTATCTCCAGCACTCTGGTAGAATTGTGATTTGATAATAATCAGTCAGAGATTTCAAAAGAAGCTGAGAATCCTAACTATAGAGTGCAGATAATGATAATGATGGAAGCCGGGCAATCCCTGCGGAAACACACCATCAAACCCCCGATTGAATCATTCTCAAACCGACGCTGGGTGCTCCAGATGGAAGATCTTCTATTAAAAATACATGACAGACCTCGTCCCACTTAAAAGTAGAATAAAAGATGATGTGGTGGTGGGTGACGTCAGGAGGGATTGTGGTGGGATCACTTTATATATGTGGATTAGGGTGGAGATAGGCCGGGGTCCGTCCATGACTGCTACAGGAGAACGTTATTAGAAGGAGGACACCTACCATCCTGTATATGACAGTTTCTACATGGAGAAAATATATATTACATTTATATTCTTCGGTTTGGATACTCTTTAAAGAAAAAACTGTAACGAGGTCATACAAAGTAACACGGCCAACAAGATGCCTCCTCTACTTTTGCGGCTCTGCCAACCTGCCAGCTGGCACCTCCTAAAAGTCCCTACCTCCCTGGTATAGAGCAGAGACACAATCACCCTCCACCCATCTCCCCTCAGCTCTCAGAGCCTACATGTCCTATAGCCAATCACACGAGCGACTGGTGGAGGTGGCGGGACGGTGGTGGTGGTGGTGGTGGCGGGACGGTGGTGGTGAGGGGGGGGGACGATGGGGGATTACATTTCTATGTAACATCAGACTTTCAGAAAGTCTGCATTTGCATTCAAAAAAGGAACTAAACCCAACAATTGAACTGATTCCCACAACCGTTCCATTTAAGGAATGGCTCAAATAATAACTATTTATAGTTGCTTGTGCCCCTAACTAAACTGTCAAGCCATTAAATGGTTGATGTCCTAACTGATCAAACCATGACAACCACAGATCAAACAGAAGCTAAGATGGCAGCTTCCTTGACTGTCAAGGATAGGATGGCTTAGTTCCACTTTAATGCCCTGTACACACGGTCGGACTTTGTTCGGACATTCCGACAACAAAATCCTAGGATTTTTTCCGACGGATGTTGGCTCAAACTTGTATACACACGGTCACACAAAGTTGTCGGAAAATCCGATCATTCTGAACGCAGTGACGTAAAACACGTACGTCGGGACTATAAACAGGGCATTGGCCAATTGCTTTAATCTCTTTATTTATTCTGAGTATGCGTGGCACTTTGTCCGTCGAATTTGTCTACACACTATCGGAAATTCTGACAACGGAGTTTGTTGTCGGAAAATTTTATATCCTTCTCTCAAACTTTGTGTGTCGGAAAATCCGATGGAAAATGTCCGATGGAGCCCACACACGGTCGGAATTTCCGACAACAAGCTCCGACCGCACATATTCCATCAGAAAGTCCGACCGTGTGTACAGGGCATAGGTCTTCCGCTTTAAAGTGCACCTGTCAAAAGACAGAATTGAACATTGCTGGCCTCCTAAAATAGCCATTTACATGGCTGTGCCAGAGACCTGGAAAAAAACATGCAGCAAAGTCGCTCTTTGTGCTTCTCTCCTGATAAGTGCACTTTAGGACAGAACTTTCACATTTAAAGCCTCGTTCACATTGGGCATAATTAAGCATACTCCCGTGCAAGGGCTGTGCCTGCATCCCTGTATAGGCACTGCCATTCATGTCAATTGGGTCACAAAGGCTACACGGACGCAGCTGTAGCTCTCAATTTAAAACCCCTGTAGATGCAGGTGCACACCTTCCAACTTTTTGAGATGGGAATGAGAAACACCTATTAGCAAAAGTATGTAGGCATAAGAAACACCCCCTGCCACACCCCCTTAAAGGAGAATTATACAAAAAAAATGATTAGTTAAGCCCACAAGTGCTTTTTTTTTTTTACCACTACTATTCCTTTATATTGGCTTTTGAAATTTACAAATGCAGCAATTTAGAAATCAAATCTAACACTTTTTGATAGATAGATAGATAGATAGATAGATAGATAGATAGATAGATAGTGAATTTTTTATACATCTATATAGATCAGACCAAAATGAGGGACAAATAAGGAGGAAAGAGGGACAGAGGGACATTGCTCCAAATCAGGGACAGTCCCTCGAAATTAGGGAGAGTTGGGAGCTATGCAGGTGCAGGGCCCCGAATGCAGACAGTGTGTGTTCAGGGACCAACACCTGCAAGCACAGGGTCTGATCTAGCCTGTCTGATGTGGGGGGAGCAGTAAACCAATGTCAGGGGGGCAAAGAATACGAAGTCAGCAAGGCAGTGTATTGGAGTCAGTAGGGCAGTGTACAGGGGTCAGGAGGGCAGAGAATAGGGTCAGCAGTTTGTAGGGCAGTGGACAGGGGTCAGGAGGGCAGAGAATAGGGTCAGCAGTTTGTAGGGCAGTGTACAGGGGTCAGGAGGGCAGAGAATAGGGTCAGCAGTTTGTAGGGCAGTGTACAGGGGTCAGGAGGGCAGAGAATAGGGTCAGCAGTTTGTAGGGCAGTGTACAGTGGGTTATCAAGGCAGTGTACAGGTGCTAGCAGGACAGGGGGCAGCAGGGCAGTGTACAGGGGGTAGGCAAATGGAGCGAAATGAATTAATTGCAGCCCCACTGCAATCATCCAGAACTAGAAGAGGTGTGTATAGTAAGACCTTTGTTTTTAGATGGCTGTTTTATGGAAATTCAGTGTTTGGCAGTTCAATTCAATAATACCAGGTAAGAGAAATGCTAAATACCCCGATCCTACAGTTTCCAGGAAATCTTCAGTTGGGGGATAAATTAACCAGCAGAGGGTGGGGGTGAAATCTAATCAATGGAGGAGTGCCTTCTCCAGTGGGGGAGGGCGATCTAATCAGCAGAGGTGAGGGAGCGCAAACTAACCAGTGCAAAGGGGGGAAAAGCTAACTGGAAGGGGGAAAAGCACTTCAGTGGCGGAAGGCAAAATACTTAGCAGGAGTGGTGTTTGGTGGTCTTGCTGAGCCACTAGAGATGTTAGACAGCCCCCTGTCGGATTCCTTAGACAGCCTTGCCTTGTGTCTTGTTTTGCTTGAACCTCCTATTTAAGCCATGCCTTTGCATTTCCTGTTTGCCAGATTATTGTGCTCTCTCCAGTCAGTATCTTGCTCTTGTCACTCCTGTTGCCGTCCTTATCTTCGATACCAGTTGTTACTGACCTTTGGCTTGTTCCTGGACTACTCTTCCACTTGATCCCACTTGCTGCCAACCTTTGGCTTGTGCACTGACTACGCTTCTGTTTGATCCCAACCTGCTATATCTGCTACTGGACCCCGGCTTGCTCCCCTCCTGGTGGGGCGACACCTCCTGAGGACCGCGACCTGGTACTAACACACAGCAAAACCAATCTCCACCATCAGGAACTCTGGTAAATACGGGTTAGGGCATAGACTCTGCACCTCAAGGGACCCTGCTCACCTGCCAGGCCAGAGTGACCTGCCTGTATACTTATCCTGCTGTATACCTATCCCGCTGTATACCTATCCCGCTGTATACCTATCCCGATGGATGGTGGAGTTTCCTACTGCTATAGCTATTGGTCTC
The DNA here is from genome assembly GCA_037952835.1 of Lithobates septentrionalis. Classification (NCBI taxonomy): domain Eukaryota; kingdom Metazoa; phylum Chordata; class Amphibia; order Anura; family Ranidae; genus Lithobates; species Lithobates septentrionalis. The sequence continues at coordinate 900,517 of JBBDGP010002241.1, read as the reverse complement.
CGAGCCAAATCCCTGACCATGACAGGGGAGTAAGAACAAATCCGCTTCCCAACATTCTGGCTACAAAAGTCCTTTTACCTGGCTGGAGAACTAAAGGACTACTGGTAAATATATGAAAATACCCTTAAAAAAATCAAGATAAAAAAATGTGTTTTTATTACGTTAATATAGATTATTACAATGTCTTTGCTACCACCTACCTTCTTCCTGCAGAACAATTCACATCCACATCTAGTGCTCAGTGCTTTATAAAATCACTCATTTAATTGTTTTAGAGCTTCAGCTCCTCAAGCGGCAGTGTAATCTGAACCACTTCTGCACCATAAGAGTACTTAATAAACAGAAACAATGGCAGTGCCCCAACAGCACAGCTCCTAACCCAACTCATACTCTCTCCAATTCCCTCTTTTTCAACCTTTCACCCCAGATGAACGTCCAAAATAATTCATGGGGGTCAGTGGGAAGAATGCTCCTTACATTGGTGATCAGTGGGAAGAATGCTCCTTACATTGGTGGTCAGTGAGAAGAATGTCCCTTACATTGGTGGTCAGTGGGAAGAATTCCCCTTACATCAGGGGCGATCAAAGGGTAACTGTGTGCCTAGCTAGTATTTACTAGGGGAAGACATGGATCCTAGTCCCTGCTTTGCAAAAGGATCCAAGCCCTCCCTCCTGTCAGACCGCAGTTCCGCCTCTCTGCAGGATGATCGGAGGGTGGCCGGTGGACATCGAGGTCCACAGTATCCACCGATAGGCGATTCGCCGCCAGCGCGCGTTTGCATCCCCTACTCAGAAATGTTGGATCGCGGCGTATATATATATATACGTGATCCGGCACAGAGGTGCTGCCCTGTAGCAGTAAAACTCTTATAGGGCGGACCTCAAGTGGTTATGACTTGAGGACCGACCTGTCCTACAAGCCCACTTATGTCTCCTGGAGCACCTTGCAGCACTGGGGTTTTGGGTTCCATCGCCTCCACAGACACTATGGACTTGGGGTGTTCCTCTTACATTGCAAAAAGATACTTAGTTAAAAAATGTTAAATATCCATCAAGTTTATTTCCATAAAGATTCCAGTTATTTTGGCCCAGAGGGAGGAAAAAACAACACCCCCCACCCAGGGCAGCTTCCCCCCCCCCCCCCCCCCCCCCCCAAAGCAGATTCCATCCTGACCCTACATGGCAGCTATGATGAAAATATTCCCATACTGGATTTAGAAATTCTATTTGCGGATATTAGTGGACATGTCTGTCTTTTTCTAGCTCCACTTTTATTTTTCCACAGCGCATCATGCGGTGGGACATTTCCCGGATTAAAGGCACACTACCCCCCATAACTAAAAGCCTCCTAGCTCAGGGAGCCAGGCCACTAGACCTGTGTGGTTCGCTTAGTTCCAAATCCGTTTTTTAACAAATTTAGACAAATTTGTTTATTTGGAAATACCCGAATTTTCGAATTTCTAAATTTTTATGAATATTCGGAAATTTGAAAATTTAAAAATTCGGAAAATGGAAAACCCCCGAAAATTCAAAAAAAGGAAAATCTGAAAATTCGAAATAATAACTAACTAATAATAACTAAATACTAAATTATAGGTATTGGAATTTCCTTTCAAATTTGGCTGTTAGTGAACGTAACAAATATAAATTTATCCAAAGTTACGAATTATTCGTAATAACGAATGTCGTATCTAAAACGAATGGATCGTAACAAATTACTAATAATAAATAACAATAATAATAATTTTAAAAAACGTATTATTATTTATTATTATTTTGTTCCGTTCCATTTGTTTGGATGCGGCATTCGTTATATCAGATAATTCGTAACTTATGATACATTTGTATTCGTTACATTCACTAACAGCCAAATTTGAAAGGAAATTCCAATACCTATAATTTAATAGGTATTATTTAGAATTTTTGGATTTTCCTTTCTTGTTTTTCGGCAGTGCACATGTCTACAGGCCACCCTGCTTACTTCTTTCCATGACTTGGGAATCCCTTTTTCCGTCCTCTTGGTAATGCAAGGGAGGAATTCTGAAACACGCCCGCTGCCCTAAGGCGGCACGAGCCTATGGTGAGAAGTTTTGCGCAGCCACTGTTCTGCCGAAAACTCCAACTCACCAAAATCTCCAACCACGTCACTTTCGGTGACTCTCTAGTTGCAATAATTGGAGATTTTCGACCAGTTGGCTGTTTTCATTTTGAAACTCGGATGCATTAACAAAAAATGTATTCAAATTTCAATTGGGAACTAAATGAACTGTACATGTCTAGTGTAAATAAAGATAGGTATTAAAAATGAAACAGTTTTACTTAAACGTTTCGTTGGCATGCTGGCAAAATATAAGTAGACTAAACTTCAGCTTTAAGCGCATCTTTTTATACAGTTACATAGTTGGTAAGGTTGAATAAAGACACAAATACATCCAATACAACCTGAACTGTGGCCTTGAGGGTCAAGGGGGCTCATAAAAATATAGTGTATATATACATATATATATATAAACTACTTACGGACCGCCCGCCGTCATTATACGTCGGCTGTTTGACGTTAGATACCAGGGTTCTGGCAGCAGATTGCTGCCAGAACCCTGGTATCTTTTTAAACGGCGGGCGGTCCGCTTTCAGATAAAAGTGGTCTCTGTGGTGGATTCGCCGCGAGATCACTTTTATCGGCGACGGGAGAGGTCCCCCCTCCCGCTGCTCCCCGGTGGTCTCCACCGTTTACCGGAGCCACTGGTAGCAGCGGAGATGATCGGGTCCTTTCCCCTCTGAGACATGGATGCCCAGTGAGGGAAAAATGGCCTGCAGTCGGCTCCATAACATTGGATGATGGAAGCAACGCCAAACATCACTTCTGCCCAATCGTCTTAAAGGGGAATTTTTTTTTAGTGGAAAAAAAAAGACATTTATTTTTATTTTTTTATTGCTTTTAAGTGTAAAAAGTCTTTTTGGCCCCAGATCTCACATTAAAGAGGTCCTCTCATGCTTTTTTTCTATTACAAGGGATGTTTACATTCCTTGTAATAGGAATAAAAGTGATCCCAATTTTCTTTTAAAAAATCAAATAAAAAGTAAAATAAATAATAATGAAAAATAAATTTAAAGCGCCCTGTCCCGCCGAGCTTACGCGCAGAAGCTAACGCATACGTAAGTCGTGCCTGCATATTAAAACGGTGTTCAAACCACACGTGAGGTATCTCCGCAACGATTAGAGTGAGAGGAATAATTCTAGCCCTGGAACTCCTCTGTAACTCAAAACTGTTAACCTGTAGAAATTTTTAAACGTCGCCTATGGAGTTTTTTTAAGGGTCAAAGTTTGTCGCCATTCCACGAGCGGTTACAATTTTGAAGCGTGACATGTTGGGGATCAATTTACTCAGCGTAACATTATCTTTCACATTATAGAAAAAAATTGGGCTAACGTTACCGTTGTGTTATTTTTTAATTCAAAAAAGTGCATTCTTTCCAAAAAAATTGTATTAGTAAGACCGCTGCACAAATACATAAAGTATTGCAACGACCGCCATTTTATTCTCTAGGGCAGCGATGGTGAACCTTCGCACAGCAGATGTTTTGGAACTACCTTTCCCATAATGCTCATGCACTCTGCAGTGTAGTTGAGCATCATGGGAAATGTAGTTCCAAAACATCTGGGGTGCCAAGGTTCCCCATCACTGCTCTAGGGTGTCTGAAAAAAATATATATAATGTTTGGGGGTTCTAAGTAATTTCCTAGCAAAAAAAAAATGGTTTTAACTCGTACACAACAAGTTTGAAAAACAGGCCCGGTCCTTAAAGTGGATGTAAACCCAATGTCATCCTTTCTAAACTACTCTCATAGGGGTTATCTATAAGGCCTCATGCACACGAGACACTGTTAAACTCACGTTCAGAGGCAGTTGGACACAGTATAGTTTTTTAGCGTTTTTAGGCAGTTACATTTAACCTTGTTTTTCCAGAAGCAAAAAAATGGGTTCAGACGCAAAAGTTTTCCACGTTTCAGACACCAACCGCGGCTAAACGCCGGTACCGCGTTTAGGTTTATAAATGTTTTTTACAACCCGACTTTGGGGCCCCATATCTCGGGGCCACTTGGTGCTAGGAACCCCAAATTTGGTGTGCTAACACAGTTGGACTAACACTATAACATATCAATTTGGGGTTCCTAGCACCCAGTGGCCCCGAGATATGGGGCCCCAAATTCGGGTCACAAAATGTCATTCTCTGCTGCAGAAAAGTGCTTGACATTTTGCGACCCGACTTTGGGGCCCCATATCTCGGGGCCACTTGGTGATAGGAACCCCAAATTTGGTGTGCTAACACAGTTGGACACTATAACATCCAAATTTGGGGTTCCTAGCACCAAGTGGCCTCGAGATATGGGGCCCCAAAATCAGGTCACAAAATGTCAAAATTTGGGGTTCCAAATTGGGTCGTAAAATGTCATTCTCTGCTCTGCAGGCGCTTCTAGACGCAAACGTGGCAAAATGGGCATTTCTAAACGCCGGTTTTAGCTTTTTAAAACATGTGTTCAGCAGAGTTTGCACCGGCGTCTCGTGTGCATGAGGCCTTAGGATATACATGTCTCCTGCATGTATCTTTACCTGTCAAATGTCTCCCTTCTGTCTGTTATGAGACCCGAAACACTGCAGATTCTGTGGGCGGGTCTGTTGTCTGGAGCTCAGTGGGTGGAGTCGTGATGTCAGTAGACTCCCCGCCCACCTCTACACTCCCCTTGTCAACATGCATTTTCTCCTGTGTATTTCTTACACTGAACTTCTGCTATGATCTCTAACATCCAGTGAAAAGACAGGAAAGTAACCACATGACTTCAGCGTGTCCAATCATGCTGAGGTGTGGAACAGCCAATCCTTGCAGAGCTGCTGAAGAAAGGAGTGGGGGTGGGAATTAAAAAATAATGCATGTCTTAGGCTAGTGCACGAGATATGTAAATCACCTGTCACTCACAGCAAGTGGGAGGATTTGACAAAGTTTTTCTCTGTTTGTCAAGATTTATCTCACTGAACAATAAAAGGGGATTGCTCAGAGCTGGATTAACTCTTTGTGGCAAGACTGGGCTCAAATGATAGGAAATCTTATACTCTACAGTATGACATAAAAAAAAAAATAAAAAAAAATTTGGGTTTACATCCACTTTAAGCGGTTAAAGTGAATATTTGACTAATCAGTTTTACTTGTTGCCTGTATTTGCTCTCTTACTACTTTTACTGGAAAGACCCCCTTCCTGCATTGAAGGGGGTCTTTCCAGTAAAGGGGGGAGTTAATATAATCATACACAGCCAATGTCCTTTTGTCTTTAGTAGTCTCTGCTGGGTTAATCAGCTTCCATCCAAAGTGCCTCTAGAGCAGTGATATGCAATTAGCGGACCTCCAGCTGTTGCAGAACTACAAGTCCTATGAGGCATAGTAAGACTCTGACAGCCACAAGCATGACACCCAGAGGCAGAGGCTTTATGGGACTTGTAGTTTTGCAACAGCTGGAGGTCCGCTAATTGCATATCCCTGCTCTAGTGTATGTGTGGCTGCGGAGGGGAATGTGAGCTCCTGCAGGTGCAGGGGACTGCAGCCAGTGCCCACTGTACTCTGTAAGGCTAAGCGGAGTTATCAGCCATATAAGTGAATCCTTTGCTGTCTCTGTGACGTCTGTCTCCATCTTTCCTCCTGGCAAGCATTCCCTCTCTCTCTCTGTACATGAGTCACTCAGAGGGAACACAGACCCAAGCCAGCTAATTAGCGGCTGATTTCCTATAGATGACAGCCCTCCCACACACCGTGATCGCCGATACAATCCCAGCCTTCAGCTTCAACTGACGCCGGAGAACAAGAGAAATTTTATTTAAGTTCAGTGTTTTTTTTCGCCAAAACAATAAAATGACCTTTTCAGAAGATGCTGATTGCCTGTATTGTTCCTAGACTAGGAGTTGAAGTCTCACCGCTTTACCAGTGTGTGGGTGGACCGCCGCTCGAGGACAATGTGCGCCGTGTCTGAGCGAGTTGCAAAATGATTGCGGCCGTTGTTAACCCTAAACCTTCCACTAGGAACTGAGTTTACCCGTATAGGGCCGCACCGCACGAGGGCAACATTCGGGGTATAGAACATTCACTGTGCGGATGTCTTAATCACCACATCAGCGCCATCTGGTGGCCGTAACATTTTTTTTTTTTTTTTTTTTATTGAGATATTTAGGGAAATACTGCATTATGGCGACTAGATGGAGCTGACAATCATAGTAGATAATCAAATTACAAACAACAGGGCAAACATTCAGGATGTCCGTAAGAATACTTAAAGAGTAACTCCACTTTTGTTGAGAAGAAAACATTCCCCTCTGGGTGATCTATATACATTGCAAGGATTATAACAGCCCTTATTGCAAATTCTTACCTTTTTGTTTTTCAATACAGTTCGGCCAATCTTGTGATCCAGACAAACCTGCCAAACAGCATAACCAGGTACCACAGACTAACAAGGCAGCACAGCTTGGTCAAAGACCACCAACCCCCCCCAAACTGCTGTTTCTCATTGTTGTTGAGGTCATTTCTGTGCTCTTCCTCCTGTAAGCATGTTCACCGTGTTAAACGGACTGCACTGTGCAAACCAAGAATGCCTGGGTGTCTAATACTGCTGACCCTTTCTCATGCAGCTCAGAGATTCCATGCAGAGTATTACAAGAAGCTAATATCAAAATAGATTCTAGTACTGTATATGTAAAATTAAAAATTCATTTAATGATTTCCAAAGTTTTTGTTGTGTGGCTGAAGTTATGCTTACAGCACTGTGAGCCAAAGGAAGCTCATAGGCACAGTGCTGCCTGCAGAATATCGAAATTCAGAATGACAACAACAGTAACGAATTTAAACTAATCGGAAATAAGGAAACTAAATTTTGGAGGAAATTAGAATTGTTTTTCGAATTTGAATTTCCGAGCAGAATAGAAAAGAATAGAATAGAAAATAAAAGACTAGAATATAATAGAGTAAAACAGAACAGAATACAAAATAAAAGAATAGACAAAAATAGAATAGAAAATAAAGGGATAGAATAGAAAATAAAGTAATAGAAAAGATAAGAGTAAAACAGGAAAACATAGAATAGAAAATAAAAGAACAGAATAAAATAGAATAGAAAAGAATAGAACAGAATAGAAAAGAATAGAATAGAAAATAAAAGACTAGCAGGGGCGGACTGACCATTGAGCCACTCGGGCACTACCCGAGGGCCCTGGGCCACTAGGGGGCCCCATCAGGGTTGCCAGCCTCAGTAAAACCAGGGACGGTATGTATAAATCTGTGCTTTTTTTACATCTGTCTGTGTATACTGTGTGTGTACATGTATGTGTATACTGTGTGATTGTATACTGTGTGTGTATACTGTGTGGCCCCATAATCTCTGATTGCCTGGGGGGGCCCCATAATCTCCTATTGCCCGGGGGCCCCATGAGTTATCAGTCCGCTCCTGAAGACTAGAATATAATAGAGTAAAACAGAACAGAATACAAAATAAAAGAATAGACAAAAATAGAATAGAAAATAAAGGAATAGAATAGAAAATAAAGGAATATAAAAGATAGGAGTAAAACAGGAAAACATAGAATAGAAAATAAAAGAACAGAATAAAATAGAATAGAAAAGAATAGAACAGAATAGAAAAGAATAGAATAGAAAATAAAAGACTAGAATATAATAGAGTAAAACAGAACAGAATACAAAATAAAATAATAGAAAAAAAATAGAATAGAAAATAAAGGAATAGAAAAGATGAGTAAAACAGAAAAACATAGAATGGAAAATAAAAGAACAGAATAAAATAGAATAGAAAAGAATAGAATAGAAAATAAAAGACTAGAATATAATGGAGTAAAACAGAACAGAATAGAAAATAAAAGAATAGAAAAAAATAGAATAGAAAATAAAGGAATAGAAAAGATAAGAGTAAAACAGAAAAACATAGAATAGAAAATAAAAGAACAGAATAAAATAGAATAGAAAAGAATAGAATAGAAAATAAAAGACTAGAATATAATAGAGTAAATCAGAACAGAATACAAAATAAAAGAATAGAAAAAAATAGAATAGAAAATAAAGGAATAGAATAGAAAATAAAAGAACAGAAAATATAAGAGTAAAACAGAAAAACATAGAATATAAAATAAAAGAACAGAATAAAATAGAATAGAATAGAAAATAAAAGACTAGCATATAATAGAGTGAAACAGAACAGAATACAAAATAAAAGAATAGAAAAAAGTAGAATAGAAAATAAAGGAATAGAATAGAAAATAAAGGAATAGAAAAGATAAGAGTAAAACAGAAAAACATAGAATAGAAAATAAAAGAACAGAATAAAATAGAATAGAAAAGAATAGAAAATAAAATAAAAGACTAGCATATAATAGAGTAAAACAGAACAGAATACAAAATAAAAGAATAGAAAAAAGTAGAATATAAAATAAAGGAATAGAAAAGATAAGAGTAAAACAGAAAAACATAGAATAGAAAATAAAAGAACAGAATAAAATAGAATAGAAAAGAATAGAATATAAAATAAAGGAATAGAAAAGATAAGAGTAAAACAGAAAAACATAGAATAGAAAATAAAAGAACAGAATAAAATAGAATAGAAAAGAATAGAAAATAAAATAAAAGACTAGCATATAATAGAGTAAAACAGAACAGAATACAAAATAAAAGAATAGAAAAAAGTAGAATAGAAAATAAAGGAATAGAAAAGATAAGAGTAAAACAGAAAAAAATAGAATAGAAAATAAAAGAACAGAACAAAATAGAATAGCTACATACGAATTTCCAAATGACAACAGTAACAAATTTAAACGAAGGAGGCGGGTCAGTGACCAAGCTGTATTGCTTAACTGTGGTAGAGAAAAGTGAGGTCACAGACCTGGAATGGGTTCCTGAATCAAAAACTGGCTGAACAGAACTATAAATCTTTTTCCAATTTAAATAGGTCTCATGTGTGAATTCCATCCATCCTCATACATGCCCGGCATGCCTGGGGTTTATTTTGTAGATTGAACAGCGTCTGCTCAGGCTTTGCTGATGAACATGAACACGAGGCAGCGCTGTAAATGAGACGGTGTGTGCCTGACACGTGTTCAATAATAATCATAACACACACAGAGTTGTCTCCCCCCCTTACAGGAAGCGATATTGATTGGAATTGACTGAACGGGATGAAAGTGCCGAATCCACAGAAAACGCAGAGAAGAGATTTTCCTGTTTTGACATCCAAACACAGAACTCGGAGGATGGAACCGACATCCGGAACTCGTCTCAGCGACTCCTCAGCATCTGATTAGCTCAGCATATGAAAGGAGTCTGCAGTCTTCCCGGAGCTTCTGTGATTCAGTTTGATGTATATTAGATCTCTTACAAAATATCCATGGTTATTGATCGCATTTGCATGATGTCATATTTGGTTATTACATAGGCAGGCTCTGCTCTCTTGTACTGCTGCCCAATGGTAGTTCTTAAATTCCTACTCTGGGCTACCCCCTCCTGCCCCCCCCCCCCCCCAGCATCATTGTATAGGAGTCCATGGTGACTCCCATCAGCAGCGTGTCTATGAAGTCCTGAACTCACAGTATGTCCTCATTCTTTGAGGTTGAATGTCAATGGGTGTCATTCAACCTGGAAGACTGAGGGCATCTAGTGGCTGAAAGGAATTACTGCAGGGGACAACAATGCCCTGGTTTAGCCCGGTGTTTCTCAATCCTTTTTCAGTCCTCAGTCTTTGAAAGTATGATAAATTTAGAGGCACCCCAGTTTAAAAATGAGTCCCCCCCAGTTCCACCCACTTTCACATCAGAGTCCTATAGAACCCTCTCCCCTTTTCCCACTTTCACATAAAAGTCCTCAGTCCCAATCCGCCTTTCACATAAATGTCCTCAGTCACCCTACCCCATTTCAAAGAAAAATTCCTCAGCCCCCCCCCCCTTTTTTTAAATACGAGGCCTCAGTCTCTCCCCCTTTTACATCAGAGTCCTCAGCCCCCCCCCCCCTCACAACTTTCACATCATATCCTTAGTTCTCTTCTTTCACATCAGAGTCCTATGACACCTCTTTCCTCCCTTCACATAAATGTCCTCAGTCACCCTACCCCATTTCAAATAAGATTCCTCAGTCGTCCTCCCCTTTTATATATGAGTCCTCAGTCTCTCCCCTTTTACATCAGAGTCCTCAGTTCCACCCACTTTCACATCAGAGTCCTATGCAACCCCCCTCCCCTTTTCCCACTTTCACATAAAAGTCCTCAGTCACCCTACCCCATTTCAAAGAAAAATCCCTCAGCTCCCCCCCCCCCTTTTTTTACATAAGAGTCCTCAGTCTCTCCCCCTTTTACATCAGAGTCCTCAGTCCCCCCCCCCCCCCAACTTTCACATCAGATCCTTAGTTCTCCCTTTTCACATCAGCGTCCACCCCCCCCCCCACTTTTCACATTAGAGTCCTCAGTACCCCAACCCCTTCCTTCCACATCAGAATCCCCAGGCCCCGATCCTTTCACAACAGATTCCTCATTCCGTCCGTCCCCCTTTTACATCAGAGCCCTCAGTCCCTCTCCCCCTTTAAATCAGAGTCTTCAAGCCCCCAGTTCTTTAACACAGAATTTATCCCCCTGCCCTCCTTCATATCACTCCCCAGTCCTCTCCTTTCACATCAGAATCCTCAGCCTCCCTTTTCACATGGGAGTCCTACCTTCCTTTCTACGAGCAGAACCCCACTCTCTCAATCAACATTGACTATTTTTAATCCTCATGCTGCTAGCTTTAGTAAATAGATAGAAAAGTATATTAAATTTATTTATTTTTTAACTTTTTTTTTTACATTTCTTCAGTTACTTCCTGGTTACCATGCCTAGGCAAATGATGTCTTACCGGGAGTCTTCAGGAGGGGCGGAGGGGCTTTCTCAGTTAAGCATGCCCTTTCCTGCTTGCATGTCTGAGCAAAGGGCAGATAGATTCCAGGAAGTAAATGATACATGAATCGTCGGCCCTTACTTAAGATGGCCACAGCCAGAAACACTAGGGGGTGTTTTTCTGAGTGATTTCTCATTTTAAAAAAATCATGCAGACATGAATGGATGGGGAGGGGGCGGGTGCTTTTGAATATTAAGATTGAATTAAATAGCATTTTTGGTTTGTGGTGCTCAGATGAAGTATATGTGTAGCAAGGTCCCGGGGCCCCAGAGGCCTAATGGTGGCCTCAAGGGTTAGGGAGAGCTGACATCCTTCCTTGTAGAGTGGATTACCAGGCATGGTGGGTGTGATGCTGTCAGAAACCATGAAATAATGCCGAGACAGAAGTACAGTTAAATCACACTTTAATAATAAAAGTAAGAAGAACAAACGTAGTCAAAGTTCAGTAACTGGAATGGATAGTCAGCCAAGCCAGAAGTCAGGGATCAATGTAGTGTAGTGTAGTGGAACAGCAAGCAGGATCTGGAGCCAGAAGGGATGTCAGCAAAGCAAGTCTTGAACAGGATAGCAATAGAACGTTTCTGTGATGTTGACCAAGGCGAAGGCAGAGCTCCTCTGGACTGGACGGCTTAAGTAGGCAGGACTGACGAGCAGGATATCATCAACAGCTGAGTAACTGTGGAGAGAGATGGGAGCTGGCAATTACCCGACAGCTGAGCGGCCAGCTCAGAGGAAGGAAGGGCTGAGCCCAGCCCTGACAGATGCAAGATGAAATGATGGGTGCCAGTCACTTTTTGAATGCGAACAAGAGATTTATTGTCTCTTAACAGAATTGTAGGAGAGAGGGTTTGGGCCAGGACACACTTAGGCAGAAGCAATAGCAATTGGCAGACTCCGAGACTTCTATAGGTAGACAGCTATACAGTGGAAGGCCTCCAGCTTGATGACACTTCTGTATAGTTAGGACCGCTGTCTCCTATGGCAACTAATCTCGCAACAGTCACTAACAGTAGTCGTACATAACTCTTTGTAACACCGAACAGTCCTTTAATTATGTAACAGTATCCCACTGTAAATCATCACTCACTGAGCTCCTAGTCTCTCACTAGACTTCCAGATCCCAGTCGTCACCGGATCCCCTGAGCATTCCACAGCTATCCCGCTGTATACTCTTCAAGCGTCACCCCCGCTAACCTGCTGGGTCTCTGGCTTGGCACCTGCTGATGCGTTCCCACTTCTTCACCGTCCCCGGCTGGTGAGAAGATTGCTCAGGTACTGGCTTCAGCTTACTCACAATGGTCTCCGGTAACAAGGTGGATGGTCCCTTAGTGGTGACAGCTTCCCCTCTACCTCCGACCACAACTGGTTCCCCGTCTGGCTGAACCTTCACAACTTGGTTGGACTCCAATTCTGCAGTCCCAACCCTACGCTGCTTCTCCTACTCCTGGATAGGCCTCAGGCAACCTAGCAGCCAGATAGATGTCCCTGGGATAGGCCTCAGGCTTCCGGCCTAGCCGCCCAGGGTGACATAACACACGTCCACCCAGACAGCCGTCCAGGTGCCACAGAACCCCGATCACCTGACTCCACCCAAATAAATAGGCTCTCCCAGCAGGTCAAGGGACTTAATTAATCCCTTGCCTATTGTCTGAGACACCCCATCCATTCATGATCTGTCCTTGCTATGCCCTTGTACATCTAATGTCACCAGCTACAATGCCACCTAGTGAAAAAAAGAGAAAAGTGCAGCAATTCTAGAATTAGGGGGAAATCCGTGGATCTCCTAACAATTAGCCAGGACAAATACTACCTGGCAAACTAAATTTGTTAGCAACCCTGCCTAAACACCAGGGTGCTACATATGTATAGTACAGTAATGCTGGCCAGCCTGCCTGTGCAGGACACTGTTCAAAAATATCAGGCACAGCATGGCACCCCCGCTGAATCCAGATGGCACCCCTGATGAGAACTACTGATTAATAATGAGACATGTGATTATGGATGTTCTACTGTTCCATTTTATAAAATATTATTTGATCTTTATCATTTCATTATTGTCTGTTTTTTTTTTTTAATAGTATAAGAATGACATCTTATATCGTATTATCACAAGATTCGACTTTTTCTTACCTTTTTATCCATTTTAAATTTTTTTCTTATAATAGATTATTATGGATTATTATATGGATTTTATTATGTTGTACGGATTTTTATATTTTCTCACTTGTAAGCCCTGATGAAGGGGGGGAGTGTCTCAACTCCCGAAATGCACTGGCTTTCTTCTTCCTCCGATTATCAAATAAAATACCATCTTAGACTCTTTCACCATTGGCGTGGCGTCCTCCAATTTAGACCCTATTAATAGACGAGCACTTTCCATGATCTTGCCGAGAGACATATTTTCATTCCTTCGTTATTTCTTCACTCACATAATTACTTATGTTACTTCTGAAATCTGAACTCCCCCCCCCCCCCCCACCCTGCACACAGCAGCTTCTTATGTTTTATTTATTTATTTACTCTACAAAGCAAAGTGGATCGTGTAGTGCTGCATCCACAGCTTTGAGGCCCGCGCCCGCCTTCAACGCACCTTTCATTCGCTCTTCTTTGCCTGTTGCCTAGCAACACCTGTTTGTTAGGAGAGCAGGGAACGCAAAAGACGAGGCTGGCATCGTCACCCATATTCGGGGGGGGCCCCCCTGTCATTAGTTGGTTTTTGGAAAATTAATTAATCTGCATTCCGCTCTCGACAGACGGCTGCACAATTATTATGACAGCAGGCATATGGGTTTCGGCTTCGATCCGAGGCATAGAACAAAAAAAGAAATTATTAATTGTGATATAATTGCTCACCTTAATTACATGTGCCAGTTCTGGGCAGAGCAGAAAGGTACTGTAACTATGTTGTTGTGTGTTTGTAGGATTTTCTTTTTTTTTTCTTTTCTTTCCAGATTTTCTTTTTTTTTTTTTTTTCTGGTGTATTTTGTGTATCTGTTTATGTGATTAAAACTTTTTTTCTAATAAATATAATCTGATTAAAGTAGGTTGCTGTCTAATTTAGGACTTTTTTGGACTGGAACGGGTGGGATAGATAAGACATATCACTTGGGCATAGGTTCACTATAAATGTGGTGTTTGGACGTACACACTGGGATTATTAGATAGGAAGTCAGCTGTGTGTCCTGTCCTGTTACAGCCCAACTCTGGGTTAAATATTTAAAGAAAAGAAAAAAAAAAAAGAAAAAATAAAGTCTGCATGCGATACTCACCTCCTCTCCAGCACTGTCTTCTGCAGTACCCCTTCTCCGCCACAAGATGTCCTCAGTTTTCTGGGTTGAACAACACCCAGCATCATTCAACCTAGAGCAGTGGTTCTCAACCTCAGTCCTTAAGTACCCCCAACGGGCCATGTTTTGGGAACTTCCCTTAGGTAAAATATCTCTTATCAATACCATGTCATTGATATTGATTTAAAGCAGCTGTGCAAAGTAAAGGGAAGCCTGAAAACATGGCCCGTTGAGGGTACTTGAGGACTGAGGTTGAGAACAACTGACCTAGAAGACCGAGGTCAAACTGTGAGTGCAGTGTGTCAAGGACAGGGGTTGTGAAGACCAGCCCTGCTGGGGAAGAAGACCCTGCTAGTCATGTGTCCAACCTGAAGACACCTGGAAAAGGTAAGCAAAAAAACAAACAAAGCCAGGTAGGAGGGCTTCTGAGGTTGACGTGGAGCCTGGAGTTGGGCTTTAAAATGAAATATTATCCCTTGCGGTGTGGGTACAGCTCTTTTATCTCTAGAGCAGTGGTCTCCAAACTGCGGCCCTCTACTTACCTTTATCGGTCCCTTTAGTCACTATTCCCCCCCACCAATGTGAGGCAATATTCCTTCTACTGACATCAACGATGAGGCACCATACTGTGTACTGACACCAACAGTGGGGTATATTTTCTTCCACTGACACCAACGATGGGGCATTATTCCTCCCACTGCCACCACTGACGGGGCACCATTCCTTCCTCTGACACCAATGTTGGGGCACTATTGCTTCCACTGACACCAATGATGGGGCACCATTCCTTCCTCTGACACCAATGTTGGGGCACTATTGCTTCTACTTACACCAGTGGTGGGGCACCATTTATTGCACTGACACCAATGTTGGGGTACTATGCCTTCCACTGAGACCAATGATGGGACACTATTCCTCTCACTGATAGCAATGACGGGGCATTATTCATCCTACTGACACCAATGATTGGGCACTATGCCTCCCACTGATACCAATGATAGGGCACTATGCCTTCCACTGATACCAATGATAGGGCTGTATGCCTCCCACTGATACCAATGATAGGGCACTATGCCTTCCACTGATACCAATGATAGGGCACTATTCTTTCCACTGACACCAACAATGGGGCACTATACCTTCCACTGACACCAATAATTGGTTACTGATCCTCCCACTAATATCAATGATGGGGGACAATTCCTCCTCCTAATAACAACCAAGCCTGAGCCATTTTTTATTCCCATTGACGTTGAGACATTTTCTACTCCCATTGGCCTTAGTCTGGCACCCCTAAAATTTGAAAGACAGTAAACTGGCCTTTTGTTTCTAAAGGTTTGGAGGAAGTTTGCAGCTCTAGAGGAACAATAGTATTACTTACCTGAACCTCCGCTCCTCCCCACAGCTAGGCCAGCCCCCCCCCCCCACACACACACACACACACACACACACTCACACACCTTCTACACCCCATGTACTAGCAGTCTAGGATCCTTACATAATGAAGACCAAAGCAGGGTCTAAAGGGTCCTGCTCTTGACACAAGGATGCTGAGGCACAGTCCACCACCGAATTGTGAAGGAGTGCCACCTGCTGGAGGAGTGGAGGATCAGGTAAGTAGAACTGTTTCTCCTCTCCCCTGGACCTAAGGAGCTATTAACTCTTGCAGTGCAGGAACAGCACTATTTCAAGGGATCATTTTTTATCTGCCTGGAGTTGGGCTTTAAATTTCTACAACAATCACAGTATATATGGTCAAGAGCAGGAGTCTCCAAACTTTCTAAACAAAGGCCCAGTTTACCGTGCTTCAGACTTAAGGGGGAGGGGGGAGGCGGGGCGGACTGGGGCCATTGGGAGTACAAAATGTCCCAGCATGAGTGGGAGTAAACAATCCCCCATCATTAGTGTCAGTGGGAGGAACTGTGCCCCACAATTGTTTGCTTTGGGAGGAATTTTGCCCCATGGTTGGTGTCATTGGGAGGAATTGTGCCCCATCATTCCATCATTGGTGTCATTGGGCCCCATTGTTGGTGCCATTGGGAGGAATTGTGCCACATAATTAGTGTCATTGGGCCCCATTGTTGGTGTCATCGGGAGGAACTGCCCTCCATCGTTGATGTAATTGGGCCCCATTGTTGCTGTCATTGGGAGGAATTGAGCCCCATCATTGGTGTCTTTGAGCCCCATCATTGGTGTTTTTGGGCCCCATTGTTGGTGTCATTGGGCCCCATTGTTGGTGTCATTGGGAGGAACTGTGCCCCATTGTTGGTATCATTGGTAGGAATTGTGCCCCATCATTAGTGTCATTGGGAGGAATTTTGCCCTTCATTGGCGTCAGTGAATAAAATAGCAACCCGAGGCCCATTATTGTGTAGAGGTTCAGTTATTGTGCCTTCAAGAATATGGAAGATGCACGATCTCTTTCCATTCATTTTTATTGGTTTATATGTATCAATAATATACAAATAAGAGTCAGAGTTGAGCACGGATATTTCCATTTGGTATTTTGGACCTGAACTTTCATATATGCAACCATTACACTGGCACATACTGTATCATTATAATCATCATCTTCACCTTATCATGAGGGAAATATATGGAAGAAGATGCACAATCTAATCAACATTGACATAAATGTGCAATTAATTTTTAGCAGCACCTATACATCCTCTTCTTTGAACACAGAGAAGATAAATGACCCTTCTGTGCAGAATATATCAAGAAACTGTCTTTATATGAGAGATTAATGTACTCACCTTCCATAGGCAGAGATAAATCAGGCATGGAGGAGTTACATTGCGAAGGACACAGATTAGGAGCCTAATGCTAAAAGGGAAAAAAAAAAAAAAAGATTAATGTTCAATGTGCAGACGGCTATTTTTATCCATAGGGCTTTAAAACCATGGGAACTACCAGCAGCCGAGGCCATGGGAATAGTAATGGGTCTGACATGGGAAATATGGAACATCTGTGCTCTCTACTACTGCTGCCAACGTTAAAGAGAACCTGTCGGATTATCACTAACTATAGACTGCACAGGGACTAGAAGAATCTATCAGTAGAGGTCAATTTGTTGGATATAAAGGGTCCCTGACATCACCAAGGGGGCCCACACAAAATTTAGGCTACAGAAAACTGTCAGAGATTGCAGACATACTAGAGCTGAGACAACCCAATGAACTCAGTGATGACTTGTCTTCCGCGGTACCTGCGATCTGTGACCTGCGTTTCCTGATTCTTCGTCTGATAATGACCTGGCTTCACCTGACCTGCTTATCTGCCTTTTGCTAACTCCGGCCTGTACATTGACTACTCATTTACCTGCTTCATCTGTATCTGATCTACCCGACTGTTATCAATGGCCTAAACTCTGACTATGCATCTATCATATCTATACCAGTCCCCCTTTCATGTTACCAACTTGGCTTAAACCTTGACAACCCACCACTCTCTAGTATTTGCGGCTTGGCTGTTCACCTATTGGGGGCTTCAGTGTACAAGCAGCAAGTGTATCTATCTGCTGATCCTGAGACTAGTCATCCATCAGCGTATGTGTCTGCTGACCCCAAAACTAGTCATCTGCCTGTCCACATTGCACCAGTCTGCTTGTCATTGGGGCCAGTCACCAGCCTGTCCATGATGCACCTGCCTGCTTGTTATTAGGATTCGTCATCCACCTGTCCATGGTGCACCTCCCTGCTTGTTATTGGGACCAGTCATCCACCTGTCCATGGTGCACCTGCCTGCTTGTTATTGGGACTGACTAATCATCCACCTGTCCATGGTGCACCTGCCTGCTTGTTATTGGGACTGACTAATCATCTACCTGTCCATGGTGCACCTCCCTGCTTGTTATTGGGACTAGTCATCCACCTGTCCATGGTGCACCTCCCTGCTTGTTATTGGGACCAGTCATCCGCCTGTCCATGGTGCATTTCCCTGCTTGTTATTGGGACTAATCATCTACCTGTCCATGGTGCACCTGCCTGCTTGTTATTGGGACCAGTCATCTGCCTGTCCTTGGTGCACCTGCCTGCTTGTTATTGGGACCAGTAATCCGCCTGCCTGCTTTTTATCAGGACCAGTCAAGATGCCTGTCCATAGCGCTGCGCACCTGCCTGCTTGTTATTGGGACCAGTCATCTGCCTGTCCATGGTGCACCTGCCTGCTTGTTATTAGGACTCGTCATCCACCTGTCTGCTTGTTATTGGGACCAGTAATCCGCCTGCCTGCTTTTTATTAGGACCAGTCAAGATGCCTGTCCATAGCGCACCTGCCTGCTTGTTATTGGGACTCGTCATCCACCTGTCCATGGTGCTCCTGCTTGCTTGTTATTGGGACTAATCATCTACCTGTCTATGGTGCACCTGCCTGCTTGTTATTAGGACTAGTCATCCTCCTGTCCATGGTGCTCCTGCTTGCTTGTTATTGGGACTAATCATCTACTTGTCCATGGTGCACCTGTCCGCTTGTTATTGGGACTAATCATCTACCTGTCCATGGTGCACCTGCCTGCTTGTTATTAGGACTAGTCATCCTCCTGTCCATGGTGCTCCTGCTTGCTTGTTATTGGGACTAATCATCTACTTGTCCATGGTGCACCTGCCTGCTTGGTATTAGGACTAGTCATCCTCCTGTCCATGGTGCACCTGTCCGCTTGTTATTGGGACTAGTTATCCACCTGTCCATGGTGCACCTGCCTGCTTGTTATTGGGACTAGTCATCCAGCTGTCTATAGTGTACCTGCCTGATTTTTCTTGAGGACAGTCATCCAGCTGTCCATGGTGCATCTGCCTGTTTGGTTGTTCCTGAGACCAGTCATCCGCCTGTCCATGGTGCATCTGTCTGCTTGTTAATGAGACCAGTCATCCACTTGTACAGTACATGGTGCACCTGCCTTTATGGTTGTTCCAGAGCTGTCCATACGGTGCCTGTCTGCTTATTTGTTCTTGAGAGCCGCCTGTCCAAAGCGCACCTGTTTATTTGGTTGTTCCTGAGACCAAACATCCACCTGTCCATGCTGCACCTGCCTGCTTGGATGTTCTTGAGACTAGTCATTGGCCTGTCCACAGTCCACCTGCCTGTTTGTTATTGAGGCCAGTCAGTTGCCTGTCCATGCTTCTCTCTCCTGCTGTTCCAGTGACATTTTTTTTCAGCCTGCCATCATCCATGGGGGTGCCAATGCATCACTGACCAGACCAGACTGTCTCCTAACCATCAGCACCAGCATCCAGGAGACCAATTAGGCATTCAGGCCACTTAGTGTCATTGTGCTATGGTTTGCTCAGAGGCCTTGGGCTGGATGTGTAAGAGAGGCTGACCTCACCTCATCAGGCACCTCCACCAAGTACATAACAAACACAGAAATGGATAAAAAACCAACTGAAGTCATAAGAAGAGAAGCATCGGATTCGTTTTTGGGGTCTAGGGAAGATTTATAAAAATGTGTTGCGTTTAAAGGGATCAGGGAGTCCCCCATCATCAGGGCTACAAAGTATTACATAAAAAAATGTGACTTATAATAAATCTTGTCTGAACTCCGCACAACCTGCCAGAGCTTCCCCTCTTCCATCTTTAGTTGTTTCAAGACATCAGTCTTTGTGAGGCCGTGACCCTCCACAGATCCGCTCTAATGCCCCGTACACACGATAGGATTTTCCGATGGAAAATGTGAGATAGGACCTTGTTGTCGGAAATTCCGACCGTGTGTGGGCTCCATCACACATTTTCCATCGGAATTTCCGACACACAAAGTTTGAGAGCTTGCTATAAAATTTTCCGACAACAAAATCCGTTGTCGGAAATTCCGATCGTGTGTACACAAATCCGACGCACAAAGTGCCACGCATGCTCAGAATAAATTAAGAGATGAAAGCTATTGGCTACTGCCCCGTTTATAGTCCCGGCGTACGTGTTTTACGTCACCGCGTTCAGAACGATCGGATTTTGCGACAACTTTGTCTGACCGTGTGTATGCAAGACAAGTTTGAGCCAACATCCGTCGGAAAAAATCCATGGATTTTGTTGTCGGAATGTCTGATCAATGTCCGACCGTGTGTACAGGGCATAAGAGAAATACTCTTATGCCCCGTACACACGGTCGGATTTTCGGCCCGCAAAAGACCAATGAGATTTTTTCGTCGGAAAATGCGACCGTGTGTATGCTCCATCGGACTTTTGCTGGCCGAATTCCAGCCAACAAAAAATTGAGAGCATGTTCTTAATTTTTCGGTCGGAAAAAGTTCCTATCCGAAAATGCGATCGTCTGTGGCACGTCTGTGGCAATTCCGACGCGCAAAATCCCTACGCATGCTTGGAAACAATTCGACGCATGCTCGGAAGCATTGAACGTCATTTTCTCAGCTCGTCGTATAGTGTACGTCACCGCGTTCTTGACGGTCGTAATGTCGAACTTTTGCGTGACCGTGTGTATGCAAGGCAAACTTGAGCGGCATCCCGTCGGAAAAGCCGTCATATCTTTTTCCGACGAGAAAAATGATCGTGTGTATGCGGCATTACACTAGATCTAATATAAAACCAGAACACCTACCAAAATTATAATCCAGTGCCTCTGCTGTCTTCTCTTATATAAAGAATAAAAAAGTAGACAGAGGCTATGGTCCTTCACCATTCTACACTAAAGAGGTTTCATCTTACTTCCCGTCGCACCGACATTCTCGCTGATAGGAACACAGACCACAATAAAAACCCCAGAAGGTACTAACCCTTTAACCACTGTATCTAACACAGAAAAAAATGTTTCTCTTCTGAACTCTCAACTTTAGGTTCTATATATAAAACATTTGCTAGCCAATGTTTCAAGCATTTAAATCTCAAACAATCCTTATAATTTATCTGTTTAATTCCTATGATTAACAACGCCATCTAGTGCCCACATTTTCTTGATTGATGTATTTAAGGAAAATACCACATTATGGCCACTAGATGGAGCTGATGATCATAGATGATAATCATAGTAGACAAACAACTGGGATTTTTTGAGATGATGCTGGAGACATTCACAGAGCTTTTTTTTTTTATAAATACAACCCTTAAACTGTACTGTTTTATTTATTTCATGTAACTCCTCCAGTTTGTGAATCACAAGAGATGCTGAACAGCCTTAAAAATATTTGGCCAAGAAAAGCAGCTCAGGTGTATATAAATTCCGCTGTGTATTTTTGGCCAGCATTCTGCCTCTTCTTTAGCTGGAGAACTCCTAAATCCAGGCTTATGGGAAGTAAATCATCTCCGAACTCAGCTAGTGTGCTCTCCTTCCTTCCAAATAATTAAAAGAACTCAGGGAATTAGTCATATAGGATATCAAATCCTGAAAATCACTCGAAGGGGAAAGAAACATTTTATTTGTATGAGCCGCAGTGTTCAGAACAGACTGTTCCCAGGTCTGTAAATGATTGCGCGGATTAGAAATGGTTGGCGGCGCACATTTGTCGGGGTAGAAGTCGTTGTATTAGACAAGACTTCCTTGGAGCATTTTAATCCTTGAATTTAGCCGGGACACGTGCGGTTTCAGCTGAGGTGCCAGTTTTACAGATGTAGTCTAATTTTAGAGTCAGAGATTTATTGGAGTCTGAGCAGACGGAAGGCGCAGAAGCTGATAGAGCTACCGGGGCCCTGTGGCTGCTTGACCTAAATCCAGTGAAAAGATGACCGCTTTTATCCCCTGAAGGGGCAGATGTAGATGGGTGACCCCTGGTATTGCAACACTTAGGTCAGGGACACAGCTTCCCTCTAGACAGGAGGGTGTCCACCCGACAACTGACCTCCTGTTTCTCCTGATTGGCCCTTGCTGGATCAGCATGCAGCATTTACTTCTAGTCTTTCTCTGGTGTAATTTCTGGGCATCACTACTCTTTGGCTCCCCCTCTTGATTCCAACATTGGAGAACCAGCATTGACTTTATGCCCTCTATTACAACACTTTTGTAAGGGACTCATATGTGCTCCTCACCTCCAGACAAGAGGTTGTCCATGCCACGAGTGTGTCAGGATGGGCATGCCAGTAGACAAGATGGCTCCTCTGGGCAGACTTTTATGCATCTTCACAGACTGATCCACATTCCTTCTAATGGACATAGAAATTATGCACATGCTAATACTCATGTGCATGTGCGTGTGAATATTCGCACGCACATACGTGCACGTCGGCATGCTCATGTGCACCCGTGATAGATAGTGGTGCCAAATGGACTATTTAAACTGAGCCAGTGCTCAGGTTCATTGCTGCTTTGTCTTCAGCCTTCTGTGTCCTGAGAACCTGTGATCCTGTATCATGACTACAGTTACTGACCCCACTTGTCTTGACTACTCCCTGAACTCTGCCTGTACTGACCTCCGCTTGCCTTCTGACCACCACTTCTGCCTGCTCCATATGCTACTGCTCCGGTGATCTGCTCCTGACCTGGCTTATACCTTCACCGCACTTTTGCCTGAGCCCCTGTACCTGATCTGTCTTGCCAGTGTATGACCCGGCCTTCCTTACTCTGCTACTCCTCCTGCTGTTGCCATGGTCTACCTGCCAACTGGCTGTGCCTGCTTACTCACTGCCTGCTACTGGTATACACCTCGCCCGCCTGCTATTGCCAGTACCAGCCTGCTTCCGTCTGCTGCTCCCCCAGCCTGCCTGCTTCACTGAAGATCCCTGGTGACTACCCCTGCAGGGCCTGGACACCTGCACTGCTAGCAAGACTTACAGGCACTTGTGCCACTCTGCACTTCTGTGCCTTCTGTTCACACTATCGGGAGCCTTGAGTCAGAGGTGTAAGAGAGGCCATCCTCATCATACCAGGCCCTGCTACCAGGTACGTGATAGAGAGGCTGCCCGGTTCTTCTGATTGACCCATGCTGGGTCAGCATGCAGCATTTCATTTAATGTTAGCTGTAAGCAACAAACACATACGGGAAAGATAAAAACACTTAACTTCAAGAGAGCAGATTTTCCAAGGATGAGGGCTGCTCTCCAGGACTTAGACGGGGAGGGAATATTGGCATCAACGGACACAGAACAGAAATGGGAATTCTTCAAAAAGACTGTTTGCAAACGCACTGCAAAGTATATTCCCATGGGCAATAAGTTTAGAAGGCTAAAAATAAAACCTATGTGGCTCACGGCAAAAATTAAAATGGCTATAAATAATAAGAAAATAACTTTTAAGAAATATAAAAATGAAGGAACACTATCATCGTTTAAATGCTACAAAGAATATAACAGAATATGTAAAAAGGAAATCAAGGACGCAAAAATTCAATACGAACGACAGATTGCAAAACATAGTAGGGCAAACCCCAAAAAATTCTTCAAATATATTAATAGTAAAAAGGTCAGGTCTGAGCATGTAGGCCCTTTACAAAATAATCTAGAGTGGGTGACTGGGGACAAAGAGACGGCAAATCTATTAACTATGTTCTTCAGCTCTGTGTATACAAAGGAGCATGGGGGAGCTCATGTCCATAATGGGGGTGGTAGTGACATAGCCCCAAATGATCCACAATGGCTCAAAAGTGATAGGGTCCAGAAAAATTTAGACAGAATAAAGGTGGATAAAGCACCTGAGCCAGATGGCATCCACCCACGGATCCTAAAAGAATTGAGCCCATTGTTTCTAATATTGTTTCTAATATTTAGGGACTCGTTAATGACTGGAATGGTACCACTGGATATGGGCGCAGGGCCAATGTGGTGCCCATATTTAAAAAGGGATCAAAGTCTTTACCAAGTAACTATAGACCTGTTAGTTTAACTTCTATACTGGGGAAGATACTGTAGAGTTTAATAAAAGACCACATAGATACATAGATGAGTTCTGTACTGCCCTGACATTTTAGGGCCTCAAGAAATGAGATAGGCCGTCAATACATCAGAATTGATAAATTTTTAAATACACAGTATCTCACAAAGTGAGTACACCCCTTACATTTTTGTAAATATTTTATTATATCTTTTCATGTGACAACACTGAAGGAATGACACTTTGCTACAATGTAAAGTAGTGAGTGTACAGCTTGTATAACAGTGTAAATTTTCTGTCCCCTCAAAATAACTCAACACACAGCCATTAATGTCTAAACCGCTGGCAACAAAAGTGAGTACACCTCTGAAAAGTGAAAGTGAAAATGTCCAAATTGGGCCCAAAGTGTCAATATTTTGTGTGGCCACCATTATTTTCCAGCACTGCCTTAACCCTCTTGGGCATGGAGTTCACCAGAGCTTCACAGGTTGCCACTGGAGTCCTCTTCCCCTCCTCCATGATGACATCACGGAGCTGGTGGATGTTAGAGACCTTGCGCTCCTCCACCTTCCATTTAGACCCCCCCCCCCCCCAAAAAAAAAAAAAATAATTGTAAAAAAATTTAAAAAAATGAAAGTGTGAAAAAAAAAAAATTACTGACACCACTCCCCCCTGCCCTATCAACACTGTCCACTGCCTCAACTCCCTCCCCTCAAAAAGAATTGTGAAAAAAATTAAAAACAAATTCAACCATAAAAAAATCAATACGTAAAAATAAAAAACTTCTGACACCATCCACTGCCACATAACCCCCACCCCCTTCCCCAGAAGCACTATGAAAAAATATTGAAAAATTGTTTTAAGAAAAATTTAACACAACCAGTATGAGTCTGATTCTGAGTCCATCTCTTTAGCCATTGGTTACGATCTTTCAACTTAATTTCAGGGATCTCCTCCTGAAAGTGGTTTTATTCTTTTTCCTGAATAAATATATAGCATTTGGTACTGTACTTTAAAGTAGGACGACACGCATGCCAACCCCCCCCCCCCCCCTGTGTCCCTCCTTATACCCTCTCTCTCATCCCTACCCCCCTACTCTCTTTCCTTTTCCTCACCCATCCTCTTTTTACCTCTCTTCTTGAAAGTATTTTCTAATTACCCGATCTTGTTACAATATTAATATCTAGGTTGAATTTTTTATTTACATGGCTGTAAGCCTCTGTTTAGTCTTTGGCTATTTTCGATTGTTCAATCCTTTGTGCAGTTACAAGGGTAATCTCTTCGAATACTGATGTATGCTTGGACTTTGTGTACATTGAATCTTTTGTATTTTTTTCATAAGATTGTTCAGCATATGTTATATGTCTAGTTATTTTTTCTTTCTGTTACATTAATCTTTAATAAACATTTATTAAACAAGAAAAATTTCGCCTTGGGGGGGGGGGGGGGGGGTGCGGGCGCGGAGCGCCACCTCCCTGAGTTTTTGCAGGTTGGGTTGTCTGAGGTCTGAGGCAGGTTCTATTTAAATGAGCCCCTGAATGCACCTCAATGCATAAAAAAATGCATCTGCACTATTATTGACAAGGCATCACACCACAACGGAAAGAGCTTTCATAGCTGTATGTTGGACTGCACATACACTTAGGTGCAAGTTTTTTGCTGCATACAGTGCCTTGAAAAAGTATTCACACCCCTTAATATTTTCCAAATTTTTTCATGTTGCAACTAAAAACTTAAATGTATTTTATTAGGATTTTATGAGAAGTTTAAAGCAGGGTTAGGTTATTAAAAAACATCCCAAGTATTGACTATCTCACGGAGCTCTGTTTAATCCATCATCTGAAAAATGGAAAGCGTATGGCACCACTACAAACCTACCAAGACATGGCCGTCCACCTAAACTAACAGGCCGGGCAAGGAGAGCATTCATCAGAGAAGCAGCCAAGAGGCCCATGGTAACTCTGGAGGAGCTGCAGAGATCCACAGCTCAGGTGGGAGAATCTGTCCACAGGACAACTATTAGTTGTGCTCTCCACAAATCTGGCCTTTATAGAAGAATGACAAGAGGAAAGCCATTGTTGAAAGAAAGTCATAAGAAGTTCCATTTGCAGTTTGCGAGAAGCCATGTGGGGGACACAGCAAACATGTGGAAGAAGGTGCTCTGATCAGATGAGACTAAAATTGAACTTTTTGGCCTAAAAGTAAAATGCTATGTGTGACGGAAAACTAACACTGCACATCACCCTGAACACACCATCCCCACCGTGAAACATGGTGGTGGCAACATCATGTGGTGGGGACGCTTTTCTTCAGCAGAGACAGGGAAGCTGATCAGAGTTGATGGTAAGATGGATGGAGCCAAATACAGGGCAATCTTAAAAGAAAACCTGTTATGCTATGTACACACGATAGGATTTTCCGACAACAAAACCGTGGATTTATTTCCGATGGATGTTGGCTGAAACTTGTCTTGCATACACACGGTTGCACAAATGTTGTCGGAAATTCCAAACGTCAAGAACGCGGTGACGTACAACACGTACGACGAGTCGAGAAAAATGAAGTTCAATAGCCAGCGTGGCTTTTATGCTTGATTCCGAGCATGAGTGGAATTTTGTGCGTCGGAATTGTGTACACACGGTCGGAATTTCCGGCAACGGATTTTGTTGTCGGAAAATTTGAGAACCAGCACTCAAATTTTTGTTGTCGGAAATTCCGACAACAAATGTCTGATGGCAGCTATAAGTGAGGGTGGTGGCAAGATTTTTGCAATCACATGGGTGTGTGTGTATTGGTCCAGCAACGCACCAGCACCTTTGCAGCCATTGTGCTACCTGCTGGGTGTTTGGTGTGTCCTGTACCTTTAAGAAGGGGTGGGCTCCCTTCAGTCCACCTGCCCTCACTTATCCATTAGAATGCATGTGCCTCCACTGTGTGGACACCTAAATTTTAGTGTTAGGACCACAGATTACAGGGTGCCGTGACGTGGCTCTGTGGCTTACGCATGCGTTTGCAAATGCGTGCGGACTGAACCCCTGTTTTTAACACGTACTGTTAGACAGGTCGATTGGTTGTCTGCGAGCTGGTGGTAAGTAGGCTTGGAATTTTTTCCTGGGCATTCCCCAGGTTTTGTTGTTAAATGTCCGATGGAGCCTACACACTGTCGGAATTTCTGACATCAAGCTCCCATCGAACATATGTTGTTGGAAAATCCTATCGTGTGTGCATAGCATTAGTGTCTGCAAAAGACTTGAGACCGGGGCCGAGGTTCACCTTCCAGCAGGACAACGGCCCTAAACATACAGCCAGAGCTACAATGGAATGGTTTGGATCAAAGCATATTCATGTGTTAGAATGACCCAGTCACAGTCCAGACCTAAATCCAATTGAGAATCTGTGGCAAGACTTGAAAATTGCTGTTCACAGATGCTCTCCATCCAATCCAACAGAGCTTGAGATATTTTGCAAAGTAGAATGGGCAAAAATGTCCCTCTCTAGATGTGCAAAGCTGGTAGAGACATCCCCAAAAAAGACTTGCAGCTGTTATTGCAGAGAAAGGAGGTTCTACAAAGTATTGACTCCGGGGGGCGCTATACAAATGTACCCCACACTTTTCACATATTTATTTGTAAAAAAAAATTGAAAACCATTTATCATTTTCCTTCCACTTCACAATTATGTGCCACTTTGTGTTGGTCGATCACATAAAATCCCAATAAAATACATTTACGTTTTTGGTTGTAACATGACAAAATGTGGAAAATTTTAAGGGGTATGAATACTTTTTGAAGGCCCTGTATGTGCTTTAGGGTTGCAGGTGAATTTTTTCTGGTCATGTGATGAGTGGGCTCCTCTCCAGCAGTGGGCGGTCCTTCCTGTTGCCCAGGTCATTGTGATGAAACACCCCCCGAGGGGCAGGTCCACGATGGCCTGAGCTCACAAGGAGTGGGTTGAATGACATTGGCAGCAGCAGAACAGATCAGACTTTTTTTTTTTGCATGGGACAAAAAAAAAATCTACTCTGCAACAAAAGCTGATTTTTTTTTTTAAATTTTATTTTAACTTATAATTTATTTGAAAAATATTTTATTTTACTTTAGCTTTCAATTTACTTTAACTGCTGCCCTATTTATTTAGATCTTAAGAAGAATGTACAATCAGATATTGGTGTGTATGACCAGCTTATGGCGTTCTTCGCTTGCTTTCAATCATCTGTTTTCAGGTCAAAGCTCAGCAGGAAAGGTCTGATGGGTTTTTAAAGCAAGCGGTGCATTAGATATATTTTTTTTTTTTCCAGTTGATCCTCACTTTCATTATTTCTGATGGACTCTAATATTGATCAAATGTTATTTGAATAGTCTTATCGCTGGCGTGGATCAATTAGAGCTTGTTTAGATGCGCAGCAGGGTCTATCACTCTTCTGAAAAGCGATCCACACTCAGTTCACTTTTCAGAGGTGTTTTGGCAAGGAGACCTTTTATCACCTCCTCACCGCCTGCTTTAACCCCTTGGACCCCGCACTAGTGCGCCGCAACCGCGCTTGAATGGGTCACAATCATCGGGCGGCAGCACCCACCAAAAAGGCAGTGGGTATGATTCTTGCCATGGTATGTGTACACCCTCTGTAATTAAAGGGGAGTGGTGGTGGGGGGGGCAGTGAAATCACAGCTCAGCCACTGGGTTTTACCACCCTCCAACTGCTAGTGTGAATGAGCCCTAATTTTGTTTATCTTAATTATAGTAAAAAAAATTAAAGCGGGGTTCCACTATCTCTGAGATTTTTTTTTTTTTGCAAAATGACAATGAATATGCTCTATGAATATAGAACTCACTTGTTTGGTTTTTAAAGATGAGTGTTGTCCGTTTTCTCCTAATAAAGAAACTTATAAATTACGATCCAGGCGGTTGTCATCTTGCCTGTGGGCATGTGAAACCCACAGGCATCCTCTTCCGGGATACGGTGCTGCTGATCAACCAGCATGCACCGCCCGTTCTGTTCTCGATCTCGCGCATGCGCAGTAGATTGACATCGCAGCGCCATCAACAGCTCCGGTTGCCATCACAATGAGCGGCGTCATAGGAAGTCCCGCCCCTTTGTGATGGCAATGACGTCACTCCCAGGACTGAATTCCCGAGATAACTCTCACAACAGGCCGCCGCACTGACTCCTGGGAACAATGACACAAGCTCCCAGGAGCCAGTGCGGCTAAGAGGAAGTGACAATTTAGCCGCAGAGAACACGCCCCTATCCACAGCCTGTACATCCTGGAGGACACAGATACAATCAACAACAAAGGTACAGTATAAAAAAAAAAAAGTGCCGTTTTGTCATTAGGACATTGCGGCAATCCTCTGCAGCTAGTGTTGTGAAATCGGGTGGAGATCCGCTTTAATTGATGTAAAGCTTAACTCATTAAACAGAACTATAATATATTCACCTTAGATGCGGCGGCTGTATTGGTTTTCTTTTTTCAGGCTTTTTTGCCTTCTGATAACACACTTCCCGTCCTAGGGTGACGACGTTCACTCATCTCATTGTATCTCTGGAGGAGCAGTCACCCTAGCTGTTCTCCTGATTTGGGCTACAAACATTACCACATCCCCATATAACATAAGGAGGAGGAGGTGTCCTGTAGTTCAAATATGATAGCTGGGAAAGCTGATAGGATTGTTTGAGATTTCTGTTCAGTGCATGGGAAGTGACAAAGACACCGGATTCCTGGCAGGATCCAGAAGTATTTTTCTGAATTTGCAGATTATATACTTAGTTTGAAAAAAAAAAAGAAAAAGAAAACTAATTCAGTCACTTATAAGGATGGATATTCTGGAAAAGATAAAACTTGGGTTTCAATATCCTTTAAAAAGTTAAAAAAATCAATATATTATATATATATATATAAAATAAAAAGATTAACATTAGTAGTTTTTTTCATATATAATTCATATATATATATAATTCATATAGTTATATATATATATATATATATATATATATATATATATATATATATATACATAGTTTTTTTATATATAATTCATATATATATAATTCAATATCCTTTAAAAAGTTAAAAAGAAAAAAACAGGTCTAGTTAAACTGAAAGAAAAATGTAATTAAAACTAGAAAATGCATTTCCTGGGGAAAATGCGTGGGAATGCTGAATTGCTAAAATGGCCCCCAGCAAAACTGCCCCCATCATATTGCCATCAAACTGCCCCATCAATTTGCCACCATCAAAACTGCCCCATCAGAATTGCCCCATCAAAACTGCCCCATCAAAACTGCCCCATCATATTGCCACCATCAAAACTGCCCCATCAGAATTGCCCCATGAAAACTGCCCCATCAGAATTGCCCCATCAAAACTGCCCCATCATATTGCCACCATCAAAACTGCCCCATCAGAATTGCCCCATGAAAACTGCCCCATCATATTGCCACCATGAAAACTGCCCCATCAGAATTGGCCTATCAAAACTGCCCCATCAGAATTGCCCTATCAAAACTGCCCCATCATATTGCTACCATCAAAACTGCCCCATCAGAATTGTCCCATCAAAACTGCCCCATCATATTGCCATCATCAAAACTGCCCCATCATAATTGCCCCATCAAAACTGCCCCATCATATTGCCACCATCAAAACTGCCCCATCAGAATTGCCCCATCAAAACTGCCCCATCAGAATTGCCCCATCATATTGCCACCATCAAAACTGCCCCATCAGAATTGCCCCATCAAAACTGCCCCATCATATTGCCACCATGAAACTGCCCCATCAGAATTGCCCCATCAAAACTGCCCCATCAAAACTACCCCATCATATTGCCACCATCAAAACTGCCCCATCAGAATTGCCCCATCAAAACTGCCCCATCATAATTGCCCTATCAAAACTGCCCCATCATATTCCTCTATTATAAATCAGTACATGGTGTGTCTGTCCCCTCCCCCGGGCTCTGTAATCAAAGCTGAGATGCTCCAGCCACCTCCCCCCCCCCCTGGGTATAACAGAAGCTTTGGTAACCATGGCAACAAAACAAACACAGTACACTCTGATTAATGGCTAAAATTTCTTGAAATGACCTCTAAACAAAAAGCTTTTTCTCAAAAACTGTAAAAGATATCAAACTGAAAAGATATAGCCAGATAGCTGAATATTTTGTGAACATTTTAGGTGTCTCTAGGTGAAAGTATGAAGGAGCTGAAACTTTTGGGAGCGGAAGAAGAATTTAAGGATTTCAAGCATGCTCCCATTGACTTTAATGTTAAAAAGCTTAATATTTTAAAAAGTATAAATGGTAGAAAAAAAGTTGAAAAAGAGCACACATCAGCTAAAAGAGACAAACATTTTAATAGTTGAATGGTTTTAATAGCTGAAAGTATGCAGAAGTTACGCAGAACCAAAAAACGTACGGAATAATAATAAGAAAAACTAGAAAATGCATTTCCTGGGGAAAATGCGTGGGAATGCTGAACAGCTAAATTGCTAAAATGGCTGCCATCAAAACTGCCCCATCATACTGCCATTAAAACTGCCCCATCATATTGCCCCATCAAAACTGCCCCATCAGAATTGCCCTATCAAAACTGCCCCTTCATATTGACACCATCAAAACTGCCCCATCAGAATTGCCCCATCAAAACTGCCCCATCATATTGCCACCATCAAAACTGCCCCATCATGTTGCCACCATCAAAACTGCCTCCATAATATTGCCATCAAAACTGCCCCATCAGAATTGCCCCATCAAAATTGTCCCCATCAAAACTGCCCCAACAGAATTTCCCCATCAAAACTGCCCCATCAGAATTGTCCCATCAAAACTGCCCCATCATATTGCCACCATCAAAACTGCCCCATCAAAACTGCCCCATCATTTTCCTCTATTATAAATCAGTACATGGTGTGTCTGTCCCCTCCCCGGGCTCTGTAATGAGAGCTGAGATGCTCCAGCCACCTTCCCCCCTGCGTGGAAATGCTGAATAGCTGAATTGCTAAAATGGCCCCCAGAAAAACTGCCCCATCATATTGCCATCAAAACTGCCCCATAAGAATTGCCCCATAAAAATTGTCCCCATCAAAACTGCCCCATCATATTGCCACTATCAAAAATGTCCCCATCAAAACTGCCCCATCATATTGCCACCATCAAAAATGCCCCCATCAAAACTGCCCCATCATATTGCCACCTTTAAAACTGCTCCATTAAAATTGTCCCCATCAAAACTGCCCCATCAGAATTGCCCCATCAAAACTGCCCCATCAGAATTGCCCCATCAAAACTGCCCCATCAGAATTGCTCTTTCAAAACTGCCCATCATATTGCCACCATCAAAACTGCCCCATCAGAATTGTCCCATCAAAACTGCCCCATCAGAATTGTCCCATCAAAACTGCCCCATCAGAATTGTCCCATCAAAACTGCCCCATCAGAATTGCCCTATCAAAACTGCCCCATCATATTCCTCTATTATAAATCAGTACATGGTGTGTCTGTCCCCTCCCCCGGGCTCTGTAATCAGAGCTGAGATGCTCCAGCCACCTCCCCCCCTGTGTATAACAGAAGCTTTGGTAACCATGGCAACAAAACAAACACAGTACACTGATTAATGGCTAAAAAATCTTGAAATGACCTCTAAACAAAAAGCTTTTTCACAAAAACTGTAAAAGATATCAAACTGAAAAGCTATAGCCAGATAGCTGAATATTTTGTGAACATTTTAAAGTTTGTTTGGCATCTGTAGGTGAAAGTATGAAGGAGCTGAAACTTTTGGGAGCGGAAGAAGATTTTAAGTTTCTGAAGCATGCTCCCATTGACTTCAATGTTAAAAAAAAGTGTTAAAAAGCTTAATATTTTAAAAAGTATAAATGGTAGAAAAAAAGTTGAAAAAGAGCACACATCAGCTAAAAGAGACGAACATTTTAATAGTTGAATGGTTTTAATAGCTGAAAGTATGCAGAAGTTACGCAGAGCCAAAAAACTTACGGAATAATAAGAATAAATAGAAAATGCATTTCCTGGGGAAAATGCGTGGGAATGCTGAATTGCTAAAACGGCCCCCAGCAAAATTGCCCCCATCATATTGCCATCAAAACTGTCCCATCATATTGCCACCATCAAAACTGCCCCATCAGAATTGCCCCATCAAAACTGCACCATCATATTGCCACCATCAAAACTGCCCCATCAAAAAATATTTTTTTTTTTCAAAAATATTTTTTTTTTTCAAAAATATTTTTTTTTTTTCAAAAATATTTTTTTTTTTTCAAAAATAATTTTTTTTTCAAAAATTATTTTTTTTTTCAAAAATATTTTTTTTTTCAAAAAATTTTTTTTTTTTCAAAAATTTTTTTTTTCAAAAATGATTTTTTTTTTTTCAAAAATAATTTTTTTTTTCAAAAATAATTTTTTTTTTCAAAAATATTTTTTTTTTTAAAAATAATTTTTTTTCAAAAATATTTTTTTTTTTTCAAAAATAATTTTTTTTTTTTTTTCAAAAATATTTTTTTTTTTTTCAAAAATATTTTTTTTTTTTTTCAAAAATATTTTTTTTTTTTCAAAAATAATTGCTGAATAGCTAAATTGCTAAAATGACCGCCATCAAAACTGCCCCATCAGAATTGCCACCATCAAAACTGCCCCATCATATTCCTCTATTATAATCAGTACATGGTCCCCTCCCCTCCCCCCGGCTCTGTAATTAAAGCTGAGATGCTCCAGCCACCTCCCCCCCCCCCTGTGTATAACAGAAGCTTTGGTAACCATGGCAACAAAACACACACAGTACACTCTGATTAATGGCTAAAATTTCCTGAAATGACCTCTAAACAAAAAGCTTTTTCTCAAAAACTGTAAAAGATATCAAACTGAAAAGCTATAGCCAGATAGCTGAATATTTTGTGAACATTTTAAAGTTTGTTTGGTGTCTCTAGGTGAAAGTATGAAGGAGCTGAAACTTTTGGGAGCGGAAGAAAAATTTAAGGATTTCAAGCATGCTCCCATTGACTTCAATGTTAAAAAAAAGTGATAAAAAGCTTAATATTTTAAAAAGTATAAATGGTAGAAAAAAAGTTGAAAAAGAGCACACCTCAGCTAAAAGAGACGAACATTTTGATAGTTGAATGGTTTTAATAGCTGAAAGTATGCAGAAGTTACGCATTACCGAAAAACGTACGGAATAAAATTAAAATTAAAAATAATAAATAAAATCGAATAACAATAGTGGGACTGCTAAAGCATTCCCACTAACTAGAAAATGCATTTCCTGGGGAAAATGCGTGGGAATGCTGAATAGCTAAATTGCTAAAATGGCCGCTATCAAAACTGCCCCATCATACTGCCATCAAAACTGCCCCATCAGAATTGCCCCATCAAAATTGTCCCCATTAAAACTGCCCCATCATATTGCCACCATCAAAACTGCCCCATCAGAATTGCCACCATCAAAACTGCCCCCATCATATTGCCACCTTTAAAACTGCTCCATTAAAATTGTCCCATCAAAACTTCCCCATCATATTGCCACCATCAAAACTGCCCCATCAGAATTGCCCTATCAAAACTGCCCCATCATATTGCCACCATCAAAACTGCCCCATCAGAATTGTCCCATCAAAACTGCCCCATCATATTGCCACCATCAAAACTGCCCCATCATAATTGCCCCATCAAAACTGCCCCATCAGAATTGCCCTATCAAAACTGCCCCATCATATTCCTCTATTATAAATCAGTACATGGTGTGTCTGTCCCCTCCCCCGGGCTCTGTAATCAGAGCTGAGATGCTCCAGCCACCTCCCTCCCTGTGTATAACAGAAGCTTTGGTAACCATGGCAACAAAACAAACACAGTACACTCTGATTAATGGCTAAAATTTCCTGAAATGACCTCTAAACAAAAAGCTTTTTCTCAAAAACTGTAAAAGATATCAAACTGAAAAGATATAGCCAGATAGCTGAATATTTTGTGAACATTTTAAAGTTTGTTTGGCGTCTGTAGGTGAAAGTATGAAGGAGCTGAAACTTTTGGGAGCGGAAGAAGAGTTTAAGGATTTCAAGCATGCTCCCATTGACTTCAATGTTTAAAAAAAGTGTTAAAAACCGTAATATTTTAAAAAGTATAAATGGTAGAAAAAAAGTTGAAAAAGAGCACACATCAGCTAAAAGAGATGAACATTTTAATAGTTGAATGGTTTTAATAGCTGAAAGTATGCAGAAGTTACGCAGAGCCAAAAAACTTTCGGAATAAGAAGAATAAGAAGAAGAAAAATAAATAAATAAACGAATAACAATAGTGGGACTGCTAAAGCATTCCCACTAACTAGAAAATGCATTTCCTGGGGAAAATGCGTGGGAATGCTGAATAGCTAAATTGCTAAAATGGCCGCTATCAAAACTGCCCCATCATACTGCCATCAAAACTGCCCCATCAGAATTGCCCCATCAAAATTGTCCCCATTAAAACTGCCCCATCATATTGCCACCATCAAAACTGCCCCATCAAAACTGCCCCCATCAAAACTGCCCCCATCATATTGCCACCTTTAAAACCGCTCCATTAAAATTGTCCCATCAAAACTTCCCCATCATATTGCCACCATCAAAACTGCCCCATCAGAATTGCCCTATCAAAACTGCCCCATCATATTGCCACCATCAAAACTGCCCCATCAGAATTGTCCCATCAAAACTGCCCCATCATATTGCCACCATCAAAACTGCCCCATCATAATTGCCCCATCAAAACTGCCCCATCATATTCCTCTATTATAAATCAGTACATGGTGTGTCTGTCCCCTCCCCCGGGCTCTGTAATCAGAGCTGAGATGCTCCAGCCACCTCCCTCCCTGTGTATAACAGAAACTTTGGTAACCATGGCAACAAAACAAACACAGTACACTCTGATTAATGGCTAAAATTTCCTGAAATGACCTCTAAACAAAAAGCTTTTTCTCAAAAACTGTAAAAGATATCAAACTGAAAAGATATAGCCAGATAGCTGAATATTTTGTGAACATTTTAAAGTTTGTTTGGCGTCTGTAGGTGAAAGTATGAAGGAGCTGAAACTTTTGGGAGCGGAAGAAGAGTTTAAGGATTTCAAGCATGCTCCCATTGACTTCAATGTTTAAAAAAAGTGTTAAAAACCGTAATATTTTAAAAAGTATAAATGGTAGAAAAAAAGTTGAAAAAGAGCACACATCAGCTAAAAGAGATGAACATTTTAATAGTTGAATGGTTTTAATAGCTGAAAGTATGCAGAAGTTACGCAGAGCCAAAAAACTTTCGGAATAAGAAGAATAAGAAGAAGAAAAATAAATAAATAAACGAATAACAATAGTGGGACTGCTAAAGCATTCCCACTAACTAGAAAATGCATTTCCTGGGGAAAATGCGTGGGAATGCTGAATAGCTAAATTGCTAAAATGGCCACCATCAAAACTGCCCCATCATACTGCCATCAAAACTGCCCCATCAGAATTGCCCCATCAAAATTGTCCCCATCAAAACTGCCCCATCATATTGCCACCTTTAAAAGTGCTCCATTAAAATTGTCCCCATCAAAACTGCCCCATCATATTGCCACCATCAAAACTGCCCCATCAGAATTGCCCCATCAAAACCGCCCCATCATATTGCCACCATGAAAACTGCCCCATCAGAATTGCCCTATCAAAACTGCCCATTATATTGCCACCATCAAAACTGCCCCATCAGAATTGTCCCATCAAAACTGTCCCATCATATTGCCACCATCAAAACTGACCCATCATAATTGCCACCAATAAAACTGCCCCATCATAATTGCCCCATCAAAACTGCCCCATAAGAATTGCCCTATCAAAACTGCCCCATCATATTCCTCTATTATTAATCAGTACATCGTGTGTCTGTCCCCTCCCCCGGGCTCTGTATTCAGAGCTGAGATGCTCCAGCCACCTCCCCCCCTGTGTATAACAGAAGCTTTGGTAACCATGGCAACAAAACAAACACAGTACACTCTGATTAATGGCTAAAATTTCCTGAAATGACCTCTAAACAAAAAGCTTTTTCTCAAAAACTGTAAAAGATATCAAACTGAAAAGATATAGCCAGATAGCTGAATATTTTGTGAACATTTTAAAGTTTGTTTGGTGTCTCTAGGTGAAAGTATGAAGGAGCTGAAACTTTTGGGAGCGGAAGAAGAATTTAAGGATTTCAAGCATGCTCCCATTGACTTCAATGTTAAAAAAAGTGTTAAAAACCTTAATATTTTAAAAAGTATAAATGGTAGAAAAAAAGTTAAAGCAGTCCCACTAATAATTAAGAAAAACGAACTAGAAAATGCATTTCCTGGGGAAAATGCGTGGGAATGCTGAATTGCTAAAACGGCCGCCATCAAAACTGCCCCATCATACTGCCATCAAAACTGCCACATCAGAATTGCCCCATCAAAATTGTCCCCATTAAAACTGCCCCATCATATTGCCACCATCAAAACTGCCCCCATCAAAACTGCCTCATCATATTGCCACCTTTAAAACTGCTCCATTAAAATTGTCCCCATCAAAACTGCCCCATCATATTGCCACCATCAAAACTGCCCCATCAGAATTGCCCCATCAAAACTGCCCCATCATATTGCCATCAAAACTGCCCCATTATATTGCCACCATCAAAACTGCCCCCTCAGAATTGTCCCATCAAAACTGCCCCATCATATTGCCACCATCAAAACTGCCCCATCATAATTGCCCCATCAAAACTGCCCCATCAGAATTGCCCTATCAAAAATGCCCCATCATATTCCTCTATTATAAATCAGTACATGGTGTGTCTGTCCCCTCCCCCGGGCTCTGTAATCAGAGCTGAGATGCTCCAGCCACCTCCCCCCTGTGTATAACAGAAGCTTTGGTAACCATGGCAACAAAACAAACACAGTACACTCTGATTAATGGCTAAAATTTCCTGAAATGACCTCTAAACAAAAAGCTTTTTCTCAAAAACTGTAAAAGATATCAAACTGAAAAGATATAGCCAGATAGCTGAATATTTTGTGAACATTTTTAAGTTTGTTTGGCGTCTGTAGGTGTAAGGTAAGTATGAAGGAGCTGAAACTTTTGGGAGCGGAAGAAGATTTTAAGTTTCTGAAGCATGCTCCCATTGACTTCAATGTTAAAAAAAGTGATAAAAAGCTTAATATTTTAAAAAGTATAAATGGTAGAAAAAAAGTTGAAAAAGAGCACACATCAGCTAAAAGAGACGAACATTTTGATAGTTGAATGGTTTTAATAGCTGAAAGTATGCAGAAGTTACGCAGAACCAAAAAACGTACGGAATATAATTAAAATTAAAATTAAAACTAGAAAATGCATTTCCTGGGGAAAATGCGTGGGATTGCTGAATTGCTAAAACGGCCCCCAGCAAAATTGCCCCCATCATATTGCCATCAAAACTGTCCCATCATATTGCCACCATCAAAACTGCCCCATCAGAATTGCCCCATCAAAACTGCACCATCATATTGCCACCATCAAAACTGCCCCATCAGAATTGCCCTATCAAAACTGCCCCATCATATTGCCACCATCAAAACTGCCCCATCATATTGCCACCATCAAAACTGCCCCATCAGAATTACCCCATCAAAACTGCCCCATTATATTCCTCTATTATAAATCAGTACATGGTGTGTCTGTCCCCTCCCCCGGGCTCTGTAATCAGAGCTGAGATGTTCCAGCCACCTCCCCCCCTGTGTATAACAGAAGCTTTGGTAACCATGGCAACAAAACAAACAGTACACTCTGATTAATGGCTAAAATTTCCTGAAATGACCTCTAAACAAATGGCCGTATTTTAAAAAATATACATCTTACAGCGAAGATCTTTATATTGTGAGAATCACAAGACCCAGACCTAGATTTTGATACATAGTATGTCTCTGAAATATTAAAATTGAAGGCACGGTCGCAGTTTAGAAATTGCCCTTCAAATTTGAAGGGGCTAGAGTGTAGTTTCAATGAATGTCAATGGACGGCGTGAGTTGCAAACAAATGGTCATATTGTGAAAACTATCAGGACTATGGCTTAGCCGTGGACATGTTTAGTGGCAGCAGGGATAGCTGAACGTTTTGATATAAGATTTGTGTAGGTGGGCTTGAAAATGAGGGAGTGGCGGCAGTTTAGAAATCATGTTCTGATTTTTCAGCTTTTGTCCCCTCCCCCCGGGCTCTGTAATCAGAGCTGAGATGCTCCAGCCACCTCCCCCCCTGTGTATAACAGAAGCTTTGGTAACCATGGCAACAAAACACACACAGTACACTCTGATTAATGGCTAAAATTTCTTGAAATGACCTCTAAACAAAAAGCTTTTTCTCAAAAACTGTAAAAGATATAAAACTGAAAAGCTATAGCCAGATAGCTGAATATTTTGTGAACATTTTAAAGTTTGTTTGGTGTCTCTAGGTGAAAGTATGAAGGAGCTGAAACTTTTGGGAGCGGAAGAAAAATTTAAGGATTTCAAGCATGCTCCCATTGACTTCAATGTTAAAAAAAAGTGATAAAAAGCTTAATATTTTAAAAAGTATAAATGGTAGAAAAAAAGTTGAAAAAGAGCACACCTCAGCTAAAAAAGACGAACATTTTGATAGTTGAATGGTTTTAATAGCTGAAAGTATGCAGAAGTTACGCATTACCGAAAAACTTACAGAATAAGAAGAAGAAAAAAAAGAACTAGAAAATGCATTTCCTGGGGAAAATGCGTGGGAATGCTGAATTGCTAAAACGGCCCCCAGCAAAATTGCCCCCATCATATTGCCATCAAAACTGTCCCATCAGAATTGCCCCATCAAAACTGCACCATCATATTGCCACCATCAAAACTGCCCCATCAGAATTGCCACCATCAAAACTGCCCCATCAGAATTGCCCCATCAAAACTGCCCCATCATATTGCCACCATCAAAACTGCACCATCATATTGCCACCATCAAACTGCCCCATCAGAATTGCCCTATCAAAACAGCCCCATCATATTGCCACCATCAAAACTGCCCCATCATATTGCCACCATCAAAACTGCCCCATCAGAATTGCCCTATCAAAACTGCCCCATCATATTCCTCTATTATAAATCAGTACATGGTGTGTCTGTCCCCCTCCCCCGGGCTCTGTAATCAAAGCTGAGATGCTCCAGCCACCTCCCCCCCTGTGTATAACAGAAGCTTTGGTAACCATGGCAACAAAACAAACACTAACAGTACACTCTGATTAATGGCTAAAATTTCCTGAAATGACCTCTAAACAAATGGCCGTATTTTAAAAACTATACATCCTACAGCGAAGATCTTTATATTGTGAGAATCACAAGACCCAGACCTAGATTTTGATGTATAGTATGTCTCTGAAATATTAAAATTGAAGGCACGGTCGCAGTTTAGAAATTGCCCTTCAAATTTGAAGGGGCTAGAGTGTAGTTTCAATGAATGTCAATGGACGGTGTGAGTTGCAAACAAATGGTCATATTGTGAAAACTATCAGGACTATGGCTTAGCCGTGGACATGTTTAGTGGCAGCAGGGATAGCTGAACGTTTTGATATAAGATTTGTGTAGGTGGGCTTGAAAATGAGGGAGTGGCGGCAGTTTAGAAATCATGTTCTGATTTTTCAGCATTTGTCCCCTCCCTAGGGCTCTGTAATCAGAGCTGAGATGCTCCAGCCACCTCCCCCCCTGTGTATAACAGAAGCTTTGGTAACCATGGCAACAAAACATACACAGTACACTCTGATTAATGGCTAAAATTTCCTGAAATGACCTCTAAACAAAAAGCTTTTTCTCAAAAACTGTAAAAGATATCAAACTGAAAAGATATAGCCAGATAGCTGAATATTTTGTGAACATTTTAAAGTTTGTTTGGCGTCTCTAGGTGAAAGTATGAAGGAGCTGAAACTTTTGGGAGTGGAAGAAAAATTTAAGGAATTCAAGCATGCTCCCATTGACTTCAATGTTAAAAAAAAGTGATAAAAAGCTTAATATTTTAAAAAGTATAAATGGTAGAAAAAAAGTTGAAAAAGAGCACACCTCAGCTAAAAGAGACGAACATTTTGATAGTTGAATGGTTTTAATAGCTGAAAGTATGCAGAAGTTACGCATTACCGAAAAACGTACGGAATAAAATTAAAATTATTAAAAATAAATAACTAGAAAATGCATTTCCTGGGGAAAATGCGTGGGAATGCTGAATTGCTAAAACGGCCCCCAGCAAAATTGCCCCCATCATATTGCCATCAAAACTGTCCCATCATATTGCCACCATCAAAACTGCCCCATCAGAATTGCCCCATCAAAACTGCACCATCATATTGCCACCATCAAAACTGCCCCATCATATTGCCACCATCAAAACTGCCCCATCAGAATTACCCCATCAAAACTGCCCCATCATATTCCTCTATTATAAATCAGTACATGATGTGTCTGTCCCCTCCCCCGGGCTCTGTAATCTAAGCTGAGATGCTCCAGCCACCTCCCCCCCTGTGTATAACAGAAGCTTTGGTAACCATGGCAACAAAACAAACAGTACACTCTGATTAATGGCTAAAATTTCCTGAAATGACCTCTAAACAAATGGCCGTATTTTAAAAACTATACATCCTACAGCGAAGATCTTTATATTGTGAGAATCACAAGACCCAGACCTAGATTTTGATACATAGTATGTCTCTGAAATATTAAAATTGAAGGCACGGTCGCAGTTTAGAAATTGCCCTTCAAATTTGAAGGGGCTAGAGTGTAGTTTCAATGAATGTCAATGGACGGTGTGAGTTGCAAACAAATGGTCATATTGTGAAAACTATCAGGACTATGGCTTAGCCGTGGACATGTTTAGTGGCAGCAGGGATAGCTGAACGTTTTGATATAAGATTTGTGTAGGTGGGCTTGAAAATGAGGGAGTGGTGGCAGTTTAGAAATCATGTTCTGATTTTTCAGCTTTTGTCCTCTCCCCCCGGGCTCTGTAATCAGAGCTGAGAGGCTCCAGCCACCTCCCCCCCTGTGTATAACAGAAGCTTTGGTAACCATGGCAACAAAACACACACAGTACACTCTGATTAATTGCTAAAATTTCTTGAAATGACCTCTAAACAAAAAGCTTTTTCTCAAAAACTGTAAAAGATATCAAACTGAAAAGATATAGCCAGATAGCTGAATATTTTGTGAACATTTTAAAGTTTGTTTGGTGTCTCTAGGTGAAAGTATGAAGGAGCTGAAACTTTTGGGAGCGGAAGAAAAATTTAAGGATTTCAAGCATGCTCCCATTGACTTCAATGTTAAAAAAAAGTGATAAAAAGCTTAATATTTTAAAAAGTATAAATGGTAGAAAAAAAGTTGAAAAAGAGCACACCTCAGCTAAAAGAGACGAACATTTT
Source organism: Lithobates septentrionalis (assembly GCA_037952835.1). NCBI lineage: Eukaryota > Metazoa > Chordata > Amphibia > Anura > Ranidae > Lithobates > Lithobates septentrionalis. Next base: position 858,113 of record JBBDGP010002241.1, on the reverse strand, counting down.
GATAGTTGAATGGTTTTAATAGCTGAAAGTATGCAGAAGTTACGCATTACCGAAAAACGTACGGAATAAAATTAAAATTATTAAAAATAATAAATAAAATCGAATAACAATAGTGGGACTGCTAAAGCATTCCCACTAATAAATAAAATCGAATAACAATAGTGGGACTGCTAAAGCATTCCCACTAACTAGAAAATGCATTTCCTGGGGAAAATGCGTGGGAATGCTGAATTGCTAAAACGGCCCCCAGCAAAATTGCCCCCATCATATTGCCATCAAAACTGTCCCATCATATTGCCACCATCAAAACTGCCCCATCAGAATTGCCCCATCAAAACTGCACCATCATATTGCCACCATCAAAACTGCCCCATCATATTGCCACCATCAAAACTGCCCCATCAGAATTACCCCATCAAAACTGCCCCATCATATTCCTCTATTATAAATCAGTACATGGTGTGTCTGTCCCCTCCCCCGGGCTCTGTAATCTAAGCTGAGATGCTCCAGCCACCTCCCCCCCTGTGTATAACAGAAGCTTTGGTAACCATGGCAACAAAACAAACAGTACACTCTGATTAATGGCTAAAATTTCCTGAAATGACCTCTAAACAAATGGCCGTATTTTAAAAACTATACATCCTACAGCAAAGATCTTTATATTGTGAGAATCACAAGACCCAGACCTAGATTTTGATACATAGTATGTCTCTGAAATATTAAAATTGAAGGCACGGTCGCAGTTTAGAAATTGCCCTTCAAATTTGAAGGGGCTAGAGTGTAGTTTCAATGAATGTCAATGGACGGTGTGAGTTGCAAACAAATGGTCATATTGTGAAAACTATCAGGACTATGGCTTAGCCGTGGACATGTTTAGTGGCAGCAGGGATAGCTGAACGTTTTGATATAAGATTTATGTAGGTGGGCTTGAAAATGAGGGAGTGGAGGCAGTTTAGAAATCATGTTCTGATTTTTCAGCTTTTGTCCCCTCCCCTGGGCTCTAATCAGAGCTGAGATGCTCCAGCCACCTCCCCCCCTGTGTATAACAGAAGCTTTGGTAACCATGGCAACAAAACACACACAGTACACTCTGATTAATGGCTAAAATTTCTTGAAATGACCTCTAAACAAAAAGCTTTTTCTCAAAAACTGTAAAAGATATCAAATTGAAAAGCTATAGCCAGATAGCTGAATATTTTGTGAACATTTTAAAGTTTGTTTGGTGTCTCTAGGTGAAAGTATGAAGGAGCTGAAACTTTTGGGAGCGGAAGAAAAATTTAAGGATTTCAAGCATACTCCCATTGACTTCAATGTTAAAAAAAAGTGATAAAAAGCTTAATATTTTAAAAAGTATAAATGGTAGAAAAAAAGTTGAAAAAGAGCACACCTCAGCTAAAAGAGACGAACATTTTGATAGTTGAATGGTTTTAATAGCTGAAAGTATGCAGAAGTTACGAATTACCGAAAAACGTACGGAATAAGAAAAATAATAAAAAAACGAATAACAATAGTGGGACTGCTAAAGCATTCCCACTAACTAGAAAATGCATTTCCTGGGGAAAATGTGTGGGAATGCTGAATTGCTAAAACGGCCCCCAGCAAAATTGCCCCCATCATATTGCCATCAAAACTGTCCCATCATATTGCCACCATCAAAACTGCCCCATCAGAATTGCCACCATCAAAACTGCCCCATCATATTGCCACCATCAAAACTGCCCCATCAGAATTACCCCATCAAAACTGCCCCATCATATTCCTCTATTATAAATCAGTACATGGTGTGTCTGTCCCCTCCCCCCTGTGTATAACAGAAGCTTTGGTAACCATGGCAACAAAACAAACACTAACAGTACACTCTGATTAATGGCTAAAATTTCCTGAAATGACCTCTAAACAAATGGCCGTATTTTAAAAACTATACATCCTACAGCAAAGATCTTTATATTGTGAGAATCACAAGACTCAGACCTAGATTTTGATACATAGTATGTCTCTGAAATATTAAAATTGAAGGCACGGTCGCAGTTTAGAAATTGCCCTTCAAATTTGAAGGGGCTAGAGTGTAGTTTCAATGAATGTCAATGGACGGTGTGAGTTGCAAACAAATGGTCATATTGTGAAAACTATCAGGACTATGGCTTAGCCGTGGACATGTTTAGTGGCAGCAGGGATAGCTGAACGTTTTGATATAAGATTTGTGTAGGTGGGCTTGAAAATGAGGGAGTGGAGGCAGTTTAGAAATCATGTTCTGATTTTTCAGCTTTTGTCCCCTCCCCGGGCTCTGTAATCAGAGCTGAGATGCTCCAGCCACCTCCCCCCCTGTGTATAACAGAAGCTTTGGTAACCATGGCAACAAAACACACACAGTACACTCTGATTAATGGCTAAAATTTCTTGAAATGACCTCTAAACAAAAAGCTTTTTCTCAAAAACTGTAAAAGATATCAAATTGAAAAGCTTTAGCCAGATAGCTGAATATTTTGTGAACATTTTAAAGTTTGTTTGGTGTCTCTAGGTGAAAGTATGAAGGAGCTGAAACTTTTGGGAGCGGAAGAAAAATTTAAGCATTTCAAGCATGCTCCCATTGACTTCAATGTTAAAAAAAAGTGATAAAAAGCTTAATATTTTAAAAAGTATAAATGGTAGAAAAAAAGTTGAAAAAGAGCACACCTCAGCTAAAAGAGACAAACATTTTGATAGTTGAATGGTTTTAATAGCTGAAAGTATGCAGAAGTTACGCATTACCGAAAAACGTACGGAATAAAATTAAAAATAAATAAAATCGAATAACAATAGTGGGACTGCTAAAGCATTCCCACTAATAAAATTAAAAATAAATAAAATCGAATAACAATAGTGGGACTGCTAAAGCATTCCCACTAACTAGAAAATGCATTTCCTGGGGAAAATGCGTGGGAATGCTGAATTGCTAAAACGGCCCCCAGCAAAATTGCCCCCATCATATTGCCATCAAAACTGTCCCATCATATTGCCACCATCAAAACTGCCCCATCAGAATTGCCACCATCAAAACTGCACCATCATATTGCCACCATCAAAACTGCCCCATCAAAAAATATTTTTTTTTTCAAAAATATTTTTTTTTTTTCAAAAATATTTTTTTTTTTTCAAAAATTATTTTTTTTTTCAAAAATATTTTTTTTTTCAAAAATTTTTTTTTTTCAAAAATTTTTTTTTTCAAAAATGATTTTTTTTTTTCAAAAATAATTTTTTTTTTCAAAAATATTTTTTTTTTCAAAAATAATTTTTTTTTTTTCAAAAATAATTTTTTTTTTCAAAAATATTTTTTTTTTTAAAAATAATTTTTTTTCAAAAATATATTTTTTTTTTCAAAAATAATTTTTTTTTTTTTTTCAAAAATATTTTTTTTTTTTTCAAAAATATTTTTTTTTTTTTTCAAAAATATATTTTTTTTTTCAAAAATAATTGCTGAATAGCTAAATTGCTAAAATGACCGCCATCAAAACTGCCCCATCAGAATTGCCACCATCAAAACTGCCCCATCATATTCCTCTATTATAATCAGTACATGGTGTGTCTGTCCCCTCCCCCCGGGCTCTGTAATTAAAGCTGAGATGCTCCAGCCACCTCCCCCCCCCCTGTGTATAACAGAAGCTTTGGTAACCATGGCAACAAAACACACACAGTACACTCTGATTAATGGCTAAAATTTCCTGAAATGACCTCTAAACAAAAAGCTTTTTCTCAAAAACTGTAAAAGATATCAAACTGAAAAGCTATAGCCAGATAGCTGAATATTTTGTGAACATTTTAAAGTTTGTTTGGTGTCTCTAGGTGAAAGTATGAAGGAGCTGAAACTTTTGGGAGCGGAAGAAAAATTTAAGGATTTCAAGCATGCTCCCATTGACTTCAATGTTAATAAAAAGTGATAAAAAGCTTAATATTTTAAAAAGTATAAATGGTAGAAAAAAAGTTGAAAAAGAGCACACCTCAGCTAAAAGAGACGAACATTTTGATAGTTGAATGGTTTTAATAGCTGAAAGTATGCAGAAGTTACGCATTACCGAAAAACGTACGGAATAAAATTAAAATTAAAAATAATAAATAAAATCGAATAACAATAGTGGGACTGCTAAAGCATTCCCACTAATAAAAAAACGAATAACAATAGTGGGACTGCTAAAGCATTCCCACTAATAATAAAAAAACGAATAACAATAGTGGGACTGCTAAAGCATTCCCACTAATAATAAAAAAACGAATAACAATAGTGGGACTGCTAAAGCATTCCCACTAACTAGAAAATGCATTTCCTGGGGAAAATGCGTGGGAATGCTGAATAGCTAAATTGCTAAAATGGCCGCCATCAAAACTGCCCCGTCATACTGCCATCAAAACTGCCCCATCAGAATTGCCCCATCAAAATTGTCCCCATTAAAACTGCCCCATCATATTGCCACCATCAAAACTGCCCCATCAGAATTGCCCCATCATATTGCCACCATCAAAACTGCCCCCATCAAAACTGCCCCATCATATTGCCACCTTTAAAACTGCTCCATTACAATTGTCCCCATCAAAACTGCCCCATCATATTGCCACCTTTAAAACTGCTCCATTAAAATTGTCCCCATCAAAACTGCCCCATCATATTGCCACCATCAAAACTGCCCCATCAGAATTGCCCTATCAAAACTGCCCATCATATTGCCACCATCAAAACTGCCCCATCAGAATTGTCCCATCAAAACTGCCCCATCATATTGCCACCATCAAAACTGACCCATCATAATTGCCACCAATAAAACTGCCCCATCATAATTAGTGGGAATGCTTTAGCAGTCCCACTATTGTTATTCGATTTTATTTATTTTTAAACTTAATTTTAAACTTAATTTTAATCTTAATTTTATTCCGTACGTTTTTTGGTTCTGCGTAACTTCTGCATACTTTCAGCTATTAAAACCATTCAACTATCAAAATGTTCGTCTCTTTAAGCTGATGTGTGCTCTTTTTCAACTTTTTATCTACCATTTATACTTTTTAAAATATTAAGCTTTTTATCACTTTTTTTAACATTGAAGTCTATGGGAGCATGCTTCAGAAACTTAAAATCTTCTTCCGCTCCCAAAAGTTTCAGCTCCTTCATACTTTCACCTAGAGACACCAAACGAACTTTAAAATGTTCACAAAATATTCAGCTATCTGGCTATATCTTTTCAGTTTGATATCTTTTACAGTTTTTGAGAAAAAGCTTTTTGTTTAGAGGTCATTTCAGGAAATTTTAGCCATTAATCAGAGTGTACTGTTTGTTTTGTTGCCATGGTTACCAAAGCTTCTGTTATACACAGGGGGGAGGTGGCTGGAGCATATCAGCTCTGATTACAGAGGCCGGGGGAGGGGACAGACACACCATGTACTGATTTATAATACAGGAATATGATGGGGCATTTTTGATAGGGCAATTCTGATGGGGCAGTTTTGATGGGGCAACTAGAAAATGCATTTCCTGGGGAAAATGCGTGGGAATGCTGAATAGCTAAATTGCTAAAACGGCCGCCATCAAAACTGCCCCATCATACTGCCCCATCAAAATTGTCCCCATCAAAACTGCCCCATCAGAATTGCCCCATCAAAACTAAAAGTAATTTTTTTTTTCAAAAGTAATTTTTTTTTTCAAAAAGTAATTTTTTTTTTCAAAAATAATTTTTTTTTTTCAAAAATAATTTTTTTTTTTCAAAAATAATTTTTCTTTTCAAAAATATTTTTTTTTTCAAAAATAATTTTTTTTTTCAAAAATGATTTTTTTTTTCAAAAATGATTTTTTTTTCAAAAATATATTTTTTTTTTCAAAAATAATTTTTTTTTTTTTCAAAAATATATATTTTTTTCAAAAATAATTGCTGAATAGCTAAATTGCTAAAACGGCCGCCATCAAAACTGCCCCATCATACTGCCATCAAAACTGCCCCATCAGAATTGCCCCATCAAAATTGTCCCCATTAAAACTGCCCCATCATATTGCCACCATCAAAACTGCCCCATGAGAATTGCTCCATCAAAATTGTCCCATCATATTGCCACCATCAGAATTGCCCCCATCAAAACTGCCCCATCAGAATTACCCTATCAAAACTGCCCCGTCATATTGCCACCATCAAAACTGCCCCATCAGAATTGCCCCACCAAAACTGCCCCATCATATTGCCACCATCAAAACTGCCCCATCAGAATTGCCCCATCAAAACTGCCCCATCAGAATTGCCCCATCAAAACTGCCCCATCAGAATTGCCCCATCAAAACTGCCCCATCATATTCCTCTATTATAAATCAGTACATGGTGTGTCTGTCCCCTCCCCCGGGCTCTGTAATCAAAGCTGAGATGCTCCAGCCACCTTCCCCCCTGTGTATAACAGAAGCTTTGGTAACCATGGCAACAAAACAAACAGTACACTCTGATTAATGGCTAAAATTTCTTGAAATGACCTCTAAACAAAAAGATTTTTCTCAAAAACTGTAAAAGATATCAAACTGAAAAGATATAGCCAGATAGCTGAATATTTTGTGAACATTTTAAAGTTTGTTTGGTGTCTCTAGGTGAAAGTATGAAGGAGCTGAAACTTTTGGGAGCGGAAGAAAAATTTAAGGATTTCAAGCATGCTCCCATTGACTTCAATGTTAAAAAAAGTGATAAAAAGCTTAATATTTTAAAAAGTATAAATGGTAGAAAAAAAGTTGAAAAAGAGCACACCTCAGCTAAAAGAGACAAACATGTTGATAGTTGAATGGTTTTAATAGCTGAAAGTATGCAGAAGTTACGCATTACCGAAAAACGTACGGAACTAGAAAATGCATTTCCTGGGGAAAATGCGTGGGAATGCTGAATAGCTAAATTGCTAAAATGGCCGCCATCAAAACTGCCCCATCATACTGCCATCAAAACTGCCCCATCAGAATTGCCCCATCAAAATTGTCCCCATTAAAACTGCCCCATCATATTGCCACCATCAAAACTGCCCCATCAGAATTGCCCCATCATATTGCCACCATCAAAACTGCCCCATCAGAATTGCCCCATCATATTGCCACCATCAAAACTGCCCCCATCAAAACTGCCCCATCATATTGCCACCTTTAAAACTGCTCCATTAAAATTGTCCCCATCAAAACTGCCCCATCATATTGCCACCTTTAAAACTGCTCCATTAAAATTGTCCCCATCAAAACTGCCCCATCATATTGCCACCATCAAAACTGCCCCATCAGAATTGCCCTATCAAAACTGCCCATCATATTGCCACCATCAAAACTGCCCCATCAGAATTGTCCCATCAAAACAGCCCCATCATATTGCCACCATCAAAACTGACCCATCATAATTGCCACCAATAAAACTGCCCCATCATAATTGCCCCATCAAAACTGCCCCATCAGAATTGCCCCATCAAAACTGCCCCATTAGAATTGCCCTATCAAAACTGCCCCATCATATTCCTCTATTATAAATCAGTACATGGTGTGTCTGTCCCCTCCCCCGGGCTCTGTAATCAGAGCTGAGATGCTCCAGCCACCTCCCCCCCCCCCCCTGTGTATAACAGAAGCTTTGGTAACCATGGCAACAAAACAAACACAGTACACTCTGATTAAAGGCTAAAATTTCCTGAAATGACCTCTAAACAAAAAGCTTTTTCTCAAAAACTGTAAAAGATATCAAACTGAAAAGATATAGCCAGATAGCTGAATATTTTGTGAACATTTTAAAGTTTGTTTGGTGTCTCGAGGTGAAAGTATGAAGGAGCTGAAACTTTTGGGAGCGGAAGAAGAATTTAAGGATTTCAAGCATGCTCCCATTGACTTCAATGTTAAAAAAAAGTGTTAAAAAGCTTAATATTTTAAAAAGTATAAATGGTAAAAAAAAAGTTGAAAAAGAGCACACATCAGCTAAAAGAGACGAACATTTTAATAGTTGAATGGTTTTAATAGCTGAAAGTATGCAGAAGTTACGCAGAACCAAAAAACGTACGGAATAATAAGAACTAGAAAATGCATTTCCTGGGGAAAATGCGTGGGAATGCTGAATAGCTAAATTGCTAAAATGGCCACCATCAAAACTGCCCCATCATACTGCCATCAAAACTGCCCCATCATACTGCCATCAAAACTGCCCCATCATATTGCCATCAAAATTGTCCCATCATATTGCCACCATCAGAATTGCCCCATCAAAACTGCCCCATCATATTGCCACCATCAAAACTGCCCCCATAATATTGCCATCTAAACTGCCCCATTAGAATTGCCCCATCAAAATTGTCCCCATCAAAACTGCCCCATCAGAATTGCCCCATCAAAACTAAAAGTAATTTTTTTTTCAAAAATAATTTTTTTTTCAAAAATGATTTTTTTTTTCAAAAATATATATATATATATATATTTTTCAAAAATATTTTTTTTTTTTTCAAAAATAATTTTTTTTTTCAAAAATAGTTTTTTTTTTCAAAAATATTTTTTTTTTCAAAAATGATTTTTTTTTTTTCAAAAATAATTTTTTTTTTTTCAAAAATATTTTTTTTTCAAAAGTAATTTTTTTTTTCAAAAATGATTTTTTTTTTCAAAAATAATTTTTTTTTAAAAAATAATTTTTTTTTTCAAAAATAATTTTTTTTTTTCAAAAATAATTTTTTTTTTCAAAAATAATTTTTTTTTTTCAAAAATAATTTTTTTTTTTTTCAAAAATAATTTTTTTTTTTTCAAAAATAATTTTTTTTTTTCAAAAATAATTTTTTTTTCAGAAATAATTTTTTTTTTCAAAAATATTTTTTTTTCCAAAATTTTTTTTTTTTTTCAAAAATAATTTTTTTTTTTTCTAAAATATTTTTTTTTTCAAAAATGATTTTTTTTTTTCAAAAATAATTTTTTTTTTTTCAAAAATATTTTTTTTTTCAAAAATATTTTTTTTTTTTCAAAAATATTTTTTTTTTCAAAAATAATTGCTGAATAGCTAAATTGCTAAAACGACCGCCATCAAAACTGCCCCATCATACTGCCATCAAAATTGTCCCCCATCAAAATTGTCCCCATTAAAACTTCCCCATCATATTGCCACCATCAAAACTGCCCCCATCAAAACTGCCCCATCATATTGCCACCTTTAAAACTGCTCCATAAAAATTGTCCCCATCAAAACTGCCCCATCATATTGCCATCAAAACTGCCCCATCAGAATTATCCCATCAAAACTGCCCCATCATATTGCCACCATCAAAACTGCCCCATCAGAATTGCCCCATTAAAACTGCCCCATCATATTGCCACCATCAAAACTGCCCCCATCATATTGCCACCATCAAAACTGCCCCCATCATATTGCCACCATCAAAACTGCCCCCATCAAAACTGCCCCATCATATTGCCACCTTTAAAACTGCTCCATAAAAATTGTCCCCATAAAAACTGCCCCATCATATTGCCACCATCAAAACTGCCCCATCAGAATTATCCCATCAAAACTGCCCCATCATATTGCCACCATCAAAACTGCCCCATCAGAATTGCCCCATCAAAACTGCCCCATCATATTGCCCCCATCAAAACTGCCCCCATCATATTGCCACCATCAAAACTGCCCCCATCATATTGCCACCATCAAAACTGCCACCATCAAAACTGCCCCATCATATTGCCACCTTTAAAACTGCTCCATTAAAATTGCCACCATCAAAACTGCCCCATCATATTGCCACCATCAAAACTGCCCCATCAGAATTATTCCATCAAAACTGCCCCATCATATTGCCACCATCAAAACTGACCCATCATAATTGCCACCAATAAAACTGCCCCATCATAATTGCCCCATCAAAACTGCCCCATCAGAATTGCCCCATCAAAACTGCCCCATTAGAATTGCCCTATCAAAACTGCCCCATCATATTCCTCTATTATAAATCAGTACATGGTGTGTCTGTCCCCTCCCCCGGGCTCTGTAATCAGAGCTGAGATGCTCCAGCCACCTCCCCCCCTGTGTATAACCAGCTATAGCCAGATAGCTGAATATTTTGTGAACATTTTAAAGTTTGTTTGGTGTCTCTAGGTGAAAGTATGAAGGAGCTGAAACTTTTGGGAGCGGAAGAAAAATTTAAGGATTTCAAGCATGCTCCCATTGACTTCAATGTTTAAAAGAAGTGATAAAAAGCTTAATATTTTAAAAAGTATAAATGGTAGAAAAAAAGTTGAAAAAGAGCACACCTCAGCTAAAAGAGACGAACATTTTGATAGTTGAATGGTTTTAATAGCTGAAAGTATGCAGAAGTTACGCATTACCGAAAAACGTACGGAATAAGAAGAAAAGTAATAAAAAAACGAATAACAATAGTGGGACTGCTAAAGCAGTCCCACTAATAAAATTAAAAATAAATAAAATCGAATAACAATAGTGGGACTGCTAAAGCATTCCCACTAACTAGAAAATGCATTTCCTGGGGAAAATGCGTGGGAATGCTGAATTGCTAAAACGGCCCCCAGCAAAATTGCCCCCATCATATTGCCATCAAAACTGTCCCATCATATTGCCACCATCAAAACTGCCCCATCAGAATTGCCACCATCAAAACTGCACCATCATATTGCCACCATCAAAACTGCCCCATCAAAAAATATTTTTTTTTTTCAAAAATATTTTTTTTTTTTCAAAAATATTTTTTTTTTTTCAAAAATTATTTTTTTTTTCAAAAATATTTTTTTTTTCAAAAAATTTTTTTTTTTTCAAAAATTTTTTTTTTCAAAAATGATTTTTTTTTTTCAAAAATAATTTTTTTTTTCAAAAATATTTTTTTTTTCAAAAATAATTTTTTTTTTTTTCAAAAATAATTTTTTTTTTCAAAAATATTTTTTTTTTAAAAATAATTTTTTTTCAAAAATATTTTTTTTTTTTCAAAAATAATTTTTTTTTTTTTTCAAAAATATTTTTTTTTTTTCAAAAATATTTTTTTTTTTTCAAAAATATTTTTTTTTTTTTTCAAAAATATATTTTTTTTTTCAAAAATAATTGCTGAATAGCTAAATTGCTAAAATGACCGCCATCAAAACTGCCCCATCAGAATTGCCACCATCAAAACTGCCCCATCATATTCCTCTATTATAATCAGTACATGGTGTGTCTGTCCCCTCCCCCCGGGCTCTGTAATTAAAGCTGAGATGCTCCAGCCACCTCCCCCCCCCTGTGTATAACAGAAGCTTTGGTAACCATGGCAACAAAACACACACAGTACACTCTGATTAATGGCTAAAATTTCCTGAAATGACCTCTAAACAAAAAGCTTTTTCTCAAAAACTGTAAAAGATATCAAACTGAAAAGCTATAGCCAGATAGCTGAATATTTTGTGAACATTTTAAAGTTTGTTTGGTGTCTCTAGGTGAAAGTATGAAGGAGCTGAAACTTTTGGGAGCGGAAGAAAAATTTAAGGATTTCAAGCATGCTCCCATTGACTTCAATGTTAATAAAAAGTGATAAAAAGCTTAATATTTTAAAAAGTATAAATGGTAGAAAAAAAGTTGAAAAAGAGCACACCTCAGCTAAAAGAGACGAACATTTTGATAGTTGAATGGTTTTAATAGCTGAAAGTATGCAGAAGTTACGCATTACCGAAAAACGTACGGAATAAAATTAAAATTAAAAATAATAAATAAAATCGAATAACAATAGTGGGACTGCTAAAGCATTCCCACTAATAAAAAAACGAATAACAATAGTGGGACTGCTAAAGCATTCCCACTAATAATAAAAAAACGAATAACAATAGTGGGACTGCTAAAGCATTCCCACTAATAATAAAAAAACGAATAACAATAGTGGGACTGCTAAAGCATTCCCACTAACTAGAAAATGCATTTCCTGGGGAAAATGCGTGGGAATGCTGAATAGCTAAATTGCTAAAATGGCCGCCATCAAAACTGCCCCGTCATACTGCCATCAAAACTGCCCCATCAGAATTGCCCCATCAAAATTGTCCCCATTAAAACTGCCCCATCATATTGCCACCATCAAAACTGCCCCATCAGAATTGCCCCATCATATTGCCACCATCAAAACTGCCCCCATCAAAACTGCCCCATCATATTGCCACCTTTAAAACTGCTCCATTACAATTGTCCCCATCAAAACTGCCCCATCATATTGCCACCTTTAAAACTGCTCCATTAAAATTGTCCCCATCAAAACTGCCCCATCATATTGCCACCATCAAAACTGCCCCATCAGAATTGCCCTATCAAAACTGCCCATCATATTGCCACCATCAAAACTGCCCCATCAGAATTGTCCCATCAAAACTGCCCCATCATATTGCCACCATCAAAACTGACCCATCATAATTGCCACCAATAAAACTGCCCCATCATAATTAGTGGGAATGCTTTAGCAGTCCCACTATTGTTATTCGATTTTATTTATTTTTAAACTTAATTTTAAACTTAATTTTAATCTTAATTTTATTCCGTACGTTTTTTGGTTCTGCGTAACTTCTGCATACTTTCAGCTATTAAAACCATTCAACTATCAAAATGTTCGTCTCTTTAAGCTGATGTGTGCTCTTTTTCAACTTTTTATCTACCATTTATACTTTTTAAAATATTAAGCTTTTTATCACTTTTTTTAACATTGAAGTCTATGGGAGCATGCTTCAGAAACTTAAAATCTTCTTCCGCTCCCAAAAGTTTCAGCTCCTTCATACTTTCACCTAGAGACACCAAACGAACTTTAAAATGTTCACAAAATATTCAGCTATCTGGCTATATCTTTTCAGTTTGATATCTTTTACAGTTTTTGAGAAAAAGCTTTTTGTTTAGAGGTCATTTCAGGAAATTTTATCCATTAATCAGAGTGTACTGTTTGTTTTGTTGCCATGGTTACCAAAGCTTCTGTTATACACAGGGGGGAGGTGGCTGGAGCATATCAGCTCTGATTACAGAGGCCGGGGGAGGGGACAGACACACCATGTACTGATTTATAATACAGGAATATGATGGGGCATTTTTGATAGGGCAATTCTGATGGGGCAGTTTTGATGGGGCAACTAGAAAATGCATTTCCTGGGGAAAATGCGTGGGAATGCTGAATAGCTAAATTGCTAAAACGGCCGCCATCAAAACTGCCCCATCATACTGCCCCATCAAAATTGTCCCCATCAAAACTGCCCCATCAGAATTGCCCCATCAAAACTAAAAGTAATTTTTTTTTTCAAAAGTAATTTTTTTTTTCAAAAAGTAATTTTTTTTTTCAAAAATAATTTTTTTTTTTCAAAAATAATTTTTTTTTTCAAAAATAATTTTTCTTTTCAAAAATATTTTTTTTTTCAAAAATAATTTTTTTTTTCAAAAATGATTTTTTTTTTCAAAAATGATTTTTTTTTCAAAAATATATTTTTTTTTCAAAAATAATTTTTTTTTTTTTCAAAAATATATTTTTTTTTCAAAAATAATTGCTGAATAGCTAAATTGCTAAAACGGCCGCCATCAAAACTGCCCCATCATACTGCCATCAAAACTGCCCCATCAGAATTGCCCCATCAAAATTGTCCCCATTAAAACTGCCCCATCATATTGCCACCATCAAAACTGCCCCATGAGAATTGCTCCATCAAAATTGTCCCATCATATTGCCACCATCAGAATTGCCCCCATCAAAACTGCCCCATCAGAATTACCCTATCAAAACTGCCCCGTCATATTGCCACCATCAAAACTGCCCCATCAGAATTGTCCCACCAAAACTGCCCCATCATATTGCCACCATCAAAACTGCCCCATCAGAATTGCCCCATCAAAACTGCCCCATCAGAATTGCCCCATCAAAACTGCCCCATCAGAATTGCCCCATCAAAACTGCCCCATCATATTCCTCTATTATAAATCAGTACATGGTGTGTCTGTCCCCTCCCCCGGGCTCTGTAATCAAAGCTGAGATGCTCCAGCCACCTTCCCCCCTGTGTATAACAGAAGCTTTGGTAACCATGGCAACAAAACAAACAGTACACTCTGATTAATGGCTAAAATTTCTTGAAATGACCTCTAAACAAAAAGATTTTTCTCAAAAACTGTAAAAGATATCAAACTGAAAAGATATAGCCAGATAGCTGAATATTTTGTGAACATTTTAAAGTTTGTTTGGTGTCTCTAGGTGAAAGTATGAAGGAGCTGAAACTTTTGGGAGCGGAAGAAAAATTTAAGGATTTCAAGCATGCTCCCATTGACTTCAATGTTAAAAAAAGTGATAAAAAGCTTAATATTTTAAAAAGTATAAATGGTAGAAAAAAAGTTGAAAAAGAGCACACCTCAGCTAAAAGAGACAAACATGTTGATAGTTGAATGGTTTTAATAGCTGAAAGTATGCAGAAGTTACGCATTACCGAAAAACGTACGGAACTAGAAAATGCATTTCCTGGGGAAAATGCGTGGGAATGCTGAATAGCTAAATTGCTAAAATGGCCGCCATCAAAACTGCCCCATCATACTGCCATCAAAACTGCCCCATCAGAATTGCCCCATCAAAATTGTCCCCATTAAAACTGCCCCATCATATTGCCACCATCAAAACTGCCCCATCAGAATTGCCCCATCATATTGCCACCATCAAAACTGCCCCATCAGAATTGCCCCATCATATTGCCACCATCAAAACTGCCCCCATCAAAACTGCCCCATCATATTGCCACCTTTAAAACTGCTCCATTAAAATTGTCCCCATCAAAACTGCCCCATCATATTGCCACCTTTAAAACTGCTCCATTAAAATTGTCCCCATCAAAACTGCCCCATCATATTGCCACCATCAAAACTGCACCATCAGAATTGCCCTATCAAAACTGCCCATCATATTGCCACCATCAAAACTGCCCCATCAGAATTGTCCCATCAAAACTGCCCCATCATATTGCCACCATCAAAACTGACCCATCATAATTGCCACCAATAAAACTGCCCCATCATAATTGCCCCATCAAAACTGCCCCATCAGAATTGCCCCATCAAAACTGCCCCATTAGAATTGCCCTATCAAAACTGCCCCATCATATTCCTCTATTATAAATCAGTACATGGTGTGTCTGTCCCCTCCCCCGGGCTCTGTAATCAGAGCTGAGATGCTCCAGCCACCTCCCCCCCCCCCTGTGTATAACAGAAGCTTTGGTAACCATGGCAACAAAACAAACACAGTACACTCTGATTAAAGGCTAAAATTTCCTGAAATGACCTCTAAACAAAAAGCTTTTTCTCAAAAACTGTAAAAGATATCAAACTGAAAAGATATAGCCAGATAGCTGAATATTTTGTGAACATTTTAAAGTTTGTTTGGTGTCTCGAGGTGAAAGTATGAAGGAGCTGAAACTTTTGGGAGCGGAAGAAGAATTTAAGGATTTCAAGCATGCTCCCATTGACTTCAATGTTAAAAAAAAGTGTTAAAAAGCTTAATATTTTAAAAAGTATAAATGGTAAAAAAAAAGTTGAAAAAGAGCACACATCAGCTAAAAGAGACGAACATTTTAATAGTTGAATGGTTTTAATAGCTGAAAGTATGCAGAAGTTACGCAGAACCAAAAAACGTACGGAATAATAAGAACTAGAAAATGCATTTCCTGGGGAAAATGCGTGGGAATGCTGAATAGCTAAATTGCTAAAATGGCCACCATCAAAACTGCCCCATCATACTGCCATCAAAACTGCCTCATCATACTGCCATCAAAACTGCCCCATCATATTGCCATCAAAATTGTCCCATCATATTGCCACCATCAGAATTGCCCCATCAAAACTGCCCCATCATATTGCCACCATCAAAACTGCCCCCATAATATTGCCATCTAAACTGCCCCATTAGAATTGCCCCATCAAAATTGTCCCCATCAAAACTGCCCCATCAGAATTGCCCCATCAAAACTAAAAGTAATTTTTTTTTCAAAAATAATTTTTTTTTCAAAAATGATTTTTTTTTTCAAAAATATATATATATATATATATTTTTCAAAAATATTTTTTTTTTTTTCAAAAATAATTTTTTTTTTCAAAAATAGTTTTTTTTTTCAAAAATATTTTTTTTTTCAAAAATGATTTTTTTTTTTTCAAAAATAATTTTTTTTTTTCAAAAATATTTTTTTTTCAAAAGTAATTTTTTTTTTCAAAAATGATTTTTTTTTTCAAAAATAATTTTTTTTTAAAAAATAATTTTTTTTTTCCAAAAATAATTTTTTTTTTCAAAAATAATTTTTTTTTTTCAAAAATAATTTTTTTTTTTTCAAAAATAATTTTTTTTTTTTCAAAAATAATTTTTTTTTTTCAAAAATAATTTTTTTTTCAGAAATAATTTTTTTTTTCAAAAATATTTTTTTTTCCAAAATTTTTTTTTTTTTTCAAAAATAATTTTTTTTTTTCTAAAATATTTTTTTTTTCAAAAATGATTTTTTTTTTTTCAAAAATAATTTTTTTTTTTTCAAAAATATATTTTTTTTCAAAAATATTTTTTTTTTTTCAAAAATATTTTTTTTTTCAAAAATAATTGCTGAATAGCTAAATTGCTAAAACGACCGCCATCAAAACTGCCCCATCATACTGCCATCAAAATTGTCCCCCATCAAAATTGTCCCCATTAAAACTTCCCCATCATATTGCCACCATCAAAACTGCCCCCATCAAAACTGCCCCATCATATTGCCACCTTTAAAACTGCTCCATAAAAATTGTCCCCATCAAAACTGCCCCATCATATTGCCATCAAAACTGCCCCATCAGAATTATCCCATCAAAACTGCCCCATCATATTGCCACCATCAAAACTGCCCCATCAGAATTGCCCCATTAAAACTGCCCCATCATATTGCCACCATCAAAACTGCCCCCATCATATTGCCACCATCAAAACTGCCCCCATCATATTGCCACCATCAAAACTGCCCCCATCAAAACTGCCCCATCATATTGCCACCTTTAAAACTGCTCCATAAAAATTGTCCCCATAAAAACTGCCCCATCATATTGCCACCATCAAAACTGCCCCATCAGAATTATCCCATCAAAACTGCCCCATCATATTGCCACCATCAAAACTGCCCCATCAGAATTGCCCCATCAAAACTGCCCCATCATATTGCCCCCATCAAAACTGCCCCCATCATATTGCCACCATCAAAACTGCCCCCATCATATTGCCACCATCAAAACTGCCACCATCAAAACTGCCCCATCATATTGCCACCTTTAAAACTGCTCCATTAAAATTGCCACCATCAAAACTGCCCCATCATATTGCCACCATCAAAACTGCCCCATCAGAATTATTCCATCAAAACTGCCCCATCATATTGCCACCATCAAAACTGACCCATCATAATTGCCACCAATAAAACTGCCCCATCATAATTGCCCCATCAAAACTGCCCCATCAGAATTGCCCCATCAAAACTGCCCCATTAGAATTGCCCTATCAAAACTGCCCCATCATATTCCTCTATTATAAATCAGTACATGGTGTGTCTGTCCCCTCCCCCGGGCTCTGTAATCAGAGCTGAGATGCTCCAGCCACCTCCCCCCCTGTGTATAACCAGCTATAGCCAGATAGCTGAATATTTTGTGAACATTTTAAAGTTTGTTTGGTGTCTCTAGGTGAAAGTATGAAGGAGCTGAAACTTTTGGGAGCGGAAGAAAAATTTAAGGATTTCAAGCATGCTCCCATTGACTTCAATGTTTAAAAGAAGTGATAAAAAGCTTAATATTTTAAAAAGTATAAATGGTAGAAAAAAAGTTGAAAAAGAGCACACCTCAGCTAAAAGAGACGAACATTTTGATAGTTGAATGGTTTTAATAGCTGAAAGTATGCAGAAGTTACGCATTACCGAAAAACGTACGGAATAAGAAGAAAAGTAATAAAAAAACGAATAACAATAGTGGGACTGCTAAAGCAGTCCCACTAATAAAATTAAAAATAAATAAAATCGAATAACAATAGTGGGACTGCTAAAGCATTCCCACTAACTAGAAAATGCATTTCCTGGGGAAAATGCGTGGGAATGCTGAATTGCTAAAACGGCCCCCAGCAAAATTGCCCCCATCATATTGCCATCAAAACTGTCCCATCATATTGCCACCATCAAAACTGCCCCATCAGAATTGCCACCATCAAAACTGCACCATCATATTGCCACCATCAAAACTGCCCCATCAAAAAATATTTTTTTTTTTCAAAAATATTTTTTTTTTTTCAAAAATATTTTTTTTTTTTCAAAAATTATTTTTTTTTTCAAAAATATTTTTTTTTTCAAAAAATTTTTTTTTTTTCAAAAATTTTTTTTTTCAAAAATGATTTTTTTTTTTCAAAAATAATTTTTTTTTTCAAAAATATTTTTTTTTTCAAAAATAATTTTTTTTTTTTCAAAAATAATTTTTTTTTTCAAAAATATTTTTTTTTTAAAAAATAATTTTTTTTCAAAAATATTTTTTTTTTTTCAAAAATAATTTTTTTTTTTTTTCAAAAATATTTTTTTTTTTTTCAAAAATATTTTTTTTTTTTTCAAAAATATTTTTTTTTTTTTTCAAAAATATATTTTTTTTTTCAAAAATAATTGCTGAATAGCTAAATTGCTAAAATGACCGCCATCAAAACTGCCCCATCAGAATTGCCACCATCAAAACTGCCCCATCATATTCCTCTATTATAATCAGTACATGGTGTGTCTGTCCCCTCCCCCCGGGCTCTGTAATTAAAGCTGAGATGCTCCAGCCACCTCCCCCCCCCCTGTGTATAACAGAAGCTTTGGTAACCATGGCAACAAAACACACACAGTACACTCTGATTAATGGCTAAAATTTCCTGAAATGACCTCTAAACAAAAAGCTTTTTCTCAAAAACTGTAAAAGATATCAAACTGAAAAGCTATAGCCAGATAGCTGAATATTTTGTGAACATTTTAAAGTTTGTTTGGTGTCTCTAGGTGAAAGTATGAAGGAGCTGAAACTTTTGGGAGCGGAAGAAAAATTTAAGGATTTCAAGCATGCTCCCATTGACTTCAATGTTAATAAAAAGTGATAAAAAGCTTAATATTTTAAAAAGTATAAATGGTAGAAAAAAAGTTGAAAAAGAGCACACCTCAGCTAAAAGAGACGAACATTTTGATAGTTGAATGGTTTTAATAGCTGAAAGTATGCAGAAGTTACGCATTACCGAAAAACGTACGGAATAAAATTAAAATTAAAAATAATAAATAAAATCGAATAACAATAGTGGGACTGCTAAAGCATTCCCACTAATAAAAAAACGAATAACAATAGTGGGACTGCTAAAGCATTCCCACTAATAATAAAAAAACGAATAACAATAGTGGGACTGCTAAAGCATTCCCACTAATAATAAAAAAACGAATAACAATAGTGGGACTGCTAAAGCATTCCCACTAACTAGAAAATGCATTTCCTGGGGAAAATGCGTGGGAATGCTGAATAGCTAAATTGCTAAAATGGCCGCCATCAAAACTGCCCCGTCATACTGCCATCAAAACTGCCCCATCAGAATTGCCCCATCAAAATTGTCCCCATTAAAACTGCCCCATCATATTGCCACCATCAAAACTGCCCCATCAGAATTGCCCCATCATATTGCCACCATCAAAACTGCCCCCATCAAAACTGCCCCATCATATTGCCACCTTTAAAACTGCTCCATTACAATTGTCCCCATCAAAACTGCCCCATCATATTGCCACCTTTAAAACTGCTCCATTAAAATTGTCCCCATCAAAACTGCCCCATCATATTGCCACCATCAAAACTGCCCCATCAGAATTGCCCTATCAAAACTGCCCATCATATTGCCACCATCAAAACTGCCCCATCAGAATTGTCCCATCAAAACTGCCCCATCATATTGCCACCATCAAAACTGACCCATCATAATTGCCACCAATAAAACTGCCCCATCATAATTAGTGGGAATGCTTTAGCAGTCCCACTATTGTTATTCGATTTTATTTATTTTTAAACTTAATTTTAAACTTAATTTTAATCTTAATTTTATTCCGTACGTTTTTTGGTTCTGCGTAACTTCTGCATACTTTCAGCTATTAAAACCATTCAACTATCAAAATGTTCGTCTCTTTAAGCTGATGTGTGCTCTTTTTCAACTTTTTATCTACCATTTATACTTTTTAAAATATTAAGCTTTTTATCACTTTTTTTAACATTGAAGTCTATGGGAGCATGCTTCAGAAACTTAAAATCTTCTTCCGCTCCCAAAAGTTTCAGCTCCTTCATACTTTCACCTAGAGACACCAAACGAACTTTAAAATGTTCACAAAATATTCAGCTATCTGGCTATATCTTTTCAGTTTGATATCTTTTACAGTTTTTGAGAAAAAGCTTTTTGTTTAGAGGTCATTTCAGGAAATTTTATCCATTAATCAGAGTGTACTGTTTGTTTTGTTGCCATGGTTACCAAAGCTTCTGTTATACACAGGGGGGAGGTGGCTGGAGCATATCAGCTCTGATTACAGAGGCCGGGGGAGGGGACAGACACACCATGTACTGATTTATAATACAGGAATATGATGGGGCATTTTTGATAGGGCAATTCTGATGGGGCAGTTTTGATGGGGCAACTAGAAAATGCATTTCCTGGGGAAAATGCGTGGGAATGCTGAATAGCTAAATTGCTAAAACGGCCGCCATCAAAACTGCCCCATCATACTGCCCCATCAAAATTGTCCCCATCAAAACTGCCCCATCAGAATTGCCCCATCAAAACTAAAAGTAATTTTTTTTTTCAAAAGTAATTTTTTTTTTCAAAAAGTAATTTTTTTTTTCAAAAATAATTTTTTTTTTTCAAAAATAATTTTTTTTTTTCAAAAATAATTTTTCTTTTCAAAAATATTTTTTTTTTCAAAAATAATTTTTTTTTTCAAAAATGATTTTTTTTTTCAAAAATGATTTTTTTTTCAAAAATATATTTTTTTTTCAAAAATAATTTTTTTTTTTTTCAAAAATATATTTTTTTTTCAAAAATAATTGCTGAATAGCTAAATTGCTAAAACGGCCGCCATCAAAACTGCCCCATCATACTGCCATCAAAACTGCCCCATCAGAATTGCCCCATCAAAATTGTCCCCATTAAAACTGCCCCATCATATTGCCACCATCAAAACTGCCCCATGAGAATTGCTCCATCAAAATTGTCCCATCATATTGCCACCATCAGAATTGCCCCCATCAAAACTGCCCCATCAGAATTACCCTATCAAAACTGCCCCGTCATATTGCCACCATCAAAACTGCCCCATCAGAATTGTCCCACCAAAACTGCCCCATCATATTGCCACCATCAAAACTGCCCCATCAGAATTGCCCCATCAAAACTGCCCCATCAGAATTGCCCCATCAAAACTGCCCCATCAGAATTGCCCCATCAAAACTGCCCCATCATATTCCTCTATTATAAATCAGTACATGGTGTGTCTGTCCCCTCCCCCGGGCTCTGTAATCAAAGCTGAGATGCTCCAGCCACCTTCCCCCCTGTGTATAACAGAAGCTTTGGTAACCATGGCAACAAAACAAACAGTACACTCTGATTAATGGCTAAAATTTCTTGAAATGACCTCTAAACAAAAAGATTTTTCTCAAAAACTGTAAAAGATATCAAACTGAAAAGATATAGCCAGATAGCTGAATATTTTGTGAACATTTTAAAGTTTGTTTGGTGTCTCTAGGTGAAAGTATGAAGGAGCTGAAACTTTTGGGAGCGGAAGAAAAATTTAAGGATTTCAAGCATGCTCCCATTGACTTCAATGTTAAAAAAAGTGATAAAAAGCTTAATATTTTAAAAAGTATAAATGGTAGAAAAAAAGTTGAAAAAGAGCACACCTCAGCTAAAAGAGACAAACATGTTGATAGTTGAATGGTTTTAATAGCTGAAAGTATGCAGAAGTTACGCATTACCGAAAAACGTACGGAACTAGAAAATGCATTTCCTGGGGAAAATGCGTGGGAATGCTGAATAGCTAAATTGCTAAAATGGCCGCCATCAAAACTGCCCCATCATACTGCCATCAAAACTGCCCCATCAGAATTGCCCCATCAAAATTGTCCCCATTAAAACTGCCCCATCATATTGCCACCATCAAAACTGCCCCATCAGAATTGCCCCATCATATTGCCACCATCAAAACTGCCCCATCAGAATTGCCCCATCATATTGCCACCATCAAAACTGCCCCCATCAAAACTGCCCCATCATATTGCCACCTTTAAAACTGCTCCATTAAAATTGTCCCCATCAAAACTGCCCCATCATATTGCCACCTTTAAAACTGCTCCATTAAAATTGTCCCCATCAAAACTGCCCCATCATATTGCCACCATCAAAACTGCCCCATCAGAATTGCCCTATCAAAACTGCCCATCATATTGCCACCATCAAAACTGCCCCATCAGAATTGTCCCATCAAAACTGCCCCATCATATTGCCACCATCAAAACTGACCCATCATAATTGCCACCAATAAAACTGCCCCATCATAATTGCCCCATCAAAACTGCCCCATCAGAATTGCCCCATCAAAACTGCCCCATTAGAATTGCCCTATCAAAACTGCCCCATCATATTCCTCTATTATAAATCAGTACATGGTGTGTCTGTCCCCTCCCCCGGGCTCTGTAATCAGAGCTGAGATGCTCCAGCCACCTCCCCCCCCCTGTGTATAACAGAAGCTTTGGTAACCATGGCAACAAAACAAACACAGTACACTCTGATTAAAGGCTAAAATTTCCTGAAATGACCTCTAAACAAAAAGCTTTTTCTCAAAAACTGTAAAAGATATCAAACTGAAAAGATATAGCCAGATAGCTGAATATTTTGTGAACATTTTAAAGTTTGTTTGGTGTCTCGAGGTGAAAGTATGAAGGAGCTGAAACTTTTGGGAGCGGAAGAAGAATTTAAGGATTTCAAGCATGCTCCCATTGACTTCAATGTTAAAAAAAAGTGTTAAAAAGCTTAATATTTTAAAAAGTATAAATGGTAAAAAAAAAGTTGAAAAAGAGCACACATCAGCTAAAAGAGACGAACATTTTAATAGTTGAATGGTTTTAATAGCTGAAAGTATGCAGAAGTTACGCAGAACCAAAAAACGTACGGAATAATAAGAACTAGAAAATGCATTTCCTGGGGAAAATGCGTGGGAATGCTGAATAGCTAAATTGCTAAAATGGCCACCATCAAAACTGCCCCATCATACTGCCATCAAAACTGCCCCATCATACTGCCATCAAAACTGCCCCATCATATTGCCATCAAAATTGTCCCATCATATTGCCACCATCAGAATTGCCCCATCAAAACTGCCCCATCATATTGCCACCATCAAAACTGCCCCCATAATATTGCCATCTAAACTGCCCCATTAGAATTGCCCCATCAAAATTGTCCCCATCAAAACTGCCCCATCAGAATTGCCCCATCAAAACTAAAAGTAATTTTTTTTTCAAAAATAATTTTTTTTTCAAAAATGATTTTTTTTTCAAAAATATATATATATATATTTTTTTTTCAAAAATATATTTTTTTTTTTCAAAAATAATTTTTTTTTTCAAAAATAGTTTTTTTTTTCAAAAATATTTTTTTTTTCAAAAATGATTTTTTTTTTTTCAAAAATAATTTTTTTTTTCAAAAATATTTTTTTTTCAAAAGTAATTTTTTTTTTCAAAAATGATTTTTTTTTTCAAAAATAATTTTTTTTTAAAAAATAATTTTTTTTTTCAAAAATAATTTTTTTTTTTCAAAAATAATTTTTTTTTTCAAAAATAATTTTTTTTTTCAAAAATAATTTTTTTTTTTTTCAAAAATAATTTTTTTTTTTTCAAAAATAATTTTTTTTTCAGAAATAATTTTTTTTTTCAAAAATATTTTTTTTTCCAAAATTTTTTTTTTTTTTCAAAAATAATTTTTTTTTTTTCTAAAATATTTTTTTTTTCAAAAATGATTTTTTTTTTTCAAAAATAATTTTTTTTTTTCAAAAATATTTTTTTTTTCAAAAATATTTTTTTTTTTCAAAAATATTTTTTTTTTCAAAAATAATTGCTGAATAGCTAAATTGCTAAAACGACCGCCATCAAAACTGCCCCATCATACTGCCATCAAAATTGTCCCCCATCAAAATTGTCCCCATTAAAACTTCCCCATCATATTGCCACCATCAAAACTGCCCCCATCAAAACTGCCCCATCATATTGCCACCTTTAAAACTGCTCCATAAAAATTGTCCCCATCAAAACTGCCCCATCATATTGCCATCAAAACTGCCCCATCAGAATTATCCCATCAAAACTGCCCCATCATATTGCCACCATCAAAACTGCCCCATCAGAATTGCCCCATCAAAACTGCCCCATCATATTGCCACCATCAAAACTGCCCCCATCATATTGCCACCATCAAAACTGCCCCCATCATATTGCCACCATCAAAACTGCCCCCATCAAAACTGCCCCATCATATTGCCACCTTTAAAACTGCTCCATAAAAATTGTCCCCATAAAAACTGCCCCATCATATTGCCACCATCAAAACTGCCCCATCAGAATTATCCCATCAAAACTGCCCCATCATATTGCCACCATCAAAACTGCCCCATCAGAATTGCCCCATCAAAACTGCCCCATCATATTGCCCCCATCAAAACTGCCCCCATCATATTGCCACCATCAAAACTGCCCCCATCATATTGCCACCATCAAAACTGCCACCATCAAAACTGCCCCATCATATTGCCACCTTTAAAACTGCTCCATTAAAATTGCCACCATCAAAACTGCCCCATCATATTGCCACCATCAAAACTGCCCCATCAGAATTATTCCATCAAAACTGCCCCATCATATTGCCACCATCAAAACTGACCCATCATAATTGCCACCAATAAAACTGCCCCATCATAATTGCCCCATCAAAACTGCCCCATCAGAATTGCCCCATCAAAACTGCCCCATTAGAATTGCCCTATCAAAACTGCCCCATCATATTCCTCTATTATAAATCAGTACATGGTGTGTCTGTCCCCTCCCCCGGGCTCTGTAATCAGAGCTGAGATGCTCCAGCCACCTCCCCCCCTGTGTATAACCAGCTATAGCCAGATAGCTGAATATTTTGTGAACATTTTAAAGTTTGTTTGGTGTCTCTAGGTGAAAGTATGAAGGAGCTGAAACTTTTGGGAGCGGAAGAAAAATTTAAGGATTTCAAGCATGCTCCCATTGACTTCAATGTTTAAAAAAAGTGATAAAAAGCTTAATATTTTAAAAAGTATAAATGGTAGAAAAAAAGTTGAAAAAGAGCACACCTCAGCTAAAAGAGACGAACATTTTGATAGTTGAATGGTTTTAATAGCTGAAAGTATGCAGAAGTTACGCATTACCGAAAAACGTACGGAATAAGAAGAAAAGTAATAAAAAAACGAATAACAATAGTGGGACTGCTAAAGCAGTCCCACTAATAAAAAAACGAACTAGAAAATGCATTTCCTGGGGAAAATGCGTGGGAATGCTGAATTGCTAAAACGGCCCCCAGCAAAATTGCCCCCATCATATTGCCATCAAAACTGTCCCATCATATTGCCACCATCAAAACTGCCCCATCAGAATTGCCCCATCAAAACTGCACCATCATATTGCCACCATCAAAACTGCCCCATCAAAAAATATTTTTTTTTTTCAAAAATTATTTTTTTTTTCAAAAATATTTTTTTTTTCAAAATTTTTTTTTTTCAAAAATGATTTTTTTTTAAAAAAAAAATATATTTTTTTTTTCAAAAATATTTTTTTTTTCAAAAATAATTTTTTTTTTTCAAAAATAATTTTTTTTTTCAAAAATAATTTTTTTTTCAAAATTTTTTTTTTTCATAAATGATTTTTTTTTTTTTCAAAAATAATTTTTTTTTTTCAAAAATAATTTTTTTTTTTAAAAATAATTTTTTTTTTTCAAAAATATTTTTTTTTTTTCAAAAATATTTTTTTTTTTCAAAAATAATTGCTGAATAGCTAAATTGCTAAAATGACCGCCATCAAAACTGCCCCATCAGAATTGCCACCATCAAAACTGCCCCATCATATTCCTCTATTATAATCAGTACATGGTGTGTCTGTCCCCTCCCCCCGGGCTCTGTAATTAAAGCTGAGATGCTCCAGCCACCTCCCCCCCCTCTGTGTATAACAGAAGCTGTGGTAACCATGGCAACAAAACACACACAGTACACTCTGATTAATGGCTAAAATTTCCTGAAATGACCTCTAAACAAAAAGCTTTTTCTCAAAAACTGTAAAAGTTATCAAACTGAAAAGATATAGCCAGATAGCTGAATATCTTGTGAACATTTTAAAGTTTGTTTGGTGTCTCTAGGTGAAAGTATGAAGGAGCTGAAACTTTTGGGAGCGGAAGAAAAATTTAAGGATTTCAAGCATGCTCCCATTGACTTCAATGTTAAAAAAAAGTGATAAAAAGCTTAATATTTTAAAAAGTATAAATGGTAGAAAAAAAATTGAAAAAGAGCACACCTCAGCTAAAAGAGACGAACATTTTGATAGTTGAATGGTTTTAATAGCTGAAAGTATGCAGAAGTTACGCATTACCGAAAAACGTACGGAATAAAATTAAAAATAACTAGAAAATGCATTTCCTGGGGAAAATGCGTGGGAATGCTGAATTGCTAAAACGGCCCCCAGCAAAATTGCCCCCATCATATTGCCATCAAAACTGTCCCATCATATTGCCACCATCAAAACTGCCCCATCAGAATTGCCTCATCAAAACTGCACCATCATATTGCCACCATCAAAACTGCCCCATCAAAAAATATTTTTTTTTTTCAAAAATATTTTTTTTTTTCAAAAATATTTTTTTTTTTTCAAAAATATTTTTTTTTTCAAAAATAATTTTTTTTTCAAAAATATTTTTTTTTTCAAAAATGATTTTTTTTTTTTAAAATATTTTTTTTTTTCAAAAATATTTTTTTTTTTCAAAAATAATTTTTTTTTTTTTCAAAAATAATTTTTTTTTTTTCAAAAATATTTTCTTTTTTTTCAAAAATGATTTTTTTTTTTTCAAAAATATTTTTTTTTTTTCAAAAATAATTTTTTTTTTCAAAAAAATTTTTTTTTTCAAAAATAATTTTTTTTTTCAAAAATAATTTTTTTTTTCAAAAATAATTTTTTTTTTCAGAAATATTTTTTTTTTTTTTCAAAAATATATTTTTTTTTTCAAAAATAATTGCTGAATAGCTAAATTGCTAAAATGACCGCCATCAAAACTGCCCCATCAGAATTGCCACCATCAAAACTGCCCCATCATATTCCTCTATTATAATCAGTACATGGTGTGTCTGTCCCCTCCCCCCGGGCTCTGTAATTAAAGCTGAGATGCTCCAGCCACCTCCCCCCCTCTGTGTATAACAGAAGCTTTGGTAACCATGGCAACAAAACACACACAGTACACTCTGATTAATGGCTAAAAATTCCTGAAATGACCTCTAAACAAAAAGCTTTTTCTCAAAAACTGTAAAAGATATCAAATTGAAAAGCTATAGCCAGATAGCTGAATATTTTGTGAACATTTTAAAGTTTGTTTGGTGTCTCTAGGTGAAAGTATGAAGGAGCTGAAACTTTTGGGAGCGGAAGAAAAATTTAAGCATTTCAAGCATGCTCCCATTGACTTCAATGTTAAAAAAAAGTGATAAAAAGCTTAATATTTTAAAAAGTATAAATGGTAGAAAAAAAGTTGAAAAAGAGCACACCTCAGCTAAAAGAGACGAACATTTTGATAGTTGAATGGTTTTAATAGCTGAAAGTATGCAGAAGTTACGCATTACCGAAAAACGTACGGAATAAAATTAAAAATAAATAAAATCGAATAACAATAGTGGGACTGCTAAAGCATTCCCACTAACTAGAAAATGCATTTCCTGGGGAAAATGCATTTCCTGGGGAAAATGCGTGGGAATGCTGAATTGCTAAAACGGCCCCCAGCAAAATTGCCCCCATCATATTGCCATCAAAACTGTCCCATCATATTGCCACCATCAAAACTGCCCCATCAGAATTGCCACCATCAAAACTGCCCCATCATATTGCCACCATCAAAACTGCCCCATCAGAATTACCCCATCAAAACTGCCCCATCATATTCCTCTATTATAAATCAGTACATGGTGTGTCTGTCCCCTCCCCCCTGTGTATAACAGAAGCTTTGGTAACCATGGCAACAAAACAAACACTAACAGTACACTCTGATTAATGGCTAAAATTTCCTGAAATTACCTCTAAACAAATGGCCGTATTTTAAAAACTATACATCCTACAGCAAAGATCTTTATATTGTGAGAATCACAAGACCCAGACCTAGATTTTGATACATAGTATGTCTCTGAAATATTAAAATTGAAGGCACGGTCGCAGTTTAGAAATTGCCCTTCAAATTTGAAGGGGCTAGAGTGTAGTTTCAATGAATGTCAATGGACGGTGTGAGTTGCAAACAAATGGTCATATTGTGAAAACTATCAGGACTATGGCTTAGCCGTGGACATGTTTAGTGGCAGCAGGGATAGCTGAACGTTTTGATATAAGATTTGTGTAGGTGGGCTTGAAAATGAGGGAGTGGCAGCAGTTTAGAAATCATGTTCTGATTTTTCAGCTTTTGTCCCCTCCCCCCGGGCTCTGTAATCAGAGCTGAGATGCTCCAGCCACCCCCCCCCTGTGTATAACAGAAGCTTTGGTAACCATGGCAACAAAACACACACAGTACACTCTGATTAATGGCTAAAATTTCTTGAAATGACCTCTAAACAAAAAGCTTTTTCTCAAAAACTGTAAAAGATATCAAACTGAAAAGATATAGCCAGATAGCTGAATATTTTGTGAACATTTTAAAGTTTGTTTGGTGTCTCTAGGTGAAAGTATGAAGGAGCTGAAACTTTTGGGAGCGGAAGAAAAATTTAAGGATTTCAAGCATGCTCCCATTGACTTCAATGTTAAAAAAAAGTGATAAAAAGCTTAATATTTTAAAAAGTATAAATGGTAGAAAAAAAGTTGAAAAAGAGCACACCTCAGCTAAAAGAGACGAACATTTTGATAGTTGAATGGTTTTAATAGCTGAAAGTATGCAGAAGTTACGCATTACCGAAAAACGTACGGAATAAAATTATTAAAATTAAGTTTAAAAATAAATAAAATCGAATAACAATAGTGGGACTGCTAAAGCATTCCCACTAATTAAGCTTAAAAATAAATAAAATCGAATAACAATAGTGGGACTGCTAAAGCATTCCCACTAATTATTAAAAACTAGAAAATGCATTTCCTGGGGAAAATGCATGGGAATGCTGAATAGCTAAATTGCTAAAATGGCCGCCATCAAAACTGCCCCATCATACTGCCATCAAAACTGCCACATCAGAATTGCCCCATCAAAATTGTCCCCATTAAAACTGCCCCATCATATTGCCACCATCAAAACTGCCCCATCAGAATTGCCCCATCAAAACTGCCCCATCATATTGCCACCATCAAAACTGCCCCATCAGAATTGCCCCATCATATTACCACCATCAAAACTGCCCCATCATATTGCCACCATCAAAACTGCCCCATTAGAATTGTCCCATCAAAATTGTCCCCATCAAAACTGCCCCATCAGAATTGTCCCATCAAAACTAAAAGTAATTTTTTTTTTTCAAAAGTAATTTTTTTTTCAAAAATGATTTTTTTTTTCAAAAATGATTTTTTTTTTTCAAAAATGATTTTTTTTTTTCAAAAATAATTTTTTTTTTCAAAAATAATTTCTTTTTTTTTCAAAAAGAATTTTTTTTTTTCAAAAAAATGTTTTTTTTTTCAAAAATAATTTTTTTTTTAAAAAAATATTTTTTTTTTCCAAAATATATATTTTTTTTCAAAAATATTTTTTTTTTTTTCAAAAATAATTGCTGAATAGCTAAATTGCTAAAACGGCCGCCATCAAAACTGCCCCATCATACTGCCATCAAAACTGCCCCATCAGAATTGCCCCATCAAAATTGTCCCCATTAAAACTGCCCCATCATATTGCCACCATCAGAATTGCCCCATCAAAACTGCCCCATCATATTGCCCCATCAAAATTGCCCCATCATATTGCCACCATCAAAACTGCCCCCATCAAAACTGCCCCATCAGAATTGCCCTATCAAAACTGCCCCATCATATTGCCACCATCAAAACTGCCCCATCAGAATTGCCCCATCAAAACTGCCCCGTCATATTGCCACCATCAAAACTGCCCCATCAGAATTGCCCCATCAAAACTGCCACCATCATATTGCCACCATCAAAACTGCCCCATCATATTGCCACCTTTAAAACTGCTCCATAAAAATTGTCCCCATCAAAACTGCCCCATCATATTGCCTCCATCAAAACTGCCCCATCAGAATTGCCCCATCAAAACTGCCCCATCATATTGCCACCATCAAAACTGCCCCATCAGAATTACCCCATCAAAACTGCCCCATCATATTCCTCTATTATAAATCAGTACATGGTGTGTCTGTCCCCTCCCCCGGGCTCTGTAATCAGAGCTGAGATGCTCCAGCCACCTCCCCCCTGTGTATAACAGAAGCTTTGGTAACCATGGCAACAAAACAAACACAGTACACTCTGATTAATGGCTAAAATTTCCTGAAATGACCTCTAAACAAAAAGCTTTTTCTCAAAAACTGTAAAAGATATCAAACTGAAAAGATATAGCCAGATAGCTGAATATTTTGTGAACATTTTAAAGTTTGTTTGGTGTCTCTAGGTGAAAGTATGAAGGAGCTGAAACTTTTGGGAGCGGAAGAAGAATTTAAGGATTTCAAGCATGCTCCCATTGACTTCAATGTTAAAAAAAAGTGTTAAAAAGCTTAGTATTTTAAAAAGTATAAAAAGTTGAAAAAGAGCACACATCAGCTAAAAGAGACGAACATTTTAATAGTTGAATGGTTTTAATAGCTGAAAGTATGCAGAAGTTACGCAGAACCAAAAAACGTACGGAATAATAAGAAGAAGAAAAATAAATAAAAAAACGAATAACAATAGTGGGACTGCTAAAGCATTCCCACTAATAAATAAAATCGAATAACAATAGTGGGACTGCTAAAGCAGTCCCACTAACTAGAAAATGCATTTCCTGGGGAAAATGCGTGGGAATGCTGAATAGCTAAATTGCTAAAATGGCCGCCATCAAAATTGCCCCATCATACTGCCATCAAAACTGCCCCATCAGAATTGCCCCATCAAAATTTTCCCCATTAAAACTGCCCCATCATATTGCCACCATCAAAACTGCCCCATCAGAATTGCTCCATCAAAATTGTCCCATCATATTGCCACCATCAGAATTGCCCCATCAAAACTGCCCCATCATATTGCCACCATCAAAACTGCCCCATCAGAATTGCCCCATCATATTACCACCATCAAAACTGCCCCATCATATTGCCATCAAAACTGCCCCATTAGAATTGCCCCATCAAAATTGTCCCCATCAAAACTGCCCCATCATATTGCCACCATCAAAACTGCCCCATCAGAATTGCCCCATCAAAACTGCCCCATCATATTGCCACCATCAAAACTGCCCCATCAGAATTGCCCCATCAAAACTGCCCTATCAAAACTGCCCCATCATATTGCCACCATCAAAACTGCCCCATCAGAATTGTCCCATCAAAACTGCCCCATTATATTGCCACCATCAAAACTGCCCCATCAGAATTGCCCCAATAAAAAATGCCCCATCAGAATTGCCCCATCAGAATTGCCTCATCAAAACTGCCCCATCATATTGCCACCATCAAAACTGCCCCATCAGAATTGCCCTATCAAAACAGCCCCATCATATTGCCACCATCAAAACTGCCCCATCAGAATTGTCCCATCAAAACTGCCCCATCAGAATTGTCCCATCAAAACTGCCCCATCAGAATTGCCCTATCAAAACTGCCCCATCATATTGCCAACATCAAAACTGCCCCATCAGAATTGCCCCATCAAAACTGCCCCTATCATATTGCCACCATCAAAACTGCCCCCATCAAAACTGCCCCTATCATATTGCCACCATCAAAACTGCCCCCATCATATTGCCATCAAAACTGCCCCATTAAAATTGCCCCATCAAAACTGCCCCATCATATTGCCACCATCAAAACTGCCCCATCAGAATTGCCCCATCAAAATTGTCCCATCAAAACTGCCCCATCATATTGCCACCATCAAAACTGCCCCCATCAAAACTGCCCCATCAGAATTGCCCCATCAAAACTGCCCCATCAGAATTGCCCTATCAAAACTGCCCTATCAAAACAGCCCCATCATATTGCCACCATCAAAACTGCCCCATCAGAATTGTCCCATCAAAACTGCCCCATTATATTGCCACCATCAAAACTGCCCCATCAGAATTGCCCCAATAAAAAATGCCCCATCAGAATTGCCCCATCAAAACTGCCCCATCAGAATTGCCCCATCAAAACTGCCCCATCATATTGCCACCATCAAAACTGCCCCATCAGAATTGCCCTATCAAAACAGCCCCATCATATTGCCACCATCAAAACTGCCCCATCAGAATTGTCCCATCAAAACTGCCCCATCAGAATTGTCCTATCAAAACTGCCCCATCAGAATTGCCCCATCAAAACTGCCCCCTCATATTGCCACCATCAAAACTGCCCCATCAGAATTGCCCCATCAAAACTGCCCCTATCATACTGCCACCATCAAAACTGCCCCCATCAAAACTGCCCCTATCATATTGCCACCATCAAAACTGCCACCATCATATTGCCATCAAAACTGCCCCATTAAAATTGCCCCATCAAAATTGTCCCCATCAAAACTGCCCCATCATATTGCCACCATCAAAACTGCCCCATCAGAATTGCCCCATCAAAACTGCCCCATCATATTGCCACCATCAAAACTGCCCCATCAGAATTGCCCCATCAAAACTGCCCCATCAGCATTGCCCCATAAAAACTGCCCCGTCATATTGCCACCATCAAAACTGCCCCATCAGAATTGCCCCATCAAAACTGCCCCTATCATATTGCCACCATCAAAAGTGCCCCCATCAAAACTGCCCCTATCATATTGCCACCATCAAAACTGCCCCCATCATATTGCCATCAAAACTGCCCCATTAAAATTGCCCCATCAAAATTGTCCCCATCAAAACTGCCCCATCATATTGCCACCATCAAAACTGCCCCATTAGAATTGCCCCATCAAAACTGCCCCGTCATATTGCCACCATCAAAACTGCCCCATCAGAATTGCCCCATCAAAACTGCCCCTATCATATTGCCACCATCAAAACTGCCCCCATCAAAACTGCCCCTATCATATTGCCACCATCAAAACTGCCCCCATCAAAACTGCCCCATCATATTGCCACCTTTAAAACTGCTCCATAAAAATTGTCCCCATCAAAACTGCCCCATCATATTGCCACCATCAAAACTGCCCCATCAAAACTGCCCCATCATATTGCCACCATCAAAACTGCCCCATCAGAATTACCCCATCAAAACTGCCCCATCATATTCCTCTATTATAAATCAGGACATGGTGTGTCTGTCCCCTCCCCCGGGCTCTGTAATCAGAGCTGAGATGCTCCAGCCACCTCCCCCCCTGTGTATAACAGAAGCTTTGGTAACCATGGCAACAAAACAAACACAGTACACTCTGATTAAAGGCTAAATTTTCCTGAAATGAATTCTAAACAAAAAGCTTTTTCTCAAAAACTGTAAAAGATATCAAACTGAAAAGATATAGCCAGATAGCTGAATATGTTGTGAACATTTTAAAGTTTGTTTGGTGTCTCTAGGTGAAAGTATGAAGGAGCTGAAACTTTTGGGAGCGGAAGAAGAATTTAAGGATTTCAAGCATGCTCCCATTGACTTCAATGTTAAAAAAAGTGTTAAAAAGCTTAATATTTTAAAAAGTATAAATGGTAGAAAAAAAGTTGAAAAAGAGCACACATCAGCTAAAATTTTAATAATTGAATGGTTTTAAAAACTGAAAGTATGCAGAAGTTACGCAGAACCAAAAAACGTACGGAATAAAATTATTATAATTAAAATTAAAACTAGAAAATGCATTTCCTGGGGAAAATGCGTGGGAATGCTGAATAGCTAAATTGCTAAAACGGCCGCCATCAAAACTGCCCCATCATACTGCCATCAAAACTGCCCCATCAGAATTGCCCCATCAAAATTGTCCCCATTAAAACTGCCCCATCAAAATTGTCCCATCATATTGCCACCATCAGAATTGCCCCATCAAAACTGCCCCATCATATTGCCACCATCAGAATTGCCCCATCATATTACCACCATCAAAACTGCCCCATCATATTGCCACCATCAAAACTGCCCCCATCATATTGCCATCAAAACTGCCCCATTAGAATTGCCCCATCAAAATTGTCCCCATCAAAACTGCCCCATCATATTGCCACCATCAAAACTGCCCCATCAGAATTGCCCCATCAAAACTGCCCCATCATATTGCCACCATCAAAACTGCCCCCATCAAAACTGCCCCATCAGAATTGCCCCATCAAAACTGCCCCGTCATATTGCCACCATCAAGACTGCTCCATCAGAATTGCCCCATCAAAACTGCCCCATCATATTGCCACCATCAAAACTGCCCCATCATATTGCCACCTTTAAAACTGCTCCATAAAAATTGTCCCCATCAAAACTGCCCCATCATATTGCCACCATCAAAACTGCCCCATCAGAATTACCCCATCAAAACTGCCCCATCATATTCCTCTATTATAAATCAGTACATGGTGTGTCTGTCCCCTCCCCCGGGCTCTGTAATCAGAGCTGAGATGCTCCAGCCACCTCCCCCCCTGTGTATAACAGAAGCTTTGGTAACCATGGCAACAAAACAAACACAGTACACTCTGATTAATGGCTAAAATTTCCTGAAATGACCTATAAACAAAAAGCTTTTTCTCTAAAACTGTAAAAGATATCAAACTGAAAAGATATAGCCAGATAGCTGAATATTTTGTGAACATTTTAAAGTTTGTTTGGTGTCTCTAGGTGAAAGTATGAAGGAGCTGAAACTTTTGGGAGCGGAAGAAGAATTTAAGGATTTCAAGCATGCTCCCATTGACTTCAATGTTAGAAAAAGTGTTAAAAAGCTTAATATTTTAAAAAGTATAAATGGTAGAAAAAAAGTTGAAAAAGAGCACACCTCAGCTAAAAGAGACGAACATTTTAATAGTTGAATAGTTTTAATAGCTGAAAGTATGCAGAAGTTACGCAGAACCAAAAAACGTACGGAATAATAAAAATACACTAGAAAATGCAATTCCTGGGGAAAATGCGTGGGAATGCTGAATAGCTAAATTGCTAAAACGGCCGCCATCAAAACTGCCCCATCATACTGCCATCAAAACTGCCCCATCAGAATTGCCCCATCAAAACTGTCCCCATTAAAACTGCCCCATCATATTGCCACCATCAAAACTGCACCATCAGAATTGCTCCATCAAAATTGTCCCATCATATTGCCACCATCAGAATTGCCCCATCAAAACTGCCCCATCATATTGCCACCATCAAAACTGCCCCATCAGAATTGCCCCATCATATTACCACCATCAAAACTGCCCCATCATATTGCCACCATCAAAACTGCCCCCATCATATTGCCATCAAAACTGCCCCATTAAAATTGCCCCATCAAAATTGTCCCCATCAAAACTGTCCCATCATATTGCCACCATCAAAACTGCCCCATCAGAATTGCCCCATCAAAACTGCCCCATCATATTGCCACCATCAAAACTGCCCCCATCAAAACTGCCCCATCAGAATTGCCCCATCAGAATTGCCCTATCAAAACTGCCCCATCATATTGCCACCATCAAAACTGCCCCATCAGAATTGCCCCATCAAAACTGCCCCGTCATATTGCCACCATCAAAACTGCCCCATCAGAATTGCCCCATCAAAACTGCCCCTATCATATTGCCACCATCAAAACTGCCCCCATCAAAACTGCCCCTATCATATTGCCACCATCAAAACTGCCCCCATCAAAACTGCCCCATCATATTGCCACCTTTAAAACTGCTCCATAAAAATTGTCCCCATCAAAACTGCCCCATCATATTGCCACCATCAAAACTGCCCCATCAAAACTGCCCCATCATATTGCCACCATCAAAACTGCCCCATCAGAATTACCCAATCAAAACTGCCCCATCATATTCCTCTATTATAAATCAGTACATGGTGTGTCTGTCCCCTCCCCCGGGCTCTGTAATCAGAGCTGAGATGCTCCAGCCACCTCCCCCCCTGTGTATAACAGAAGCTTTGGTAACCATGGCAACAAAACAAACACAGTACACTCTGATTAAAGGCTAAAATTTCCTGAAATGACCTCTAAACAAAAAGCTTTTTCTCAAAAACTGTAAAAGATATCAAACTGAAAAGATATAGCCAGATAGCTGAATATGTTGTGAACATTTTAAAGTTTGTTTGGTGTCTCTAGGTGAAAGTATGAAGGAGCTGAAACTTTTGGGAGCGGAAGAAGAATTTAAGGATTTCAAGCATGCTCCCATTGACTTTAATGTTAAAAAAAAGTGATAAAAAGCTTAATATTTTAAAAAGTATAAATGGTAGATAAAAAGTTGAAAAAGAGCACACATCAGCTAAAAGAGACGAACATTTTGATAGTTGAATGGTTTTAATAGCTGAAAGTATGCAGAAGTTACGCAGAACCAAAAAACGTACGGAATAAAATTAAAATTAAAATTAAGTTTAAAAATAAATAAAATCGAATAACAATAGTGGGACTGCTAAAGCATTCCCTCTAACTAGAAAATGCATTTCCTGGGGAAAATGCGTGGGAATGCTGAATAGCTAAATTGCTAAAACGGACGCCATCAAAACTGCCCCATCATACTGCCATCAAAACTGCCCCATCAGAATTGCCCCATCAAAATTGTCCCCATTAAAACTGCCCCATCAAAATTGTCCCATCATATTGCCACCATCAGAATTGCCCCATCAAAACTGCCCCATCATATTGCCACCATCAAAACTGCCCCGTCAGAATTGCCCCATCATATTACCACCATCAAAACTGCCCCATCATATTGCCACCATCAAAACTGCCCCCATCATATTGCCATCAAAACTGCCCCATTAGAATTGCCCCATCAAAATTGTCCCCATCAAAACTGCCCCATCATATTGCCACCATCAAAACTGCCCCATCAGAATTGCCCCATCAAAACTGCCCCATCATATTGCCACCATCAAAACTGCCCCCATCAAAACTGCCCCATCAGAATTGCCCCATCAAAACTGCCCCATCAGAATTGCCCCATCAAAACTGCCCGTCATATTGCCACCATCAAGACTGCCCCATCAGAATTGCCCCATCAAAACTGCCCCCATCATATTGCCACCATCAAAACTGCCCCATCATATTGCCACCTTTAAAACTGCTCCATAAAATTTGTCCCCATCAAAACTGCCCCATCATATTGCCACCATCAAAACTGCCCCATCAGAATTACCCCATCAAAACTGCCCCATCATATTCCTCTATTATAAATCAGTACATGGTGTGTCTGTCCCCTCCCCCGGGCTCTGTAATCAGAGCTGAGATGCTCCAGCCACCTCCCCCCCTGTGTATAACAGAAGCTTTGGTAACCATGGCAACAAAACAAACACAGTACACTCTGATTAATGGCTAAAATTTCCTGAAATGACCTCTAAACAAAAAGCTTTTTCTCTAAAACTGTAAAAGATATCAAACTGAAAAGATATAGCCAGATAGCTGAATATTTTGTGAACATTTTAAAGTTTGTTTGGTGTCTCTAGGTGAAAGTATGAAGGAGCTGAAACTTTTGGGAGCAGAAGAAGAATTTAAGGATTTCAAGCATGCTCCCATTGACTTCAATGTTAGAAAAAGTGTTAAAAAGCTTAATATTTTAAAAAGTATAAATGGTAGAAAAAAAGTTGAAAAAGAGCACACCTCAGCTAGAAGAGACGAACATTTTAATAGTTGAATGGTTTTAATAGCTGAAAGTATGCAGAAGTTACGCAGAACCAAAAAACGTACGGAATAATAAAAATAAACTAGAAAATGCATTTCCTGGGGAAAATGCGTGGGAATGCTGAATAGCTAAATTGCTAAAACGGCCGCCATCAAAACTGCCCCATCATACTGCCACCATCAAAACTGCCCCATCAGAATTGCTCCATCAAAATTGTCCCATCATATTGCCACCATCAGAATTGCCCCATCAAAACTGCCCCATCATATTGCCACCATCAAAACTGCCCCATCAGAATTGCCCCATCATATTACCACCATCAAAACTGCCCCATCATATTGCCACCATCAAAACTGCCCCCATCATATTGCCATCAAAACTGTCCCATCAGAATTGCCCTATCAAAACTGCCCCATCATATTGCCACCATCAAAACTGCTCCATCAGAATTGCCCCATCAAAACTTCCCCATCAGAATTGCCCCATCAAAACTGCCCCGTCATATTGCCACCATCAAAACTGCCCCATCAGAATTGCCCCATCAAAACTGCCCCCATCATATTGCCACCATCAAAACTGCCCCCATCAAAACTGCCCCATCATATTGACACCTTTAAAACTGCTCCATAAAAATTGTCCCCATAAAAACTGCCCCATCATATTGCCCCCATCAAAACTGCCTCATCATATTGCCACCTTTAAAACTGCTCCATAAAAATTGTCCCCATAAAAACTGCCCCATCATATTGCCACCATCAAAACTGCCCCATCAGAATTGCCCCATCAAAACTGCCCCATCATATTCCTCTATTATAAATCAGTACATGGTGTGTCTTTCCCCTCCCCCGGGCTCTGTAATCAGAGCTGAGATGCTCCAGCCACCTCCCCCCTGTGTATAACAGAAGCTTTGGTAACCATGGCAACAAAACAAACACAGTACACTCTGATTAATGGCTAAAATTTCCTGAAATGACCTCTAAACAAAAAGCTTTTTCTCAAAAACTGTAAAAGATATCAAACTGAAAAGATATAGCCAGATAGCTGAATATTTTGTGAACATTTTAAAGTTTGTTTGGTTTTCAAGCATGGATTTCAAGCATGCTCCTATTGATTTCAATGTTAAAAAAGTGATAAAAAGCTTAATATTTTAAAAAGTATAAATGGTAGAAAAAAAGTTGAAAAAGAGCACACATCAGCTAAAAGAGACGAACATTTTAATAGTTGAATGGTTTTAATAGCTGAAAGCATGCAGAAGTTACGCAGAGCCAAAAAACGTACGGAATAAAATTAAAATTAAAACTAGAAAATGCATTTCCTGGGGAAAATGCGTGGGAATGCTGAATTGCTAAAACGGCCTCCAGCAAAACGGCCCCCATCATATTGCCATCAAAACTGCCTCATCATATTGCCACTATCAAAACTGCCCCATCAGATTTGCCCTATCAAAACTGCCCCATCATATTGCCACCATCAAATCTGCCCCATCAGAATTGTCCCATCAAAACTGCCCCATCATATTGCCACCATCAAAACTGCCCCATCATAATTGCCCCATCAAAACTGCCCCATCAGAATTGCCCTATCAAAAATGCCCCATCATATTCCTCTATTATAAATCAGTACATGGTGTGTCTGTCCCCTCCCCCGGGCTCTGTAATCAGAGCTGAGATGCTCCAGCTACCTCCCCCCCTGTGTATAACAGAAGCTTTGGTAACTATGGCAATAAAACAAACACAGTACACTCTGATTAATGGCTAAAATTTCCTGAAATGACCTCTAAACAAAAAGCTTTTTCTCAAAAACTGTAAGAGATATCAAACTGAAAAGATATAGCCAGATAGCTGAATATTTTGTGAACATTTTAAAGTTTGTTTGGCGTCTGTAGGTGAAAGTATAAAGGAGCTGAAACTTTTGGGAGCGGAAGAAGATTTTAAGTTTCTGAAGCATGCTCCCATTGACTTCAATGTTAAAAAAAGTGTTAAAAGCTTAATATTTTAAAAAGTATAAATGGTAGAATAAAAGTCGAAAAAGAGCACACATCAGCTAAAAGAGACGAACATTTTAATAGTTGTAATAGCTGAAAGTATGCAGAAGTTACGCAGAACCAAAAAATGTACGGAATAAAATTAAAAATAAATAAAATCGAATAACAATAGTGGGACTGCTAAAGCAGTCCCACTAATAAAATCGAATAGCAATAGCGGGACTGCTAAAGCAGTCCCACTAATAAAAAAACGAATAACAATAGTGGGACTGCTGGTGGGGCTATCATACAGATTGCCTATCAATCATTATCAATGTTTTAAGCAGTTATCTGGCTCTGTTCCACCCCAACCACAGAAAGACTGCGTTACCTCTGTTTGACCACCAGGTGGCGCTCTTCACCTGCTGCACTAATTCTGTGCAGAGTAGTGACATGTTTGTAAGAGGCAATTACAGAAATCATTTCTCATCATTCCTCTTCAAATTTCAGCATTCCTAAGGTGCAACTGAAAAATAAATCTAAACTACAGATATGATGAACTGCCATGAATAAATGATAAACTATGGTCTGCCATGGAAAAGAAATATCAAAATGTTAATAAAGTATCAAATGGGTACCCAAATTAATCGTAGGTAAGGAGAAAGCGAAAAAAAAACAATGAATGTAACAGTATTTTAAAAAAAACAAACAAATGATTGCTTTCCCAAGGCACCGCTGGGATTCGAACCCAGGATCTCCTGTTTACTAGACAGGCGCTTTAACCAACTAAGCCACGGCGCCGCACGCTGTTCCAGCCACAACAAGCCTCTGACATGGGATCCTGCTGAAACTGGTGGCTTTTGGTACTGCAGCTGGTATGTAGGGATTTAAAAAGGAAGCAGTAGGAATGGATCAAAAAAGAAAGCATTTGGAAATTTCTTTATTAATCTCTTATGTTAATTCTTGACTTATTTTAATTGTGTTTTTAAAATAAAATTTTAATTGAATCGCTTTGTTTTGAAAAAAAAAAACTACTAATGTTAATCTTTTTATTATATATATATATATATATATATATATATTTATTATCTATATATCTCTAGATACATATATATATCTATATCTATATCTCTATATATATATATATATATATATATATATTTATTTTTTTTACAGAAAATTTATCATAGGATTTTAGTCTTTAAAGAGGACCTTCACCCATAAGTATGACTTCAGCTCGCCATACGCTGGTAGATTTTAGAATGAACGTTCGTACGAAAATTTTCAATACATTTGATGACCTGATGAATGTCGTTTAAAAAATACTTAAAAATTGTATTTCCTTTTAGCATTTGAAATCGTGCAACTTCAGCGTGATTTCAAAGCCGCAGATCGGAGCAGTTTTGATGTGCGATTTTATTGCGACTTTATTTAACAGAAGTCAATGCAAGTCACAATAAAATTGCAATAAAATTGCAGAAGAGTAGTGCAGGAACCGTTTTCAAAGTCGATGCGACTTGACTTGAGTCACAACAATTTGAACAGTTCCATAAGCTGCAAATAGGGTGCGACTTGTTATGCGATTTTGAACTGTCCCATGGCATTGGGCTTAATAATTATGGAATGATTGTATCTTCCCAAATGACAACCATATACACTGTTGCTCGGGAAACCTTTTTCAACCCTGCTTCTTCAAATTTTCTTGCCATTAAGATCGGGGACAGACACCGTTTTGCACCCCACAAATGATTAGGAAATTAGACGGACAATCTTAATATGAAAAATTACTAATGAATTCTACTAGTGTAAGTCCAGCTTTCCTCCCCTCTGATTTCACCTCCCCCCCCCCCTTCCTCTTACACAATTGGTGGAAAATTTTCCTGCCTCGGCATCCCTTTAAAAAGTTCTGAATGCCTGGGAGGGACGGGGGAGGGGGGAGGCAGAAAGGATCGGTGCTTATGTGACCACTGATTGGCTGCCACAGTGGTCACATGATTGGGAGCTGGTCCTGCCAGCTACTGATCTTTAACCCAGGCCGACAGCGGTCTTTGACAGGTCGGTGTCTGTGCGGGGAGCGCACTCTCAGCACAGGAACATTGGTCCCCTGCGATGCATATGTGCAACGCGTCAGCATTAAAGCCCACCCTTCTGCCGCTGCACATAGGTGTTACGTGGACAGCAACAGGTTCAGTTTTGTTTTTTTTGTTTTTTATCTTAGGAGACGTATATAGCGTGATCTCACGCATGCGCAGATACAGTGGAGGAAATAATTATTTGTTCCCCTGCAGATTTTGTAAGTTTGCCCACATACAAAGAAATGAAGGGTCTATACTTTTTATCATAGGTGTATTTTAACCACTTCAGTACCAGGGCACTTATACACCTTCCTGCCCAGACCAATTTTCAGCTTTCAGCGCTCTCACATTTTGAATGAATTGCGTAGTAATGCGATGCTCTACTCAAACAAAATTTTTATCATTTTTTTCCCCACAAATAGATCACCTCTGGGGTTTTTTTTATTTTTTGCTCTACAAATAAAAAAAAAGATTGAAAATTTTGAAAAAAAAAAAAAAAAAGGTTTTCTTCGTTTCTGTTACAAAACTTTGTAAATAAGTACGTTTTCTCCTTCAAGGATGAGGCTGCACTGACGGGCACTGATGAGGTATTACTGATTGGCACTGATGAGGTGGCAATTATATGCAGCCCTGATATACAGTGGAACCTTGTTTAACGAGTAACGCGGTTAACGAGCATTTTGAAAGATGAACAACTTTTTTTTTTTATTCTGACTCACTTTGGGAGTGTTGTCTCTCAAAACGAGCAGAATTGAAGCTAATGGGGTATGCAATACCGCATTTGGCCAGAGGTGCGGGGGCGCCGGTGACACTTGGAACGGTTCAGAGCCCTTTGGAAATACTCCGTTCCCGAGTGTTTCCGAGCCTAGCCGAGCTGTCCCAGAGTATTTCCGAGGCTATCCGGCCCCCCCCCCAACTCTGGCCACATGCGGTATTGCATGTAATAGAAGTCAATGCAGAACGAATTATCTTTGTTTTCATTGACTTCTATGGGGAAACTCGCTTTGATATGCGAGTGCACTGATGGACACGAATAGGCGGCTCTGATAGATGGCACTGATAGGCAGGACTGATCAGGAGCACTGGTAGGCATCACTGATGGGCAAAGAGTGCCATCCCCAATGGGCAAAGATTGCCATCCCTGGTGGGCTCTAGTGAGCTTACCTGGTGGTCATGGGTGGGCATCCCTGGTGGCCATGGGTGGGCATCCTCAGGAGGGGGCTGCACTGATAATCAGTGCAGACCCCCCCCTGTCAGGAGAGCAGCCAATTGACTCTCCTCTACTCACGTCTGTCAGTGCGACTAGAGGAAAAGCTGATACACGGCTTTTCCTGTTTACACCGTGATCAGCTGTGATTGGACACAGCTGATCATGTGGTAAAGAGCTTCCATCAGAGGCTCTTTAGCGAGATTGGAGATGCGGTGTGTCAGACTGACACCCCACACCAACGATCGCCGCGCTGCGCCCGACCGTAGCTCATTCTGCTGGACATAATATGATGCCCAGTCAGGATAACTGAACCACTTCCCGGCCGTCAATCTGCTATAGGCCGGGCGGGAAGTGGTTAAATGATAGAGACAGAATATCAACCAAAAATCCCGAAAAAAACAGGATACAAATGTTATAAATGTTGTGTGTTGATGAGTTCAGTGAGTAAAATAAGTATTTGACCCTTTACCCACCAACCATAAGGGCCAGTTCACACCATAGAAACGCAGTCCAGATGCGTTCCAGGTGCTTTTCTGCATGTGCGTTCCAGTGCGTTTTTGATGCAGTCCAGTGCTTCCCCCCCTTTTTTCTTAACCTTAAATAAGGACAAGTGTGTTGCAGTGTGTTTTTGGTGCATTTAGGTGTGTTCCAGTGCATTTTACAGCGTTCCAGTACAGTCCAGTGCAGAAAAAACGCAGCATGTTCTCCTTTTTTTTCTGCAACTGGAACGCACTGGTGTGAACTATGCCATTGAAAACCATATAACCTACTTTCCATGTGTTTTTGATGCAGAAAAAAAAAAACACACTGGACTGCATGTGGTGTGAACTGGCCCTAATTCTGGCTCCTACAGATTGACTACAGTAGGTGCTCATGTGGTACACAGCTTAGTCCTGTCAATTTAAGAAGGTTCTCCTAACGACAAATCGTTATGTGTATAAAACATAGAACACCATCCCTACAGTCCAGCACGGAGGTGGAAACATGATGCTTTGGGGCTGTTTCTCTGCTAAAAAGGTACAGGACGACTTTAACGCATCGAGGGGCCAATGGATGGGGCCATGTATTGTAAAATCTTGGATGAGAACCTTCTTCCCTCAGCCAGAACACTGAAGATGGGTCGTGGAGGGGTCTTCCAGCATGACAATGACCCAAAACAAGGCGACAAAAGAGTGGCTCAAGGAAAAGCACATTAACCACTTCAGCCCCGGAAGGATTTACCCCCTTCCTGACCAGAGCATTGTTTGCGATTCGGCACTGCGTCGCTTTAACTGACAATTGCGCGGTCGTGCGACGTTGCACCCAAACAAAATTGACGTCCATTTTTTCCCACAAATAGAGCCTTTTGGTGGTATTTGATCACCTCTGCGGTTTTTATTTTTTGCTCTATAAACAAAAAAAGAGCCACAATTTTGAAAAAAAAGCAATATTTTTTACTTTTTGCTATAATAAAAATATCCCCCAAAAATATATAAAAAAACAAATTTCTTTCTCAGTTTAGGCCGATACGTATTCTTCTACATATTTTCGG
This sequence comes from Lithobates septentrionalis, assembly GCA_037952835.1. Taxonomy (NCBI): domain Eukaryota; kingdom Metazoa; phylum Chordata; class Amphibia; order Anura; family Ranidae; genus Lithobates; species Lithobates septentrionalis. The sequence goes on along the minus strand of JBBDGP010002241.1, from coordinate 813,228 downwards.
TAAAAAAAAAAAAATTGCAATAAGCATATATTGATTGGTTTGCGCAAAAGTTATAGCGTCTAAAAAATAGGGGATAGATTTATGGAATTTTTTTACTTAATTTTTTTTTTTTTTTATTAGTAATGGCGGCGAGCTGAGATTTTTATTGCGACTGCGACATTACAGCGGACAGTTTTTACACTACACTACAGCGATCAGAGCTAAAAAAAAATGCACTGATGAATGTGTAAATGTCACTAGCAGGGAAGGGGTTAAACACTTGGGGGGGCGATTAGGGGATAAACGTGTTCCCTCAGTGTGTTCTAACTGTAGGGGGGATGGGCTCACTAGAACATGACAGAGATCACTGCTCCCGATGACAGGGAGCAGTAGATCTCTGTCATGTTGCTAGGCAGAACAGGGAAATGCCTTATTTACATAATCATCTCCCTGTTCTCCCTCTCCGTGTCATGATCGCGGGCCAGCGGCGGACATTGAGTCTGCGGGACCCGTGGGCATGCTCCCGTGGCACGCACGCGCGCTAGGCTGCGATTTAAAGGGGACATACGGGTACGCCCATTTGCCATTCTGCCAACGTATATCGTCGTGCGCTAGACGTCAAGCAGTTAAGGTCATGGAGTGGACTCTTCAGAGCTTAATCCAATAAAAAATTTATGGAGGGAGCTGAAATTTTGAGTTGCCAAGCGACAGCCAAGAAACCTTAAAGCGGAGATCTGCCGACTTTTTTTTTTTGTTTTTTTTAAAGTCAGCAGCTACAAATACTGCAGCTGCTGACTTTTTAAATAAGGACACTTACCTGTCCAGGGTGCCCGCGATGTTGGCACCCCGAAGCCGATCTATCTCTTGGCTGTCGGGTGCTGCCGCCGCCATCTTTGGTAAGGGAATCAGGAAGTGAAGCCGCAAGGTTCCCTACTGCGCATGCATGACTCACACTGCGCTATCCCACTGGTCCCTGCTGTCTTCTGGGACCCGTGTGTCTCCCAGAATACAGCGGGGGGATGGAGAAGGCGCCGGAAGTGGCGTAGATACCCGCCGGTGGCTCGAGTATCTATGCCCGGAAGAGGGAGCAAAATACCTGTATTAGACAAGTATCTGCTCCCCCCCTAGAAGGTGCCAAATGTGACACCGGAGGGGGGAGGAACCGGAAAAGCGGAAGTTCCATTTTTGGGTGGAACTCTGCTTTAAGGATTTAGAGAAGACCTGTAAAGAAGAGTGGACCAAAATCCCTCCTGAGATGTGTGCAAACCTGGTCACCACCTACAAGAAACGTCTGACCTCTGTGATTACCAACAAGGGTTTCTCCACCAACTACTAAGTCATGTTTTGTTTAAGGATCAAATACTTATTTTACTCACTGAACTGCAACTCAATTTATAACATTTGTATCATGTGTTATTTCTGGATTTTTGGTTGAAAAAACATAGATGATCATATATCATTTAAAACAGTGGTCCCCAACCTTTTTGGCATCGGGGACCGGCTGTGTGGAAGAAAATTGTGCCAAGGCCCGGCAAGGGGGGAGATGTACGCACACGTGGGGGAAGCGAATTTCGCGGGCAATTTATCAGGGCAATAGCTGGTGTTCTGTTGCTGGTACTTCAATCATCACGGCACCATGGTTGGTATGGTGTCAGAATGAATGAAGCGCATTATTTCTTATATTACATTGTAATATAAATGAAGTAGTTCAACTCACCATAATGTAGAATCAGTTGGAGCCCTGAGTGTGTCACTTTCCACGTCGCCTGTCACCAGATGAGGAATGCCACTTGCCACGCTTGCCTGCCACCAGTTGAGGAATGCCAATTGCCACGTCACCTACCTGTGCCACCAGATGAGGAATGCCACTTGCCACGCTGCCTGCCACCAAATGAGGAATGCCACTTGCCACGTCACCTGCCTGTGCCACCAGATGAGGAATGCCACTTGCCACGCTGCCTGCCACCAAATGAGGAATGCCACTTGCCATGTCACCTGCCTGTGCCACCAGATGAGGAATGCCACTTGCCACATCACCTGCCAGTGCCACCAGATGAGGATTTTCACGGCATTGGTGACACTGGTTCAGTTATCATTCTTGAGTGAGGACAGGAGAGCAGAGATGCGGGGCGGGCAGTGAGAGATGATGTCATCTCTCTGCTCCCCACCGCACCGCCGACATTCCTCACGCTGTGAGGGCGGAAGAGCGGTGATGCTAGGTGGGCAGAGAGAGATGTCATCTCTGCTCGCCAGCCCGCTTCCCTCACTGATCCACCGGTGACTCAAAATGTCATACCGCCTGCCGCGGCCCGGCTGCAAAGACGCTACGGCCCGGTAGTGGGCCACGGCCCGGGAGTTGACGACCCCTGATTTAAAATACACCTATGATTAAAAAAAAAATTATAGACCCTTAATTTCTGTGTAAGTGGGCAAACTTACAAAGTCTGCAGGGAAACAAATAAATATTTTCCCCATTGTATGCTGCTGGATCTATAGGACCTGACAGAGCAACATGGCAAGTCTGTGCTTGCGTGGAATTATGTGAACCCCCCCCCCCCCCCCCACGCAGGAGCAGAAAGCTGCAGGTCTGTGCCAGGCTATGGGACCTGACAGAGCTACACAGCATCTCTCATGCATGGCGGGTTTCAGGTGATTCCATGTCACAACATGTCCACATGTCAGAAAAGCTAGGCATTGGGTCATGTGATTTATGCTGAATGCAAAATTCTGGGTTCCAATTGGCTCGTTCAGCCTAGATCACCTGACCCCGTCTGGGAGTCTGCAGCACCACTTCCTCCAGGAACGGTATTTCAATTCTTCCATTGTTCCTCTTTTTCTCACCCCCCTTGACCCCCCCCCCCCCCCCCGGAAAATTTTATGTGGACATTTAAGTAACAGATCTGTGTTATATGAGCTGCATTCAGTTTGAAGGGAGAGCGATGAATACAAGCGACAATGTCCCCCTCACTTCATTACCTTCATTTAGAAACGCACACACACAATCATGGTAAAAAAGAAAAGTTTTTATTCCAGGGGTGTACAGAGGGTTGGGGGTACGGGGGGAAGGATGTCTCTGGAGGGCGTAGAATGACGACAAAAAACACACCTGTGGGTGACGTTGGTATTGTCCCAGTGCATGATGGGAAAAGGCTTCTGGCATGCTTCACACTGGAAAGACACACAGGACGGTTAGGCTCATAACAGGCTGACTATAGGATAAGAGGCCTGTCCCTGCCAACAATGGTGACCCCCTCCCCCCCATACAGCTTTACTTTCCATTCAACTGCAGCACAATGAAAGGCTCAAAGTCCCATAGAGAAAAGGGAATGATGGATTATGGGTAGTCCAGGACTTCCCAGTATGGGAGTGATAACCAGCAACGCTGATCAATACCGTTTGTGGAAATAGGAGGACCCTGAAAAAATATGGGCATTGTGGTATCATGTGGGGTGTGGGGCGGCACGAGTGGCGGGGGAGTGGATTTGTGTTAGAAGGGGGAATATGGGGGGCTGCAGGGGGTAAGTATTCTTCTGGGAGGAGACATTTTGGGGGGAAGCTAAGAGTGGGGATTTAGAGGGATTTATGTTGGGAGGGGGATGGGAGCAATTTGTGTTGGGGGAGGGATTTGAAGTGGGGGGAGAAGATGTGTACTAAGAGGGGACATTTTAGGGGTAGTGAATTTGTGCTAGGAGGGGGTGAATTTTTTGGTGAATTTTTTGGGGGGGAGGGGGAACAAAGATTTGTGCTGAGATGGGGGATTTCAGCAAGGGGACAGATTTGTACTGGGAGGAGGGGGAACTTATACTTAGGGGGAAAGCATGCAGATTAGTGCTCAGTGTTTTTGTGGGGGGGGGTTTTCTGACAGATAATGCTCATACATCTTGGGGAGAGGGGGGGGCACAGTTTGGCATGTTCGCTCTGGGCTCTAGATGACCTTGTCCCAGGGGAGGCTGCCTCTGGGCTAGGATACCTCCACCTCCCTTCACGACAGTTGGCAGTAGAAGAGAGGGAGAGACTTACATATTTTGAAGTGTCCTACTGGGCACTTCACAGCACAGTCATGGCACATTACGGGGCAAGACTTACCTGGGCACTGCAGAAGGCAGCACAATCTACAAAGAGAAGTATGGCCAAAGCTGTTTTGGCTATACTTCTCTTCTGGGTCCCAGGAGAGCACTTACTTTGGCGCTTCCGTGACCCAGAATCAGCTGGCAGCAGGCTACAGCCCGTTGTCAGCTGATGTGGTGGAGCCGCCCCAGGCTCTGTAAAGATCGCGACAATTCTGTCAGGATCCACCAAGATGCCTGATTGACAGCTGGCTTCGCCTCTCAGCACGCAGCGGAGAGCCAAAACCAGTTGTGCTGGCCCCATCTCTTGCCCGGAGCTCCAGTGAGTGTTCTAACCGTCACCACTCTCCACTCTGAGCAGACTCAGAACTGAGTGATTAGTGGTCATGTGACCACTCAGTTCTGGAATAAAGAGCCAACATGGGATCACACTGCTGCTGCAGCACAGAGTTGAGTGATAGATTTTATTTATATATATATATATATATATATATATATATATATATATATATATATATATATATATATATATATATATATATATATATATAAAAAATCTATATACGCACACACAGTATTTGTTTGTTTTTTGCAACCCCAAACTTTTCAGTATTCACTGGACACTGGAGTGATATCATCTTTTGTTATCTCTCTCTTCAGGGGCAGGGGGGTCCGGGGTCCAAGTGCAGGCCCTGAGCAAAGACACTTAAGCGGTGTGCACAGACGCAACTGGGGAAGCTCCGAGCCTCTGTGCTTGCAGCAGCTCTTTGGGAGGGGGGCTGTCAGGTAGATTGTATGGGGCCCTATGATTTCTAATAAAAGCCCCGTAGTAATACATTGGTTTAAATGAAGTGTATGGTGCAGCAAATGTGTCTCTCCATCCATGTTTCTCTGGAACATATCTGCCCACCTTGGGGTGTACGGGTAGCAGATTAGGGTACATTCAAAAATATTTATAGACCGCTCAGTAAAATCTCTTAAGACTGTCACCTGGGCAAGTCGGGGACCAATCGCTTTCTTGTTCTCAATCACGGCAGGGATCTCCTCGCAGTTCTCTATATCCCACAGTCTTAGTGTAGAATCCTGCAGAAGCACAGAGAGATCCGATATCAATTCTGTAACTGAAACTGCTATAGAGCCACTGAAGGGGAACTCCGCTTTTATGGCAAACTTTAAAAAAAAACAAAAAAAAACATGGTAGTGATATTATCAGCTGTGCCATCAGCAGTATCTGTCTTGTCTGCTCCTGCCTTGTGTCCTCTCTGTTTCCAGTGAAAAATATTCAGTATGTGTTTCATGTTACAGGCCCAGTTGTAATGAACAGAATCCTTATATAGACACAGCGTTCCATGTGTCTACACTGACCAATTACACACTTTAAACAGACATCAGCTACAAGGTTCCTCACCTTTGAAGCAGATAGAATCAATTTCTTATCGGAGCTCAGCGCCACGTCCAACACCCAGTCTGTGTGGCCCTATGGAGTGACCAGAAAGAAGCTGGAGTTATCATGCAATGTATAATCACATATTCCAGCAGAAACTAAAGTAAATCTGGATGACATTTAAATGAAAAATAGAACATGCTGCTCCCGAGCCCATAACTGGGCAATATCAAGAAGAGAAGAAAAGATTGATCGCACACTTAGATCCAAAAGATGCTGTAGAAATTTCTTTATTGTCATGAGCCAGACAAAATTGCAATGATGATCAGTTGACGCGTTTCACACGAAAAGAACTGTGCTTGTTCACATAAAATTTAAACAGTTTAAAATTGTTTTAGCATTTAAGAAATGTTTTTGTCGGTAAAGTTTTGTGTTGATTGCTCTTTAATTACAGGTGTTTTGTGTTAGGTGTTTGATTTGATACATGCCTATAAATAGCTTGTATTGTGAGCATTTCAATTGTTGTGAACAAGCACGGTTCTTTTCATGTGAAACGCGTCAACTGATTATCATTGCAATTTTGTCTGGCTCATGACAATGAAGAAATTTCTACAGCACCTTTTGGATCCAAGTGTGCGATCAATCTGGTCTTCTCTTCTTAATATTGCCTACGGTGATGAGCCGGGATTAGCACCTTGGACCGGGTGTGTCCATTTTTTGCCTGAAGCGGTGTGTGCGCCCTTGTTCTGTTTCCTGATTACCCATAACTGGGTAATCCTGCAAATACATTGCATGCCATAAGCCAGGCTGGGGCTCATCCTATGCTCCACAATCCAGACACATAAAGAAAGAAGAAAGACAGTGGCGCCCCTTGAATTCAATTGCTGGCAACTTTAATGCATACACATACACATATACATTATATATATATATATATATATATATACCCCTCACATTTTTGTAAATATTTTATTCTATCTTTTCATGTGACAACACTGAAGAAATGACACTTTGCTACAATGTAAAGTAGTGAGTGCACAGCTTGTATAACAGTGTAAATTTGCTGTCCCCTCAAAATAACGCAACACACAGCCATTAATGTCTAAACCGCTGGCAACAAAAGTGAGTACACCCTTAAGTGAAAATGTCCAAATTGGGCCCAAAGTGTCAATATTTTGTGTGGCCACCATTATTTTCCAGCACTGCCTTAACCCTCTTGGGCATGGAGTTCACCAGAGCTTCACAGGTTTTTTTTTACCTTTATGTGTTTCTCTGAATGAAGGTAAAAAAAAAAACCTTCTGCATGTAGTGCCCCCCTTTATACTCACCTGAGCCCGATCTCAATTCAATTATGTGCATCTCAAACTCCACATTGGCTCCTGCTGCTGTCAATCGCAGCCAGTGACAAGGGAGTGGGGGGGGGGGGGGCTGGGTCAAACACCGCTCTGTGTGTCAATAGACACAAACAGCAAGGCTCAGGAGTAAACCCACACGAGTGACCCCATAGCAAGCCCCTTGATTGCTATGGGGGCACTCAAAAGGGGGAGGAGCCAAGAATGCCAGCCCCAAAAAGAGGAGAATCGGGCTGCTCTGTGCAAAACCATTACGCAGGTAAGTAGAACACGTTTTTTGTTTTTTTTAAAAGAAGAAAATGTTTTACATTTAGAATCACTTTAACCCTTTTGATCCCATGAATTACCTTGAGGACAAGTTTCTTGCATGCTGAACTCACATCCCACACAACGATTGTTCTGTCATATCCTCCAGATATAAGGGTGGAGCCTAAAAAACGGAGACAGCAAGAAACAAGTCAGCGATTGGTTGGTAAAAGGGCCCATTCACATTTGTCCAAGGAAGAATCAATAACCCTGATTAATCTGATTTCTCTGCATTGATTGTATTAGTGAAATGACCTCTAAAACATCCTCAAAAAAAATTCTGCACAGTGCAATTAGTGACATAGAACTTTGCTTGGACCAGTGTTTAAACGACTTGCTTGACTCACCATCTTCTGAAAATGCGCAAGAGCTGACAGAGCCGCTGTGTGCGTGGAGGAGACTATCCGGACCATGATGGCGGTAATCTCCAGCGTTAATGTCCCAAAGCTTTATACTCTTATCCCAGGAGGCCGTGTAGAGTAGAAGCCCATTGTTACTGAAGCCGCAGTCTGATATAACATTGTTGTGCGCTCTACAAGATAATTATTAAAAGTGGTTGTAAACCTCAGACATGAAATATGAACAAAGCATATCCCTCTATAGTGTGTACTTGTCTCAAATAAGAGCACTAAGTGTAATTTCTGTCCACGGTCTCGTTCGTCTGCTATCAGCATGAGTCACTTCTGACAAGTTTTCCTGACACCAATAGAAAAATGGTGACAGGGGAGGGACCTCCAGCTGATTGACAGCCTCAGCTCTGTTCCTGTGTGGAGGGGGGAGGGGGTGTCCCTTCACTCCTCAGCTCTCAGAGCTCTCTTCACTGAGCTCTGCAGAGTGTAACTTCAGATCTCTGTCACCCCCCCTTTTTTTCCTGAACTCTCAGACAAGCTTTATAAATTCTGGACTTTGAATGGATGTAGAGAGGAGAAGACAGCAGATAAACAGGTACAACTTATGTAAGAGGGTTTTTTTTCATCTCTGTGTATCACCTGAGGCCAGTCACTTCTCTGGCCATATGTAAGCATTTACAACCACTTTAAACACATACAGTAATACCTCAGATTGCGAGTAATGCGGTTAACAAGCGTTTTGCAATACAAACTATTAATTTTTTTTAAATCCTGACTCGGTTTGCGAGTGTTGTCTCGCAAAATGAGAAGCCTCTGCAGTGTGCAGTACCACACTTGGTCAGAGGTGCGGGGGCGCCGGTGACACTCGGAGCCACTCGGATGCACTCAGAGCCACCTGGAAATACTCAGTTCCCGAGAGTTTCCGAGTGTCTCCGGCAACCCCCCCCCCCCCCCCCGCACACACACACACCTCTGGCAACATGTGGTACTGCATACAATAAAAGTCACTGTGGAACGAATTATCTGAGTTTCCATTATTTCTTATGGGGAAACTCGCTTTGATATACGAGTGCTTTGGATTACAAGCATTCTTTTGGAACGAATTATGCTCATAATCCAAGGTACCACTGTATTTGTGTTTCATATGGTTGAAGCTCCTGTGGAGGCCTGAATGGGGTTCTGTTCTTTTTCTGTTTTAGGTGAAGTGGAGCATTGTTAGAACCTCCTGTTGACTATTTACTGCTGTTTATTATTTTCTTTGCATTGCTGTGAGATTCTAACCATAGCTTTTCAGCCAAGCTACCAGTGTCACCAGCTTGAGTTTTCCATATTACTCCTATAGAGAATCCAACAATCGCTGAACGGGAATATAAAGAGAAGGCACTTATGCCGCGTACACACGTTTGGACATTCCGACAACAAAACCATGGATTTTTTTCCGATAGATGTCGGCTCAAACTTGTCTTGCATACACACGGTCACATAAATGTTGTCGGAAATTCTGAACGCCAAGAACGCGGTGATGTACAACACGTACGACGAGACGAGAAAAATTAAGTTCAATAGCCAGTGTGACTAATGAGCTCATGTCTTTAAAAAGATAACGAGATTGTTTGTCATTGGAGTAAAAAATTCAAATTTTATTTTCCCATGCGATGCCCATATTTCTTCTTACCCGCTTATGTTGATGGTGGTGCGCTGGGCGATCATATCCCACAATTTGATTGCTCGGTCTGATGACACTGAACAAATCCTCTGACTCTTGGTGTCAAAGCAGCATCGGGTTATGGTGGATGTGTGCTGGTCTGAAAAGTGACAATGATATAGAAAGCTTACATCTTCTATGATATGAAGGACACGATCGCCTCTGGAAGGGGGAGGTTTGGGCTTTGCCTTGCCAACCTGGCTGCACTTCTTAAACCCCAAAATAGATTAAAAATATCCCACCAATAGACATAATGATTCCCAGGGCCTGGTGAGCGAGGAGTCAGAAAAATAATGGCTAAGTGGTTAGCACTCTTCCCTTTGGCCTTTCCCTTGATGCTCTGGGTCCAGCAATCATTGTTATGATGTTCTCTAATCTAAGGCAGCCTTTCTCAATCAAGGTTTTGTGGAATCCTGGGGATCCTCCAGAGGGTGCTATAGGTTCATTGAAACGACAGCAATGGTAAATTGACCTCCTACCTACACTGACCACCAATCTAAGGGGTCACTTCTACACTCACCACTAATGTCAGGGGTCATATGGATGATAATTTTCAGCAATGCACAGCTATACAGGGGGGTAAAAAACATTGTCAGGGAGGGTTTAGCATAACAGTGAGTCTACAGGCAGTGTATACTGGCAGAAAGACCTACCCGGCCAGCCGGGCCTACCTCCCGCTCTCAGAGGTCTGGGGGCGGAGCTTTTCGGCGGTAGGGGCTTTGGCGGCAGGGGCGGGAATTTTTGCGGTCCAGGGCAGGGCAGGGTCAGAGCGTCTGTGGAGCTCCCGGACCCGCTCCTCCCTGCTGACAGAGCCTCCATCAGCCTAAGCCGAGCCCAACAGCCCGGGCCGGGTAGTGGCTATCTGACAGAACACCGGGGCTGCGCTCCAGCAGGCCGGCCATGGCGCGGGGGGGTTTAATAGTCCTAGAGGCGGCCATGGGAGGACATGTGGGGGTTTGTTTTTTATGCGGGGGCGGCTTTTTTGGTGCCCCCCCCCCCTCCATGGCACTTGCCATGGTTGCCATACCTTAGATACGCCACTGACCTTATACCTGCACCCTGCACACTAAAAATGCATTGAACCTTTGCAGTGCCGGGAGAGGATCCACTGTCAGGGTAGATCTTGTCCAATTCCTGGAGTTCAGCTTTAGGGTTATTTCCAAATGAATGTTAAAGCCCCATATCACTATCAAGGTGTCAAGAGACAGCAAAATAAAAATGATGTACCTTTAACATTTAGAACTCTGGAGGCAGTGGTCGTGTTCATGACGCACACCGCATTGTCCACATCCACACTGCATACCACGAGCTTTCCATCACCGGAAACATTGCAGGAGGTCACCAGACCATCCAAGCTCACCGACCACTGCAAACCACAGCCAACATATCAGCAAACTGCATAATGTTCAATCTGAGATTATTAGAGTTTATACAAAGAACAAAAAAAAAAAAGTACAGTAAAAGAGAAAAAAAAAAGAATTGCAATAATAAACAAGGCAAACAAACATTAAAGAATGACCCAGGACTGGATGTACAGAGTAAAAAGCCCACGACGCACGACCATAGATAAAATGGTACACACATAGAAAAATAGGACCATGAAGAGTACATGCATCAGAAACAGAAAGGACAATGAAGTAGTAGCTAAACTGTCAGTAGCCAAACAAGGTGGGCGAATGAAGACTAGGCCTGAGGGAAGATGGATCTGCAGGAAAAAGGTAGTTGAACTGTATAAAACAGGAAAGGGATATAAAAAGATATCCAAGGAATTGAGAATGGCAATCAGCAGTGTTCAAACTCTAATCAAGAAGTGGAAAACGAGGGGTTCTGTTGAAGCCAAACCACGGTCAGGTAGACCAACTAAAATTTCAGCCACAACTGCCATGAAAATTGTTCGGGATGCAAAGAAAAACCCATAAATAACTTCAGGTGAAATACAGAACTCTCTGAAAACATGTGGTGTGGCTGTTTCAAGATACACAATACAGAGTAACTTGAAGAAAGATGGGCTGCATGGTCGAGTCGCCAGAAGAAAGCCAATACTACGCAAATGCCACAAAGTATCCCACTTACAATATGCCAAACAACACAGAGACAAGTCTCAAACCTTCTGGCACTTGGAGTGATGAGACCAAAATTGAGCTTTTTGGCCACAACCATAAATGCTACATTTGGAGAGGAGTCAACAAGGCCTATGATGAAAGGTACGGAGGTGGATCGCTGATGTTTTTGGGGATGTGTGATTTACAAAAGGCACAGGAAATTTGGTCAAAATTGATGGCAAGATGAATGCAGTATGTTATCAAAAAATACTGGAGGAACATTTGCATTCATTAGCCAGGAAGTTGCGCATGGGACATACCTGGACATTCCAACATGACAATGATCCAAAACACAAGGCCAAGTCGACCTGTCATTGGCTACAGCAGAATAAAGTGAAGGTTCTGGAGTGGCCATCTCAGTCTCCTGACCTCAATATCATTGAGCCACTCTGGGGAGATCTCAAACGTGCCGTTCATGCAAAACAGCCCAAGAACTTCCAGGAACTGGAGGCTTTTTGCCAAGAGGAATGGAAAGCTTTGCCATCTGAGAAGATAAAGAGCCTCATCCACAAATACCACAAAAGACTTAAAGCTGTCATTGATGTTAAAGGGGGCAATACACGGTATTAAAGTGGATGTAAACCCAAATTTATTTATTTTTTTATATATATATATCATACTGTAGAGTATAAGATTTCCTATCATTTGAGCCCAGTCTTGCCACACAGAGTTAATTCATCTCTGAGCAATCCCCTTTTATTGTTCAGTGAGACAATTATTGACAAACTGAGAAAAACTTTGTCAAATCCTCCCCCTTGCTGTGAGTGACAGCCTAAGACACAGGCATTATTTTTTAATTCCCACCCCCACTCCTTTCTTCAGCAGCTCTGCAAGGATTGGCTGTTCCACACCTCAGCATGATTTGGCATGCTGAATCATGTGGTTACTTTCCTGTCTTTTCACTGGATGTTAGAGATCATAGCAGAAGTTCGGTGTAAGAAATACACAGGAGAAAATGCATATTGACAAGGGGAGTGTAGAGGTGGGCGGGGAGTCTACTGACATCACGACTCCACCCACCGAGCTCCAGACAACAGACCCGCCCACAGAATCTGCAGTTTTTCAGGTCTCATAACAGACAGAGGGGAAACATTTGACAGGTAAAGATACATGCAGGAGACATCTATATCCTTATAGATAACCCCTATGGCAGTAGTTTAGAAAGGATGACATTGGGTTTACATCCACTTTAAAGCGGAGTTCCGGCGAAATTTTTTTTTTTTTTATTCTAGCATTATTGCTAATGAAATTAAAAAAGGATATACAATGATCATGATCGATTGTTCAAAAATATACATTTATAACTGTAAAAATGAATGCTTCCGTTGGTGGCCGTTTCCATCATGAATGTGGGCATGTGAAGCCCAATTGAGATCGCTTCCTGGAATAGCTTTGGAGAGGTGCATGTTGGGTAACCAGCATGCACCTTTCAATCTCGCGCATGTGCGATTCAATGGCGGCCGTAGCGCCGAGCACAGTACTGCTCACAGACTCCTGGGAAATGATGTGTCATCATTTCCCAAGAGCATAGGCTAGGGAGGAAGTCACAAGGAGCTCCGCGGACCAGGAAGTGGCAGATTACGAGGACTAAATAGCAACAGGGCTTTTCTGGTAAGTATTAAGAAAAATTCCTCCAAATGTTTGTTTATAAGTTAAAAGGAGAATTTTTTAGGGTGGAACTTCCCTTTAAGAACTGGGTGGGGTATGTAAACTTTTGATCAGGGTCATTTGGGTAGTTTCTGTTGTCATTATGATTTAAAAAGAGTAAACACATTTGATTGATAATAAATGGCTTCAGCCAAACACTAACCATGAGTGAAAGAAACGTTTTTGTGTTATCATTCATATTCTCTAAAAAATGGCCAAGAAATCATAAATTCTGCCAGGGTATGTAAACTTATGAGCACAGCTGTATAACAAAGCACTTCCAGTGGTAACATGAACAGATCAAAGGGAGCAAATACAACATTATTGTTAGGATTTACATAACTGAGAAAATTAAGCTGGAATGGCAAATATGTTACAGGAAAGAAAAAATGGTAGAATGTGAATGTGGGCGATAAGTCGATGTACATACCAGAACCTTCCCTGTCTCAAGGTCCCAGAACTTCACGGTTTTGTCATAGGATGATGTGACCATTCTACAAATGAGATAGAATTATAATAAGGATACATTCTACTCTGTAGGGATAAAAAGAGAGACAACTTCAGGGAATGGCCAGATCTCACTAAGTGACAGATATAAAGGAGGCAGATTGGGGGGCAGAGGGCAGCCAGCGGATCTACAGGGGACACAGAGCCACCAAACAACTCCAACCAGAAGGATCCTGAGGAACCAACCTGGGGCCCCTCCAACCTGCACAGGGTCAAGAGTGATAGTTGTCAGAGGGCTGTCGATTATGTGATTTTCTTTCCTTCCACCACAGGTGGAAGGAAAGAAATATCACTTGATTCTCCCATCTACACAGTCAGCGCTATTGTGTTCTGAGAGAGAGCCTTCCCAGCTGGCAAAATACAATGATTACTGCTAGTGGCTATAGTCGCTGGCAATAATTACATGTAAAAAATCTGACCAGCTGGTTTTACACAAGTCGATCGATGGATTGACTTGGATACAACCAGCCTGCTGTAGATAGATCGAATATTGGCCGGTCCCTGCTGAACCGACTGAGATTCGATCCATCTATGACCAGCTTTAAAGAGACAAGGAAAGTGGCAATAATGGACAGCAAACCAAGTGGCCATGTGACTTGGGGACCTGGACATACCTGCAGCAGCTTTAAAAGAGAAGTAAAGGATTTTTTTTTTTCTTTTTGCAGATTCATACGGTCCGATGCTGAATCTGTCCCCCCGGCATCTCAACACTGAGAACCGAGCAATCGAACATCACTTGGTTCTGACCGCTCCCCGAGCAGAGAGCTGCTGATTGTCAATCAGCAGCTCTCCGCTCTGCCCCCTCTTCGCTCCCTAGAGCGCTGAGCTGTGGAGGGGGCAGTGCGGCCGGTTCAGTCTCTCAGCGACTCGCAACAGGGTGTCAGTCCAGGCACCTGGTGGATCCCGACTTCCATTGTCGGGATGACGTGGTGCCTGGATTGGCTCTGTACCGTCAGCAGAGAGTGGACTTCAGCCTGCTCTCTGCTGAAAACGGGTCACAGGAGTGCAAAACTAAACTAGCACTCCTGTGATCCATAGGAGAAGTACAGCCAAACGAGCTTTGGCTATACTTCTCTTTTAAAGAGACCCTGTCCTCACATCATTTCTTTAAACAACAATCTTCCCTTAAGATCATATGTGCAAATAATGTATAAAGCCTCCCTTATATAGACATCCAAAAGCACCGAGACTGCTGCTTGGCACCACCATCTTGGATGTGATGTCAGCAGACTCAGAGCTGTCACTCAAGTGTCCCTCTATAGCAGGGATATGCAATTAGCGGACCTCCAGCTGTTGCAGAACTACAAGTCCCATGAGGCCTAGCAAGATTCTGACAGCCACAAGCATGACACCCAGAGGCAGAGGCATGATGGGACTTGTAGTTTTCCAACAGCTGGAGGTCCACTAATTGCATATCCCTGCTCTATAGCATGAGTGCTCAACCTGTGGCCCTCCAGCTGTTGCAGAACTACAAGTCCCATGAGGCATTGCAAGCTGCTGACAGTTACAGGCATGACTCCCAAAGGCAGAGGCATGATGGGACTTGTAGTTCTGCAACAGCTGGAGGGGCATAGGTTGAGCACCCATGCTCTATAGCAGTGATGGTGAACCTTTGCACCCCAGATGTTTTGAAACTACATTTCCCATGTTGCTCTTGCACTCTGCAGTGTAGCTGAGCATCATGGGAAATGTAGTTCCAAAACATCTGGGGTGCCCAAGTTTGCCATCACTGCTCTATAGTATTCCCCTTCACTCCTCCTCAGCAGCTACATAAAAGGTTCTGTAGCAAAATGAGGGCGGGGATGGAGGAGCTGGGCCAGCACAAACCGTAAATAAACACTTTCAGAAAAGGAGAAGGCTATGACTTGCAAGAAGGGGAGGGACTGCGTTAGGGGTTTCACTCTTCCTGGAGTAGTCAAATCTCCAAATTCAATGGCGCATCAATTAAAAAAAAAATGATTTATGGAAAAGAAAAAACATTGTAAATAAGCATTTAAAGCTGAATTATAGGTTTGATCTTTATTCCATACTTCGCACAAAGTAAGTGCAAATCTCATACCTGAGGGGCTGTCAAGGAGCCTGAATCTGAACCTGGTATTCATTGAAAAAAATACAAGGCATTCTTTAAATGGCAGCAGCGCCGAGTGAGCAACCCCCTGTGGTCAGTGTGCGGAGGACCCTGGAGGTTTTGTGACAATGACCACGGGAATCCCTCAGTTAGCATACTTAAAATGCTGGCACTATGCCCAATCAGAGCAGCCTGGGATTCTGGTGGAGCAGGGGGGGGCTGGAGCTGCTGTAGATAGGTATGGGTACCTCTGGGTGCCTGCATGATGTACCAGTCAGCAGAACTTGTTTGCAAAATAAAAGTAACTTTAAAAAAAAATGATAATTCACTTTATGATGCAACGATCACCTTTGGTTATCTTGTGTTGGGCTGCACTGTGAAATAGGAGCCGTGTGCTCTCCTCCATAGTCACAGACAGGAGTGCTGGTAGAGAGATCCTAGAAAACAAATTACTATTATTAATATACATATGGGAATGTGTGACACAGGACATAGAGAACACATTGAACAAGATACCATAACCCATGACAATAACATACCTCCCAAATTTTCTGGAAGGGGTACCGAGGGACACCTATTAGCAAATGTATGTAGGCATAGGACACCCCCCTCCCCTCCCGCCACACCCCATTAAAGGAGAACTATACTATACTAAAAAAAAAAAAAAGATTGGTTAAACCAACATGTGCTTTTTTTTTTTTTTTTTTTACCACTACTATTCCTTTATATTGGCTTTTGACGTTTACAATTGTAACAATTTAGTAATTGGATGTAAAGTTTACCCTGTTTCCCCGAAAATAAGACCTAGCGGGACTGTCGGTGATGGCTGCAATATAAGCCCTACCCCCCAAATTAGCCCTACCCTGTTTCCCCGAAAATAAGCCCTACCCTGAAAATAAGACCTACAAGGATTTTAATTAGGGCTTATTTGGGGGGTAGGGCTTATATTGTAGCCATCACCGACAATCACGCTAAGTCTTATTTTCGGGGAAACAGGGTAGCACTGGGAAACACTTTTTGAAAGATAAATAGTGCATTTTATATACAACTATATAGATCAGACCAAAAATGAGGGACAAATGAGGAGGAAAGAGGGACAGAGGGACATTGCTCCAAATCAGGGACAGTTGGGAAGTATGCAATACTAAAAATTGGGACAGTTGGGAAGTATGCATCTAAAAATGATGGAAATGAAAATCATTATTAGTGACCTCAGTGAGAGCAGCCACTGAATACCGGACCCGACACTCATGTCAATGGGAACAGTAAGTTTTCCAGGAACCAGTTAACATCACTTTAAAAAAGGGGGTCTCCAAACTTTTCTGTATGAGGGCCACATTGTGTATTTTACAGCACAGTCGTGTAATGGATAGCACTTTCACCTAGCAGCAACAGGGTCGCTGGTTCAAAATCCGACCACGACACCATCTGCCTGGAGTTTGCATGTCCTCCCTGTGCCTGCGTGGGTTTCCTCCGGGTACTCCGGTTTCCTCCCAATCTTCAAAGACATGCTGGTAGGTTAATTAGACCCTGTCTAAAAAATTGGCCAAAATCTGAGTATGTGTTTGTAAGCGCGTCGGGACCCTATGGGGTAAAGGACCACGCTATACCGCAGATGGACACCGGCGGCAAAAGCGTGCTGAGGCGATTCAGTTCGCATAGGTAGCGCTATACAAGTCACTCGTTCATTCATTCAATATTCACGGGTCAAAAATAAATCAGTTTTATATATGTATGAATACACTTTAAACTAATAAGTAAGCTCCAAGTGGTGACTTCACATCATAAGCTTCACACCAGAACCCCCCCCCCCCCCTTTAACCACTTAAGGACCAAGCCTCTTTTTGAGATTTGGAGTTTACAAGATAAAATCAGTTTTTGTTTTTGCTAGAAAATTACTTAGAACCCCCAAACATTATATATTGTTTTTTTTTTCTAACACCCTAGAGAACAAAATGGCGGTTATTGCAATATTTTCTGTCACACCGTATCAACGCAGCGGTCTAAAAATACACTTTTTTTAATTAAAAAATAAGACAACAGTAAAGTTAGCCCAATTTTTTTTATATTGTGAAAAGATAATATTACACCGAGTAAATTGATACCCGACATGTCACGCTTCGAAATTGCGCCCGCTCGTTGAATGGCGACAAACTTTTACCCTTTATTATACAGGTTGCATGTTTTGAGTTACAGAGGAGGTCTAGCACTAGAATTATTGCTCTCGCTCTAACGATTGCGATGATACCTCACATGGGTGGTTTGAACACCGTTTACATATACGGGCGCTACTCACGTATGCGTTCACTTCTGCACGAGAGCTTGGCGGGACGGGGCGCGTTGTTTTTTCTTATTTATTTTACCTTTTATTTTTACACTGTTCTTTTTAAAAGAAAATGTGTCACTTTTATTCCTATTACAAGGAATGTAAACATCCCTTGTAATAGAAAAAAAGCAGGACAGGACCTCTTGAATATGAGATCTGGGGTCAAAAAGACCTCAGATCTCATATTTACACTAAAATTAAATAAAAATACATTTAAAAAATGTCCCTTTAAGAGCATTGGGAGGAAGTGACGTTTTATTGTCACTTCCACCCTGCAATGGTATGGAGCCAGTTTATGTCACACGATATTAGTGTAACGGTTCAGGAAATGCAACATTTCAGTAAAAAATAAACTAAAGTTTATTCTAGGGCACGCAAATGTAATACTTTACTCAATTTTTGGTATAATATAAAAGATGAGGTTGCACCGAGATACAACATGTCAAACCTAAAAATTGCATGTAGTTGTGAAACGGCAAAAAAACTTCGTAAAATGAGAGAAGGAAGCACTGATATTGCCACATCCATAAATTGAGGGACACAGGTGAGGGTACTACTAGAGTAACCAAAGGTCGGACTTTTGAGGCATAGAAACAATGGAGAAAAAACCAAAATCATATTCATAACATTTATTGAAAAAAGTTCATCGTATAAACATAGTGTTCAAAAAGAGATAAAAAACATGAAAACTATACAGTTTGTACAATGAGCCCTTGTGCGTCTATGCGTTTCGCCGTGAGGCTTCTTCAGGACATGATCAAGGTTCAGAGACGTAACAAAAGAGAAAAGAGAGCGAATCTCACTGTCTTCAATTCGGTTGGGTCTCATGTACAAAATCCCAGTAGCCGGAAAATTTCCAAAAATATGGAGTGTCTATAGCAAATGATATGTAAACTTCAGGTATTGCTATAGCATTGGCAGGCATGTGTCTTATATTCAGGCATGAAAAAGACCACCAGAGTAGTAATACTAAAAGGTCCAGCATCCACAAAGGAAAAAACCCAATGAGGTTGAGCACTGCTAGCGGCATATAATACAGCCCATGCTGGCATGCAATACATGGAGATTAAGATAAATAAATATGCCCCTGGGAGACAGCCGGGTGCTGTACACAAGTGTTGTACTATGTTTTTGTGCATAAGTGCCCCCGACACATGCATTTATGTTCGTAATTGTGGGGGTGGGCTCAAAAAAAAACTTTGGGGGGTATTTTTTTTTCTTTTACAGTTTTTTTTTTCACTTTTTTTTTGCTAAACTTTTTTTTTTTTTTAAGGGAAAGAGTCCCTTATGTTATTTGTATTTTTTGGCAGCAGGTTCACTTTAATAAAAAAAATCAGGGGTCTACTCATCACATCTGGGTCAATAAACAGCAAGAGACATTCGCTGGTCGAGTTCAGAGAGACCGGGACTATGACAGTGCCATCGCATGCCATACTGTGCCATCGCAAGGTGAACAGTGCCATTGCTGCTGCACTGTGCCAATGCATGCTGTACAGTGCCATTGCATGCTGTACAGTGCCATCGCACTGTGCCATCGTACTGTACCATCACATGACGTACAGTGCCATCGCATGATTTACAGTGCCATCGTACTGTGCCATCACATGACGTACAGTGCCATCATACTGTGCCATCACATGATGTACAGTGCCATTGTACTGTGCCATCGCATGATGTACAGTGCCATCGCATAACGTACAGTGCCATCCTACTGTGCCATCGCATGACGTACAGTGCCATCGCATGACGTACAGTGCCATCGTACTGTGCCATCACATGATGTACAGTGCCATCATACTGTGCCATCGCATAACGTACCGTGCCATTGCATGATGTACAGTGCCATCACATGACGTACAGTGCCATCACACTGTGCCACCATATGATGTACAGTGCCATCGTACTGTGCCATCACATGACGTACAGTGCCATTGTACAGTGCCATCATACTGTGTCACCACATGATGTACAGTGCCATCGTACTGTGCCATCGCATGACGTACAGTGCCATCATACAGTGCCATCTCATAATGTACAGTGCCATCATACTGTGCCATCGCATGACGTACAGTGCCATCGTACTGTGCCATCGCATGACGTACAGTGCCATCGTACTGTGCCACCACTTGATGTACAGTGCCATCATACTGTGCCATCGCATGACGTACAGTGCCATCATACTGTGCCACAACATGATGTACAGTGCCATTGTACTGTGCCATCGCATGACGTACAGTGCCATCGTACGGTGCCATCACATAATGTACAGTGCCATCGTACTGTGCCATCGCATGACGTACAGTTCCATCGCATAACGTACCGTGCCATTGCATGATGTACAGTGCCATCGCATAACGTACAGTGCCATCGTACAGTGCCATCACATAACGTACAGTGCCATTGCATGACGTACAGTGCCATCGCATGATGTAGAGTGCCATCACATAACATACAGTGCCATCGCATGATGTACAGTGCCATCACATAACATACAGTGCCATCGTACAGTGCCATCGCATGACGTACAGTGCCATCACATAACGTACAGTGCCATCATACTATGCCATCGCATGATGTACAGTGCCATCATACTGTGCCACCACATGATGTACAGTGCCATCGTACTGTGCCATCACATGACGTACAGTGCCATCATACTGTGCCACCACATGATGTACAGTGCCATTATACTGTGCCATCACATGACGTACAGTGCCATCATACTGTGCCACCACATGATGTACAGTGCCATTATACTGTGCCATCGCATGACGTACAGTGCCATCACATAATGTACAGTGCCATCATACTGTGCCATCGCATGACGTACAGTGCCATCGTACTGTGCCATCACATGACGTACAGTGCCATCGTACTGTGCCACCACATGATGTACAGTGCCATCATACTGTGCCATCGCATGACGTACAGTGCCATCATACTGTGCCACAACATGATGTACAGTGCCATTGTACTGTGCCATCGCATGACGTACAGTGCCATCGTACGGTGCCATCACATAATGTACAGTGCCATCGTACTGTGCCATCGCATGACGTACAGTTCCATCGCATAACGTACCGTGTCATTGCATGATGTACAGTGCCATCGCATAACGTACAGTGCCATCGTACAGTGCCATCACATAACGTACAGTGCCATTGCATGACGTACAGTGCCATTGCATGATGTAGAGTGCCATCACATAACATACAGTGCCATCGCATGATGTACAGTGCCATCACATAACATACAGTGCCATCGTACAGTGCCATCGCATGACGTACAGTGCCATCATACTATGCCATCGCATGATGTACAGTGCCATCATACTGTGCCACCACATGATGTACAGTGCCATCGTACTGTGCCACCACATGATGTACAGTGCCATCGTACTGTGCCATCACATGACGTACAGTGCCATCATACTGTGCCACCACATGATGTACAGTGCCATTATACTGTGCCATCACATGACGTACAGTGCCATCATACTGTGCCACCACATGATGTACAGTGCCATTATACTGTGCCATCGCATGACGTACAGTGCCATCACATAATGTACAGTGCCATCATACTGTGCCATCGCATGACGTACAGTGCCATCGTACTGTGCCATCACATGACGTACAGTGACATCGTACTGTGCCACCACATGATGTACAGTGCCATCATACTGTGCCATCGCATGACGTACAGTGCCATCATACTGTGCCACAACATGATGTACAGTGCCATTGTACTGTGCCATCGCATGACGTACAGTGCCATCGTACGGTGCCATCACATAATGTACAGTGCCATCGTACTGTGCCATCGCATGACGTACAGTTCCATCGCATAACGTACCGTGTCATTGCATGATGTACAGTGCCATCGCATAACGTACAGTGCCATCGTACAGTGCCATCACATAACGTACAGTGCCATTGCATGACGTACAGTGCCATTGCATGATGTAGAGTGCCATCACATAACATACAGTGCCATCGCATGATGTACAGTGCCATCACATAACATACAGTGCCATCGTACAGTGCCATCGCATGACGTACAGTGCCATCACATAACGTACAGTGCCATCATACTATGCCATCGCATGATGTACAGTGCCATCATACTGTGCCACCACATGATGTACAGTGCCATCATACTGTGCCATCACATGGCGTACAGTGCCATCATACTGTGCCACCACATGATGTACAGTGCCATTATACTGTGCCATCGCATGACGTACAGTGCCATCACATAATGTACAGTGCCATCATACTGTGCCATCGCATGACGTACAGTGCCATCGTACTGTGCCATCACATGACATACAGTGCCATCGTACTGTGCCACCACATGATGTACAGTGCCATCATACTGTGCCATCGCATGACGTACAGTGCCATCATACTGTGCCACCACATGATGTACAGTGCCATTGTACTGTGCCATCGCATGACGTACAGTGCCATCGCATAATGTACAGTGCCATCGTACTGTGCCATCGCATGACGTACAGTGCCATCGCATTAAGTACAGTGCCATCGCATAACATACCGTGCCATTGCATGATGTACAGTGCCATCGCATAATGTACAGTGCCATCGTACAGTGCCATCACATAACGTACAGTGCGATTGCATGACGTACAGTGCCATCGCATAACGTACAGTGCCATGATACTATGCCATTGCATAACGTACAGTGCCATCGCATAACGTACAGTGCCATCGCACTGTACGGCATGCCTAGTTGTCATGCTAATCCTTTTGCTTCAATCTATTCTCAGTGACTGACACAGACCAAGCATTCAGATTGGGAAAGCATGCCGCCTTCACTTGCTGCATGCTTGCTCTGTCTCCTTGTTAAGAAGGTGATGAAGTCCGAAGCGGCCATGTCTGCGGGGCGAGGACTCACCCAGAGTTTGGCGGTCTGGTCATGTGAGCAGGTTAGAAGTTTTGTATCCTGGCAGCAGAAGTGACAGGAGCTCACCGCACCTCTGTGTCCTCTCAGGATCTGGAATGGGATCTGCAGGAAAAGAGCAGATTTATAACAAACATTAGACATTGTCCGGGCTTCCTGAAATCTGTATTCATATTATCTTCCCACAACACAGACTGAGACCTCATCAGATGGCTGGAGGTTTCCTGAGCCCCCCCAATCCGCACACCATGACCCCCCAACACTATGACAGCCTGACCAGTGAGTGACCTGGGACAATCTGTCACTCCTCCATTCCTTCTCCCCGCTGTCCTCCAGGACAGGCTCGGCCTCCTGTACACACAGAGGATCCATGTGGCTGCACTTCCGGAGTCCCCGTCTCCATGGAGACCAGCTACAACGAGGCCAATCCAAGGAGAGCGAGCAGCGTCTCTACGGAAACCAGCTTGTTCCCGCCCACTAGAAGCCCAGCCAAATGATTGCAAAGGATGAGCAAGTGGGCGGAGCTTGCGTTAATAGCTGCCTAATCTGTACACTGAGCTCTGTGTGCTGCACGGCTGTCTTCTGTCACTTGGTTCTACTTTCAAAGGAAGATCTGATCTTTGCAGAGCTGGTTTAACCACTTCGATACCAGGCACTTAGACACCCTCCTGCCCAGGCCAATTTTCAGCTTTCAGCGCTGTTGCAATTTGAATGACAATTGCGCGGTCGTGCTACACTGCACCCAAACACATTTTTTATCATTTTGTTCCCACAAATAGAGCTTTCTTTTGGTGGTATTTGATGACCTCTGCGGTTTTTATTTTTTGCGCAACAAATAAAAAAAGACTGAAAATTTCGAAAAAAAAACAAGTTTTTCTTTGTTTCTGTTAAAATGTTTTGTAAATAAGTAAGTTTTCCCCTTCAATGACAGGCACTGATATGGCTGCACTGACGGGCACTGATACGGCAGCACTGATGGACGCCGATGAGGTGGCACTGATGGGCACTGATGATGGGCACTGATAGGCGGCACTGATAGGTGGAACTGATAGGTGGCACTGGTATGCGGCACTGATGGGAACTCATAGGTGGCACTGATGGGCACTCGTAGGTGGCATTGATTGGTACATATGGGTGGCACTGATGGGTACTTATGGGTGGAACTGATGTGTGGCACTGATGGGCACTGATAGGTGGGCACTGATGGGCACAGCTGGGCACTGACAGGTGGCACCGATGGGCAATGACAGGTGGCACCGATGGGCAATGACAGGTGGCACTGATAAAACATATTGGGGGCATTTCTGGGCAGATCTGGAACATAATGGTGCCAATCAGTGCCCATTTGTGGGCACTGATTGGCACAGATTGGGCACATTGGGCACATGTGGATGGCCATGGGGTACATACCTGGCCATCCACATGTTGCCCCTTCCCTGGTGGTCCTAGTGGCGATCCCTGGTGGTCCAGTGTGGTGATCTGAGGGGGGGCTGCACTGATAAACAATCAGCACAGACCCCCCCTGTCAGGAGAACCGCCGATCGGCTCTCCTCTACTCGTGTCTGTCAGACGCGAGTGAGGAAAAGCCGATCAACGGCTCTTCCCATTGACAACGTGATCAGCCGTGATTGGACACGGCTGATCACGTGGTAAAGAGCCTCCGCCGGAGGCTCTTTACCAAGATCGGTGGAGCGCTGTGTCAGGCTGACACACCGCTCCACCGATCGCAGCGATGCGTGCCCCTGGGGGCGCGCTGCGGCATGTTATCCTGCTGGACGTCATATGACGCCCAGTCAGGATAACTGAACCACCGCCCGGCCCTCATCTGCTATGGGCCGGGCGGGAAGTGGTTAAGTAGAGTGCAGCAGCTCTGCTATACTATATACTTTTACACTGAGTTCAGCCATAAATGCAGTCTTTGACCATCTTCTGTATCATGTCTGCAGTCTCTGACTATCTCCTGTATCATGTCTGCAGTCTCTGACCTCGTCCTGTATCATGTCTGCAGTCTCTGGCCATCTCCTATATCATGTCTTCAGTCTCTGACCATCTCTTGTATCAGGTCTGCAGTCTCTGACCATCTCCGGTATCAGGTCTGCGGTCTCTGACCATCTCCTGTATCAGGTCTGCAGTCTCTGACCATCTCCGGTATCATGTCTGAAGTCTCTGGCCATCTCTTGTATCATGTTTGCAGTCTCTGACCATCTCCTGTATCATGTCTGCAGTCTCTGGCCATCTCCTGTATCATGTCTTCAGTCTCTGGCCATCTCCTGTATCATGTCTTCAGTCTCTGACCATCTCCTGTATCAGGTCTGCAGTCTCTGACCATCTCTTGTATTATGTCTGCAGTCTCTGACCATCTCCTGTATCAGGTCTGCAGTCTCTGACCATCTCCTGTATCATGTCTTCAGTCTCTGACCATCTCCTGTATCATGTCTGCAGTCTCTGACCATCTCTTGTATCATGTCTCCAGTCTCTGACCATCTCATGTCTGCAGTCTCTGACCATCTCCTGTAGTATGTCTACAGTCTCTGACCATCTCCTGTATCATGTCTGCATTGTCTGACCTTTAAGGATGATCTCAGGCGTGTTCGCAACCCGCCCGTGCAGAGCCTGCCAGGAAGTCGGCACTGCACAGCGCTAATCGCAGGCAGTAAGACATTTCTCTATCTCTGCAGTCGCAGATCGGGAAAATATCTCACTGCCTGCCATTAGCGCTGTGCAGTGCCGACTTCCTGGCAGGCTCTGCACGGGCGGGTTGCGAACACGCCTGAGATCATCCTTACTGACCATCTCTTGTATCGACTCGGGGATTGGGACTAATACGTACACACGTTACTGTGCATGCGCGATCGCTATCTGGCCATTACAAGGGTTTTGTTAGGATTTATGTATCTACCTGCCTGCATTTTACTAATCTGATGTAAGTGCATTACCTTTTTTTAAATTGGAAGCTGATACAGTATCACACTATGTGGAGTCTTTTGTTCCATATATACTTCAGCTAGATGACCCATTGATAGTTTTTGGCACTACTTCCAGGTTTGTTGAGAGTCTTCTGGTTTACCAATTAACTTCTTCAGATCCGCGCTATAGCCGAATGACGGCTGCAGCGTCGACCAATTTTGCCGGGAGTACGTCAATAGACATCCTCCCGTGCCCGAGAGGCCTGCGCACCCCCTGCAGGGTGCATGCGGCACGCTCTGTGATCAAGTCTATGAGACTCGGGGGATCACAGATCGGAGTAAGGGGTCGATCCCAACCCCTTACCACGTGATCAGCTGTTAGCCAATGACAGCTGATCATGTGATGTAAACAGAGCCGGTAATCGGCTATTTTTTCTCCTCGCGCTGACAGCGTGAGAAAAAAAAAGCCGATCACCGGCAGCTCTCAGAGGGACATCAGACCCGATCAAGGAGAGCTGCCGCCAGCTCATCTGTGCCCACCTGCCAGTGCACAACAGCACCACCAACCAGTGCCCAAAGTGCCACCCATCAGTGCCCACAGTGCCACCTATCAGTGCCCACAGTGCCACCTATCAGTGTCACCAATTAGTGCCTCATCAACAGTGCTGCCCATCAGTGCCACCTATCAGTGCCCATCAGTGCCATCTATCAGTGGTACCTATCAGTAACACCTATCAGTGCCCATCAGTGTCACCTACCAGTGCCCATCAGTGCCACCCATCAGGGCTCATCAGTGCCATCTTATCTGTCCCCATCAGTGCCGCCTTATCTGTCCCCATCATTGCCGCCTTATCTGTGCCTATCAGTGCAGCCTATCAGTGCCCACCAGTGCCGCCTCATCAAGGCTTATCAGTGCCAACTTATCAGTGCCCATCAGTGCCACCCATCAGGGCTCATCAGTGCCATCTTATCAGTGCCCATCAGTGCCGCCTTATCTGTCCCCATCAGTGCCGCCTTATCTGTCCCCATCAGTGCCACCTATCAGTGCCCACCAGTGCCGCCTCATCAGCGCATATCAATGAAGGAGAAAAATGACCTGTTTGCAAAATTGTGGACAAACAAGTTGGACAATACTCAACGACAACCTCCCTGATCTGTGTACTTCATCTGGTAAGTACTGAAGAGGACCAACATGAAAACCAGTAAATTGGCATTTTCAGAAGGTCAGGCATGGCGTCCCTGTATTTCTTGCATATTAAAAAGACTTTAACCCTTTCCCTGGCAGAGCCTTGTTTGTTTTCTTTGGGTTTTTTTTGTGCACTCACGTTTAAAAAATTACTTTTATAGACCATACAAGTCTATGGGCATGCAACAACCACTTGATGGAGGTCAATAGAAAGTCAAATGCACCTGTCAATGATTTCTGAGGCTAGGTACACACCTAACACAGCCGCGGATCAGACCGGACCGCTGTGCGTCCCAGTTCTCCGTTTCGGGGCCGAATCTTTGCCTGAATTCAGCCCTGGAACGGAGCTAAAGACGCACCGCAGCCTACACCTGGATGTAGACCCGCTTGTGTTTCTACTAGGCATTACAGACAACCTGGCAACTACTAAACACACAAAGCTATTCGTGTTCTATGCAGCCTATTATGCCAGGAAAGAAATCCTGCTCAGATGGAAACTGCCTGACCCCCCTACTACAAAAGCATGGCGGGCGCAGGTGAATGCGATACTACCAATGTATAAACTCACATACATGGGTAGGAACTGTCCTCATAAGTTTGAGAAGATATGGGCGGCTTGGGTTGAGGCTAAACAACTGACAGTTTAATTCTACCCCGAAACAATTGATGGGTAACAGATATGCTGTGCTAATAGAGGGTCGAGGATACTGGAGTCAGTAGGTGGATATTGGGCCCGCCTCTTCTCACTCCCTTGGTTTCTTGGTGGGAGCCTCCCCCCCCCCCCCCCCCCCCTAATATAGGGAAAGAAAAGGCTTCTTATATGTGCTGAAACTGAAGGGTGAGATTGTGCTTGTGCTTTAACATGTATGGCTCATTCTTGCATGGAGTATGCTGATTCCCTTGAGGATTGTTTCTTCAGTCTGTCCACGGTGTTAGTAGTTTACATACCAAATGATACAAACCTTTCTAAACTTACCAGTATAATTTGTAGACCCTGTTTTGCTGTACTCCTGTCTAAAATGTATGACTTGCATTTTCAAGTGTAATGTATAATACATTTAATAAACATTACCTGTGTTAAAAAAAAAAAGACGCACCGCAGCCGATCCGGAGATATGTGAACCGTCTCCATAGAGAGCCGGTCACATTCTCCTGCTATGTGAATTGGATGTGGAGAAATTTGCATTCACAGCCTGAATTAAATTCGAATTTGGCAGTAGGGAGGGAGGGCCTTAAAACCGTGTCCATGGTGACCAAGGTTTCTGTGCTGAGAGAGTCACAGTACAGTGTGTCTTCACATGCTGAGATCCTCCAATGGGTGAAAGGACCACCCAGGAGGAGACGGTAAAGGACCGCCAAGGAGGAGACGCACTGTAGTCAGAGGTTTTTTTTTTCTTGAAATAATTGCAAAATGAACAGTGATAATCATAAATCTGATAATCAGTGTCCTGATTACAAGCCTCTGCCTCCCCTGGGAGGAGATGCCGATGATCGGCTCTCCTCGCCACACACTCTGTCAGTGTGAGGCGATGAGAGGCGATTACCGACATCTCCGTGTTTACATGTGACCGGCTGTGATTGGACACAGCTCATCACATGGTTAAAGAGCTGCGGCTCTTTACAGAGATTGGGGTGTCTTAGCAACATGCCGCGATTGCCTCGCTGTGCGCGAGAGTGTTCATTCTGGGACGATGTCATATGACGTTGTCTCAGAACGAGAGCCGCATCACCAATCCGTCAAAAATATGTAGCATACTTATTGGCCTAAATTGATGAAGAAATTAGATTTTATTGGATATGATTTATAAACGAAAATAAAAAATATTGTTTTTTTCAAATATTTATTATTTGTTCATAATGTTTGTTTTTTTTTACCAAAAATATATAGCAGAATACATATTGGCCTAAATTAATGAAGCAATTTGTTATTTTCAATTTTTGTTTTTGGATATGTTTTATAGCAGAGAGTAAAACAATATTGTTTTGTATATTGTGTATTGTGACTTGTATATTGTGTAAATGTAACTGTATTTTGTGACCAAAATTGTCGTTTTTTGTTTATAGTCCAAAAAATAAAAACCGCAGAGGTGATCAAATACCACCAAAAGAAAGCTCTATTTGTGGGGAAAAAAATACATCAATTTTATTTGGGTACAGCATTGCACGACCGCGCAATTAGCAGTTAAAGTAACGCAGTGTCGTATCACAAAAATGGCCTGGTCATGAAGGGAGTTAAATCTTCCAGAGGTCAAGTGGTTAAGGGCCTCAAAAAATAAAATGGGCTGTCAGCACTGATCAATTTTCAAATATATAGTATATAACATAGATTGCAGACGCTATAACTAAGAAACCAAATAATTTACATTTTTTAATTTACCAAAAATATGTAGCAGGATACATATTGACCTAAATTGATGAAGACATTTGATTTTTTAAATTATTTTATTGGATATGTTTTATAACTGAAAATAAAACATTGCTTTTTTAACATTTTCGGTTTAAAAAAAAAAAAAAAAAGGATCCTTATCCTGGTGTGTTATCTTTGTGAATTTTGCCATTATGAGGACGGCACATTTCATGGATGGGGTCCTGTTTCTTGTCATTTGCCACACATCTGAATTTGACATTTATCAATGGGAAGTAAAACAGAAATAAACATGTTTATGTTCATGAGTGCACCACCAGCTAGAAAGCCCATGAAAAATGTGGCAGCGGAAGTCCCACCTTTTGTCACTCCCCCGAGCTGTGACATAAAACGTGACCTCCACGCTGTGACACCCAGTCAACCTTCATATTGCACCGTCTGCTTGGAGAAGGAGGATTTGGACAGGTAAGTTCTCATTTTCCCACCTAGAACTAGATTAGTAGCTCCAACCACAATGCAAATCCCTCCCCCCACTAACTAGCCAATGTGTACCAGCCACCCAAAACTGATTCAGCTACTGGTAGACTTAATTATGTCGCTCTGCCTTATGGAGGGGAGGAGCCGGGAACACAAAATTAAGAAAGCTCTCCCTGTCATAGATTTCAGAAGACAGTCCGTCATCGAGCCTCGCAGCCTTCATCAATAACTACTTCTGATTCCTCCTCAGTGCTAGTTACATCCTTTCCCATCCATGAAGAACCGTTCTTTCCTATAACACAAATTACTTATGTCTTTTCTCTCATTCAGGTCTTTCTGGCAACTCATTGTGCAACCAAGAAGACCATAGCCATCAAGTCAGTTGTGAAGACTTCAGATCAACGTGACTACATTGAAACACCGCAGAAGGTCATGCAGATGGCGGCAGGGTGTCCATTCCTCACCCAGATTTACACCACTTTTCAGACCCGCCATTCTGCCTGTTTCGTTATGGAGTACATCTCTGGAGGGGATCTGTTTGATTTCACCTTAAAACATTTCCCTTTTGACATTTCCGTCATAAGGTAGGTCTCATCACCACAATGAGAATAGAATAGAAAGCAATCTTCATAATATATATCGTTTTACAATCCAGGCTTTAGGAGTTTAGAATTACATTGGACTCCATTAGAATGCTTAGCTACATCAGTCCATCCAGATCTGACGTAGATAGATTTGAGTAATGTCACTCCGTCCCCCATAAATATATGAGGGAAACAATACACAGCAGGGGACACCATGCCTCTCCCAAGCTTACATACTCAACCGTATATACTCGAGTATAAGTCGAATTTTTCAGCCCTTTTTTTTGGGCTGAAAGTTTCCCTTCGACTTATACTCGAGTCCGCGCCGTCTGTCTGCATGATCAGCGTGTCATGCAGGCAGACGGCGGCCGGCGTGTGCTGATAATGCACGGAGGCTATTCCAGCTTTCAAAAGCCGCGCCTCCTGCTCTTCTGTGATAGGCTGAACAGCTGTCAGTGTACAGCCTATCACGGACATTCTCTCATCCTCGTCCGTGGTATGAGAATGAGAGAATGTCCGTGATAGGCAGTCAGCGGTCAGCCTATCACAGACGAGAAGGAGGCGCGGCTTTTGAACTGTGGAATGGCCGCCGAACACTATCATCACACGGCCGCTGTCTGAGGATGGAGATCGCCACAGGAAGGCTACACAGGACACAGGTAGGCTGCACATGCACACAGGACACACATGCACCCATGCACACAGGACACACATGACACACATACACACATGACACACATACACACAGGACACACATGACACACATACACACAGGACACACATGCACACAGGACACACATGTACAGGACACACATGTACAGGACACACATGTACAGGACACACATGTACAGGACACACACACATGTACAGGACACACATGTACAGGGTACAGGTAGGCTGCACAGGACACAGGGAGGCAGGCAGCTGCAGATGGACATTATTGACCCTCTGCATTTCTCACCCTCGACTTATACTCGGGTCAATAAGTTTTTCCCAGTTTTTTGTGGTAAATTGGGGGTCTCGACTTATACTCGGGACGACTTATACTCGAGTATATACGGTATATTATCATAGTAGGGTTGGGGTGCAAAGTAGACTCTTCATACACATGGCATTCTGCAATCCCAGTTCTCCCACAGCGGGCAGTGATTGCACCATGTGGGGAAGGAGATGGAGGCAGTCCAGAGTCACCTGGTAACACGTCACAGTTTAACCCCTTTACACCGGGGCCTCCCTGTTCTGTAAGGGGTTTCTGATGCCGGGAGGCGGAGTGGGGCTTTCTGATCATGTGACCGCCATGATTGGCTGTCACAGTGGTCACATGATCAGAAAGCTCCCCTTCGCATGTAGAGATTGGAAGTTTTCCTTTAACCACCGGTAACTGTGCCAGGAGTGCGCTCTCAGGACAGCTCTGTTTACATTCTGGTACCCATATATGCGGCCTCTCAGTGTTAAGACCCACCTAGAGGCCATATTTATGCATACCGCCAGCATGACGGAGTCACCACTTCTGGACCAGTGATGTACCGGTACCTCATCATCACCCTGGTACTGTTTTTTTAGCGGTGGCGGTCTGACTAGCTGCTGGATTGGTTTTACAAGCCCCCACTCCTGTCACCTTCTACAGCTTTCTCAGGCTCTTCAGTCCCACCGGGAGACCCAGACAACCAGCTGGCGCACCTGCTGTCTGGTCAGACAGCTGAACAAAGCCGTGATCAGCTTTGATCGTCTCTCCGCTATGGTAACCTGGAAGCGAGGACCTGACATCACTTCTGGTTTACTCAGATGTTAACGGCACCATTTTTAAGAAATCGAAGCATTCAAAAACACAGATCTTGGTGTTGTGAATGCTTTTAAGGGCAGATGAGGGACTTGGGGTCTTATAGTACCTGTCACATGCCTATTGCTGTGACAAGGATGCTTACAGCCTGGATCCTACCAATGGGTTCTCCCAGGAGACTCCAGACTCTGGCAAAACCAGAAATGGTGAGCAGGTGACATATCCAGAACTCTTATATAACCTAAATAACCTCAGAGGTGGGGCCTGTAATAGGATAGAGCCAGGTACTGCCCTCCTGCCCATGGATAATGTTTCTACTTAAATCTAATGACTGTAAAATGTAATTCCTTCAAAATCTAATTTTTTTCTCTTTTATAGATTTATTGCAGCGGAAATATCCTGCGGATTGGAGTTCCTCCACATGCGTGGCATCGTTCATAGGGACATCAAGGGAGGCAACATCCTGCTGGACAACAAAGGTCATGTCCGTATTGCAGACTATGGACTGGCAGTAACGGATCTGTTCGGTGATACAACGGTGACAGGAGTAGCTGGAACAATCGGATTCATGGCGCCAGAAGTAAGTCACGCTCTGTTTACACATCACTAGACCTCATCTATTCAGTATATCACAATCCATTCACTATCCCTCTGATACTTAATTTGTTAATATATGTCCATTGGGGGGCAGCCATTGCGTATGCCGGCTCTGTCTCCTGGTTTAGCTGTTGGGCACAGTGGTTGTTCTTTGCTATTCCTCTTGCTTAACGTGAGTATAGCTACAATATCTATAATGGACATATGAAATAGTGAACATATAAAAATGTAAAAAAACTACATCAAGATTAATGTTACAATGATTTCTACTGGAGAGCAGATATCACTACCTGCTCTCTCTTACACAGAATTACGGCCCATTCATAAAATGCATGCCACTGTGTAGAGCCTGTGCTATCCTACTAAATTCTGTATACTTAACATAACAAAGAAAACTCTGATTTGATTAGGGTGAGTCACATGACTAGGCTCTCCTTCAAGTATTTTTTTATGTTTACACCCATTCCCTGTAATAGCACTCAAAGTCCCAATTCCACCGCTGTGGTTTATAAATGTCACTTTTATTAAAGTAGCGCTATTGCCACAGTAAGGACATACTGCTGCTTTGTAAATGCCCCCCTTAGAATACATGTTCAATGAATATATATTATTGTTTCCCCTATAAAATGAATGTAAGTTTGTAGGAACTAAGTAACTGATTTCTCTTCTCTGATTGGCAGGTTATCAACGGCGACTTCTACCAGTTTAAACCCGACTGGTTTTCAATGGGGGTTGTCATATAGATGATGGCTACGGGCACTGTGCCGTTCTGTGCCCAGACCACGCAGAAATACAGGAAGGCTGTGAGTTTTGAAAATCCTGTTTACCCCCCGGACATGGACCCACACCTGAAGGACTTCATAAAAGGAGTAAGTACAAAACATTTTCTAATTCTGAAGAGGCACAGGGAAGGTTTCTAGGCCTACTGCTGCTGCTTTAGGGGTATAATGTAGGGGGGTTGCCAAGTCTGGTTGTCAGCTGGACTGTTGAGTAGTTTGGCCTCTTCATCCTACGGTGAAGATCCAATGGGAATACTTCATTCTGGGGCTGAGGGCTCAGAAGATGCCATATGGGCATCACATATCACTGATGTGCACATTGTTTAAGGGTATTAAAGCAGAACCCCCCCCCCCCCCCCATTTACTAATGTTTTGAACATAGTGGGGAGGATTAGATCACCTGCCGTCATTTTAATGTTGTCTGTGTCCTTGTTGGGGACATTTTGTTTCATATCCTGTCCTAGGGACACAGAAATCTCACCAAGGAGGGAAAGCAACCACAACCTAACAGGGAGGTTCTAACCCTTTCCAACTACATTCATCTAACCGCTTTTATTGCCCTGTGCTGATAAATTATGTTAATGAGAAGAAAAAAAAAGATCTTTAAAAAAAAAAAATCGAATCTCCTCCCTTTTTTTGTGGCTGTAATTCTACTTTAAGTGTCACCGCCAATCTAAAGAGCTCAGGCAGTTAGAAGTGATCTAATGGCGGCACAGCATAAAGTGTACTCATTTGTTGTGCTGGAATATAATATGAATTCCATCCATGTGCAATCACTCAACTGATCTACACTTCAGTAGACAGACATCCAGCACCTGTACTTGGCTATATGTGTGTCTTCACATGCTATGATCCTCCAATGGGTGAAAGGACCGCCCAGGAGGAGACGCACTGTAGTCAGAGGTGTTTTTTTTTTTCCTTTCTAAAAAGTGCAAAATGAACTGAAAATAACTCTTAATTTCTCTTTTATAGCTGCTATGCAAATGTCCGGACAAGAGGCTTGGAGTCGGCAGAGACATAAGACGCCTGCCATTCATGAGGCCCATCAATTGGAAGTTACTGGAAAAAGGGAAAGGACGGCCCCCTTTCTCAGTAGGCCCGGTAAGTACACAAATCTTTATAGGATGAGGATTCAAACAGAAGACTGTTACACACTGTAAGGAGCATTGCTGTGTCCTTTCAGCTAATGTAGGGACACAGACATATCCCAGCCTACAGGAAAACCTCACAGATAATTAGTCGATATTTCATTTTCTACGGGAAAAGGAAATAAGAATTAAATTAAATTAAATTAGAATTTCTATGCATTAGACACAATGGGGTTGATTTACTAAAACTGGAGAGTGCAAAATCTGGTGCAGCTGTGCATGGTAACCAATCAGTTTCTAACTTTCAGCTTGTTCAATAAAGCTTTGACAAAAAAAAAATGGCAGCCGATTGGTTTCCATGCAGAGCTGCACCATATTTTGCACTCTCAAGTTTTAGTAAATAAACCCCATTGGTGCACAGCTGGGAGTGACAGTTGAAGTGAGAAGGTGCAATGGTACATAATACAATGTCTGGGATGTCTAGGACATGTGACTTCAGCCATCATGATGTGGTGGAAGGCATGGGACCAGACATCTAGTTTGCTTCTAGATTTGTATCCTATCTGCTCTCCCACTGCATGGAAAGAGGAAGAAGGTTCTAGGTTTATTCAGGATGTTGGTCAATGTTAAAGCCCAATAAAAAAAAACAACTTGCAGTAGCCAAACACCACCCCCACCCTGCATTCTAAGGATTTATTGCTTGTAAACTCTAGGGGCAGAGAAAGAGGGACCTACCCCTAACCTCTCTGCATCATCATGTACAATACAAGCCTATCAGTCCTATATTTTATGTGAGGAGGTAAGCATGTGACCGGGAGGGACCAGTTGCACAGATAAAGGCTATCCAAAGCAAGGAATAAATTATTACACCTTATTCCTCTAACCCTAGACAAGAAATGACCCCCTCCCACAAATACCGCAAGGGGAGGTTTTAAATGTTTCTGGAATTGGGCTTTAAGCAATATCCTGATATTTACTCAGACATCTATGAATACAGAATCTCACATTTGTTTTTTCTTTTTGCAGCCCTTGGACATGGACTTGGAAATGCACTCTCGACTTCCTCCATCAGCGATAGATGGAAAGGCATTGGACATTCCAGGAAGGAAAATATACATGCCTGGATTCATAAACATCGACAGGTTGTGAGCGCGCCTGTCAACCTTCCAAAGACATTGCTGTCATCTTCAGAGGACCCAGATGATGAAGAAAACCATCTAAAGATATTGTGATGTCCACCCAGCCTGCAGCTGTGTGCAGTCAGCCTATGTTACGCTATGGGACGGAGTAGCCGGACAGTCAGGGAACACAGCCACAGGTCCTATTTTGTGTGCATTCAGGGCAACTCATCCACGCCTGCACACCTGTCAAAGTAGGACCCGGACTGGGTTTGTCCAGCTGCTGCGTCCCCTCACAGGGGTGGACGGACATGATGATGAAGATTCCTCATATTTGGACAATACTTCTTGATGTGACATAATACCCGGATTGGACCTATATACCGATATATTCATGAGAAATTTGGAGAGGACAGTTCATCTATAAAGACATCATTGTCATCTTCTGAAGACCCAGATGATGCAGAAAACAAGCAGTTTTAAATGGAAAACCATCAAAAGATGTTGTGATGTCCACCCAGCCTGCAGCTGTGTGCAGTCAGCCTATGTTACGCTATGGGACGGAGCAGTCGGTCAGTCGGGGAACACAGCCACAAGTCCTAATTTGTGTGCATTCAGGGCCACTCATCCACGCCTGCACACCTGTCAAATTAGGACCCGGACTGGGTTTGTCCAGCTGCTGCGTCCCCTCACAGGGGTGGACGGACATGATGATGAAGATTCCTCATATTTGGACAATACTTCTTGATGTGACATAGTACCCGGATTGGACCTATATACCGATATATTCATGAGAAATTTGGAGAGGACAGTTCATCTGTAAAGACATTGATATCATCTTCAGAAGATCCAGATGAACAAAGATTCCTCATATTTGGACATTACTTCTCGATATTCATCAAACAAGAAGTTTCAAACTGAAAACCATCAAAAGATATTGTGATGTCCACCCACAGATGTATAATCTAGGGAGTAATCCGATCGCCTTCGGGGGTCAGGAAGGAATTTTTTCCCTGTTGGAGAAAAGTACACCACGCTTCATCAGGGTTTTTTTTGCCTTCCTCTAAATCAATTGTGGGGTCTGGATAATCATACAAAAAAAACCAAAAAAAACCCCTGCACTGTACAGAGGAGCCTTGACGAGGCAGTGCAGCTTCCACATATGTTTGCAAATGTGTGCAATGTGACTGCCTGCATGGGGATGCACGGAGCGCCTGTACCCACGGCCCTCACACGGGGTATGGATTTATACATCTTGTGTGAACAAGGACTTAGGACCTCACTTTACAGAGGAGCCTTGGCGAAGAAGTGCGGCTACCCCATTTGCAAATGTGTGCAACTAAGACCTCTGTTTTTAATGTAAATTATTAGATTGTGCCATTTTGTTTTATTTGCAGGCTAGCTGGTAAGTGTGTTGGGAAACCTGCTGTAGCTGTCCTGTTTTGTACACTGTTTTTAGACAAAACTTTAATAAATACTACAATTATAAAAAAAAAAAAAATGGGGTAGTTGTCATGCTTTGTATACTATTTTTAGATAATATGGTAATACAAAACGGCAATTATAAAAAAAAACTGGGGTAGTTGTTCTGTTTTGTATACTGTTGTATAGTTGACACTAATGATGGGGCACTATACTTCCCACTGACACTAATGGTGGGGCATGTTTCCTCCCACTGACACTAATGATGGGGCACTTTTCCTCCCACTGACACCAATGATGGGGCACTATTCCTCCCACTGCCACCAATGATTGGCCACTAATCCACCCACTGACACCAATGATGGGGCACTATTTTGCCTACTGACACCAATGATGGGGCACTTTTCCTCCCACTGACACCAAAAATGGGGCACTATATCTCCCACTGACACCAATGATGGGGCACTATTTCTCCCACTGACACTAATGGGGCACTTTTCCTCCTACCAACGATGGGGCACTATGCCTCCCACTGACACCAATGATGGAGCACGATTCCACCCACTGCCACCAATGATGGGACACTAATCGGCACACTGACACCAATGATGGGGCACTTTTCCTCCCACTGACACCAAAAATGGGGCACTATATCTCCCACTGACACCAATGATGGGGCACTATTCCTCCCACTGACACTAATGATGGGGCACTTTTCCTCCTACTAACGATGGGGCACTATACCTCCCACTGACACCAATGATGGAGCACGATTCCACCCACTGCCACCAATGAGGGGACACTAATCCGCACACTGACACCAGTGATGGGGCACAATTCCTCCCCCTAACACCAAAGGTGCATTGCTTACTCCGACTGATGTCAGGGCGTTTCTACTTCCAATTGCTACAGTCTGTCTAATAAAGGTCTGAAGGACAGTGAACTGGCTATTTGTATAGAAAGTTAGGAGACCCCTGTTATAGAGGAATCCTGACTGTGGCCTTGTGAGAACATCACACCCTCCAGTGACATGGGTGGCTGTGTCTGCAGGCTGATCACTTGCCTTGTCATGTGATTTCTGTATCCCGGCAGTGGAGGTGAACAAAGCTCATCGCACCGGTGTCCCCTCAAGATTTGTGACGTGACCCCCTTCAGAAATATGGCCACCGGACCGGTGATCTGAGAGAAGAGGTCACTCCCCCACATGGTCTCTGCTGTCTTCCAGGACAGGCTGAGCGTCCTGTACACATAGAAGAGCCATTCTTCTGTATCTCTGGGGTTAGCATCTCCCTGGAGACCAGCTATGGCAGGCTGCGGATCCAATCCAGGCAGAGTGGGCAGGGTTTCCATGGAGACCAGCTATGGCGGCCTGTAAGGATAATCCAGGGAGAGTGGGCAAGGTTTCCATGGAGACCAGCAATGGCGGCCTATGAGGCCAAACCAGGGAGAATGGGAAGGGTCTCCATGGAGACCAGGTATGGCAGCCTGAGTCCAATCCAGGCAGCGTTTCCATATATGCTAGCTATAGCGGTCTGTGAGTCCAATCCCGGCAGAGTGAGCAGGGTTTCCATGGATACCAGTTATGGTGGCCTATGAGTCCAATCCAGGCAGAGTTTTCATAGATACTAGCTATGGCGGCCTGTGACTCCAATCCAGGCAGAGTTTTCATGGATACTAGCTATGGCGGCCTGCGGGTCCAATCCAGGCAGAGTGAACAGGGTTCCCATGGAGACCAGCTATGGCGGCATACGAGTCCAATCCAGACAGAATTTTAATGGATACTAGCTATGGCGGCCTGCGAGTCCAATCCAAGCAGAGCAAGCAGGGTTTCCATGGAGACCAGCTAAGGCGGCCTGCGAGTCCAATCCAGGCAGAGTGAACAGGGTTCCCATGGAGACCAGCTATGGCAGCCTGTGACTCCAATCCAGGCAAAGTGAGCAGGGTTTCCATTAATTTCCAGCTATGGCAGCCTGAGTCCAATCCAGGCAGAGTGGGCAAAGTTTCCATGGAGACCAGCTACAATGGCCTGTGAAGCCAATACAGGAAGTGAGCAACAGACATCTCAAGTCTCCTGGAAGTTGCAGGAGCCTCCCGCATTTCTGCGGCGGCACCCGCAAGTGCCTCCCGGGAATGATCAGTGCAGCGGGGGATCAGCTGTGATCACAATCTCCTTTGTATAGATTTTTAGCCGACAGCTGCTTCTCCTTCTCTCCCTCCCATGGCTGATGGCTAAAAAGCTATACAGGGAGATCAGTGATAACAGCTGTCCCTCCAGCCGCACCGATCATCCCCAGCTTCTCTGTGTACTCCTCCCTTGTCCCCCTCCGTGTCCTTCTCCACCCCACCCCCTCGTCTCCCGCAGCCAGCTCCCCTCCTCTCCTCTTCCGCTAGCTGCGGGGGGGGGGGGGGGCTTCGGGGGGAACTAGTAATAGGACACAGTGAGCGAGATCGCTCCTGTGTCCTGTGCTTACTGAGCAGAGTAAACTGTGTGTTACTCTGCTCAGTTTATGAATGGACAGGAGCCTCTGTCTCCTGTTCATTCATCTTTAGTGCTGAGAAAGGAACTGGGGAATGTATCCTCAGTCCCTTTGTCTCAAAGGGGAGATGTCAGGGGTCTGTTTAGACCCCTGATATCTCACCAAAGCCCCCCCCCCCCCCCCAAAAATAAAAAATAAAATATTGTAAAAAAAAAATTCTAAAAAAATGAAAAAAGTGTAACAAAAAAAAAAAAAATTAAAAAAGCATTGTGAAAAAAATTAAAAAAACAAATGAAATGTAAAAAAATCAATTATTAAAAGTAAAAAAACTACCAACACCGTCCACTGCCAAAAACCCCCACCCCCTTCCCCAGAAGCACTGCAAAAAAAGAATTAGAAGGGGATTTAAATAATATTTTGCCGCAGAGGGTGGGGGTGGGGCTGGTGCGTTTGCGGGCGCGAAGCACCACCTCCCTGAAATGAGGTTGCCACCTCCCTGAAATGAGTTTTTGCAGGTTGGGATGTCTGGAGCAGGGTTTCCATGGAGAACCACAGATTTCCTCACAGAAACTCAGACAGATGATAGGAGGATAGCCGAGGGGCGGAGCCAAGACCAGTGTCACATTAGAACTAAATAATAAAAAGCGTTTTATCAACACAATGGGGGACACAACTAGGCCATGCTTTACAGGAGTACTGTAGTAAACAATCAAACCGCTGATTTACTACAGCCGGAGTCATTATTACGCCCTCTGCTGCTCCAGGTGCCAGAATGAATCCTGGCCTTTACCACTTCTTCATCATGCGTTGATTTATGGCCCATTCACACTTGTGCAATTTGAGGCACTTCAACCACCACGCTACAATGCAAGACAAGTCAGTCACCGTACCACACATTGTAACACAATCATAATAAATAGTGCTTGCCTATGTGATATACATATTCCATTGTCCCTTGCTGCAAAAGGTCTGTAAACTACCCCAGTGTCCCCCTCCCTCCTCTGAACCACACTTATCCTCCTGCACCCTTCCAAAATCCGGTGATGCCATGAATGGGGTGCCAGCATTAAAAACCTTTCATTTCCATGCTTCACCAACCGCCCCACACACTGTGGATGGTTCCAGTGGATCTTCTAAAAGGTCCTGGAGTGTGAGAAAGGAAGGCTGTGAAATGTGCATGCCTCCGCTGATATATGGCATTTGGAAGCGTTGGAGATCCGTGGAGTAGGTGAGGTTGGTTCTGCAGCTTCCCCTGAGGTGGGGGGAGGCCATCAGAGATATTCAGACCTTTTAAGGCTCGAAGGAAGCTCCTGAGTCATTAGAAAGTGAGGCTGTGAAATTGGTCCTCCCTTCTATATTATATGGGCGTTTCTGCAGCTTCCGCTGAAGACCAGCAGAATCATTTAGACCCCAGGAGACTTGTGGGGAGGTCGTTGCATGTAGAGATAGAAAACTGTGAAGTCCAGATATATGGACATTCTAGGCTATGATATATGGACATTCTAGGCATTGTAGATCCCCAGGGTGGGTTAGGGCCTTTTATTAAATTGGAGGGAGGAGAAGACATCAAAGAAAAATTTAGACCTTTGGAGGCCAGATATGACATTTGTTTGGTGTTGCAGGTCCACAGGGTGGAAAGGGGCTGTCTTACCCAGTCCCCTAATGTGTAAGGGGATAGTCCAAGTAATTTTCTCCCTTGAAAGTCTGAGAGAATGATCCTGGAGCATGGGAAGGGTGGCCTATAAAATATGGAATCTCTGGTATGGGTGGTCCCAAGAGTGGGCGAGGTTGGTTCTGAGCCTCCCTGGTGGTATTGTGCGTTCCTGGGTTGGACAAGGAAAGTTCTTCACAACCCCCCAAAGTAGAGGATGACCATCTTAGACCCTCTATAGAAGGGAGGTTTGTAACACCCAGACATGTCATCCTACCAACTCCTATACACCATCCAGGGGGGCAAGCTACTCAATAGACCCCCACCTCGGGAGAAGCTCTATAGGCATCCAAATGGTGTCGAGAAGTTGGTGGAGAATGGGAAGGGGAGGCCATAAAGACAGTTTTAATAAAATCAGTATATAAAATTAAAAGCCCTGGGTATGCAAATTTGTCCTAAAGTTGCTGCAGATGATGCTAAAGCCCAATACACATGGGCCAGATGTTGGGAGACATTGGCCGGTTCAATAAAAACTGGCTGACATTCGGCCCGTGTGTAAGGCACCCGGTCCGACAGAAGCCGACTGTTTTGCTCAGTGGGGGAGATCGCTGTACTAATGTCAGATCGTTAGTACAGCGGCTACGACCGAAGCTGTCAGTATTTTTTCGTTCAACCCAGCAGGTGTGTACCAGGCAAAAAATTTGGGCTGAACATTAAGGCATCAATGAGCTCTGGTCATTAAAGGCTTTTAACAGACATGGTAGACAGCAGTGGCGCTTATTAAATCTAATTATTGAACTGTATGTTACCTGCACTCTCCATTTATGCCTGTACAAGCTCTTGAATTGTCTCTGAACACCTCCTAACATTCCAAAATGGGAAAAGAGCGAGATCCTTTCACAACGTCTTACTACAGCTCTGGTTACATGATCATCAGTTCAGAAAGACAAAACAAAAAAAACACAGAAATAAAATTTTGTTTAGAAGAGTGTCACAGCAAATAGTGTAAGAGACAGATCTCCTGAGCTCTACACAAAATACTTCAGTTTTGAAAAACACACTTTATTTCCTTCCAATATACACCTGTACAGGGCACATTTGTATCTACATAAATATAAATATATACAGTAAAATTTATGGGCTGGGAATTCATTGACACCGGACATCAGCTGTAGAATCCACCGCGGTCACTAATGAGGGATCGGAAGATTTTTTAGCCTGTAAAGAAATAAAAACGAGACTGCGTGTAAGTTCTGGAATTTATTATTCCAAGTCTCAGAGAGTAAAACCGTCATGGATGATCCTCCCATTAAAAAGGAATGTATGGTGGGTTTTGTAGGTTTACAATATTATATAAACTGTAAATAAATGCAGCACTACAGTCATTGAAATGCCACTAAACTCCTCCTCCTCCTCAGGAGGAGGAGGATACATTTAGTGGTATTTCAATACCTCACAATTCTCCTCCTCCTTGGCTTTGATTTAAAGCAGCAGAAGCCAATGGCTACCACTGCCTCAGCAAAGCCCATGAGAGCAGGAAGTGAGGGGAGAGAGCTGCTGCAGATGGGCACAGCTCTAGATCAAGTGAGGGCTTAGTTAAGTGTAAGGGGGGCGAGTGAGGACACTACTACTTAAATATTTTTTACATACAGGCCATCTTTTTAAGAAAACGTAACAGTAGCAGCTTTGCTCATGTAAAATGAGAACTTAACAGGTTGCGATTCTTTAAATTGGTTTTAACCACTTTCAGTACTTAGGAGAGATAGGATAATATTTATATATATATATATATATATATATATATATATATATATATATATATATATACACACACACACACACATACAGTATAATATATAAATGGCCTTGGAAACAAGTAGTTATTATACCAGGATCTTGGATCTGCAGCCAATTTCTATTACAAGGGATGGTGGTGAATCAACACATGTACCTGGAAGATTGTCCTGCAGTGAATGTTTACCAAATGTCATATTTAGGACGTTATAAATAGTGTTCTGTGTAATAGGTCCATTTTTGGAAAAACAAATAAAACCCCCGCAAAAAAAAGGGAGAAGGGTGAAGATTAAAAATACATATACAAAATTTTATATATATATATATATATATATATATATATATATATATATATATATATATATATATATATATATATATATATACATACATACATACACACACACACACACACACACACACACACACACACACACACACACACACACACACACACACACACACACACACACACACACACACACACACACACACACACACACACACGTTAAAAAAAAAAAAAAAAAGCATTGCACACGCAATCTTCTGATCGCGGGTGCAATGCAAGACTCCTGCAGCCCTCTGCCCGCATCTTGTACAGCCAGGCAGTTACCAAATGACAGGAAGCATCAATGAACCACCTAGAGCACTCATCAGCAATAGCTGATGGTGGTTGTAGTTCTCCCATTCACAGAACTCTGTGAATGAATGACGCGGCCGGGTGGGAGGAGAAGATCCAACTCGCTGTCGCAATGGGGTCTGCTCATTCAGTATCAGGTTACACCCTGGATACGAGTATAGTATGTTAGGAAAGCCGAACGTACCCTTTAAAGAATTGAAAGCAAAAAAAAAAAAAAATTCAACCTTTATATAAAAAAGGATATTGCCCAATATTAAAAAAAAAAATAATTAAATTAAAGCAGAACTAAACCCTACTATCCTTTTCAGCCAAGGAAGTTGCCATTTTATCCTCATTTTGATCTGCAGTTGCTATGGTGCTGCTCAGTGATCAGATAAGACACCAACCATTTGATGACATGACAGTTTGGCTGAGAGTAAAAGCAAATGTGACAGTTATCAGTCCCAGCATGCCTTGAATGGAACTGTTTTGGGAAACAATTACACTGAAGGGTGTAGTTCCACTTTAACTTTTGTCATCCCGTGGCTGTATTCTCCAGCTCCATCTATTCAACCCAAAATATAGAGATCCACCTGAGGAACGGGATCCCAACATTTGGCTTTGTAACATCAATTTTAGCCATCTAAGAACATGTCCTCTAAGAGAGTCTATGGCTTTCCACCTACCTCTTCAGAAGCTCCCTGGGTGTAATCTTGGCTGCTTCTTCTGTGTCACTAAGATCCACGCTGCTTTCTTCAGAGTCTGTGCTGTCATTGTTTTCTTTTTTATTTTTATGTTTGCTTTTGTGCTTTTGCTTCTTGTGCTTTTTCTTCTGTATTAGACACAGAAAACAAAAAAGAAGACG
The DNA here is from genome assembly GCA_037952835.1 of Lithobates septentrionalis. Classification (NCBI taxonomy): domain Eukaryota; kingdom Metazoa; phylum Chordata; class Amphibia; order Anura; family Ranidae; genus Lithobates; species Lithobates septentrionalis. The sequence goes on along the minus strand of JBBDGP010002241.1, from coordinate 768,804 downwards.
TTTTAATACAAGTGTGCTAAAACCTGGAGGTTAAAGCTGAACTCTAGCTAAACAAAAACACAACAACATCTCCCTGGACTGAGTGAGAAGCCAGCTTGGCAATAATACCCCGATGTAAATCCTGAAGCCTGAGCAGTTATTGGAGGTGTTCACAAATGTCTGACAAAGATCAGCCTCTTGTCACTGGTTAAATAATTATTGCAATGTTGCAGTTTGATCTGTGGGAGGAGGAGACTGTGGAAATGCCATTGTCTACCTGCAGCAGACTGATGGCATTATTTCAGTCTAGACAAAGTCACAGGACTGAAACTCAAGGACTTTTTTGAATAAGGATACTGTTGTATATGGTGACTCGTTAGGAATGTATTCATGCAGAATTGTAACATTACAGACAGGTCCACTTGAACAAATAAAAGAAGTCTGCACTTCAATTGTGACTCATTAGGACCACCAATGACAATGTCTACATGAAACTTATGGATGTATTTCCTCACCATGACCCGTCTCACCTTCTCCTTCTTGTGTTTGTGCTCTTTTTTCAGTCTGTGCTTTTCTTTATGTCTCTTCTGCTTCGACTTCTTTAAGGAGTCATCCCGACTGAGTGAGGGAGAGTCACAGGTAATCCGAGTGGTTGCTATGGTCAAAGAAAAACAGGAAAAAAAGTGGTCTTCTATGATCAGATTTATGGTTTAGGTCACATATAGTAAAACCTTCCTCCTTTTTGGACATTCAAAGTGATATTAAAAACTTTTTTTTAATATATAAAAAACAAACATGGTATTACTTACCTGCTCTGTGCAATACCAGTGCACAGAGCAGGTAAGTATACCAGGTTTGTGTATAATAATATAATTTATATATTTATGTGTGTATATATGCTTTTAATATCACTTTGAAGGTCCAAAAAGGAGGAGAGAGTCTTTTTTTCTGTTCTCAGGTTCCCTGCCAGCGCTCCTGGCCCTTCCCTCCTGCGGAGTGCACCACAGCAAGTAGCTTGCTATAGGGGTACCCAAGCAGGCTGGCTCCTAAGCCGCTGCTCTGTGCTCACACACAGAGCCCTGGCTCGATCTCGCCCCTCTCTCTCATTGGCTGTGATTGACAGCAGTGGGAGCCAATGGCTCCCACTGCTGTCTCAGCCAATAAGGAGGGAGAGTCCCTGGAGAGCCAAGGTTCTCGTGCACATTGCTGGATCTTAATGGGGCTCAAGTAGGTATTAGGGGGCTACTGCACACAGAAGGTTTTTTACCTTAATGCAAAGAATGCATGAAGGAAAAAAAAAACCTTCTGCCTTTGAAAACAACTTTAAAGCTGAACTGCAGTATAAGCTTCCTTCCGCCATTTTCAGCAAACACACCCCAAAATGTTCTCAATAAGTAAACGCAGAACCAAGAAATCTGTACCTTTACTTGCCGTGATGCTACCATCCTTTTTATCTAAGACCGAAGGGAACAGCAAGGTGCCCAATATCACATTCCTTGGGCACCTCACCATCACTCTGGTGACATCACCAGAGCCTCCAGGTAGTAACATCAAAGCAGTGTATTTTTTTCTCCTCCCCAAATAATGCCTTTTTTGGCACCAGTGCCTGGCCTCCTAGACACTGAGACTTTATTTCCTCTTGATCACTGTATCCCTGTATGAGGTCCTAGCCAACAGAATCATTATGAAATCTCACCAGAAGGAAGTGCAGGAGGAAGCCTGGGACCAAATTCTTCCTCAGCATTCATCTTATCCGGACCGTCTGTCACTGTGGGAGGAATAGGCTGATGAACCTCCAGTTTCGGCTCTGCAAATTAAAATACACATTACTATACAGAGGGATCATAGGAGGCCAATGAGGCAGATCTACACTTCACCAATCCAATAAAGGATCATAGTAGTTTATTAGAACTTCTGAGAATAATGTTATGTTCCTTGGGGAGAGGCCAGTTTACTGTCCTTCAGATTTTAGGTGGGCCAGGCTGTAGAAAATGCCCCATCATTGGTTTTAGTGAAAGGAATAGTACCCAATTGTTGGCATTAGTGGAAGAATTAGTGTCCAATTGTTGGCATTAGTGGAAGGAAAAGTACCCAATTGTTGGCCTTAGTGGGAGGAACAGTGTCCAATTGTTGGCCTTAGTGGGAGGAACAGTGCCCAATTGTTGGCCTTAGTGGGAGGAACAGTACCCAATTGTTGGCCTTAGTGGGGGGAACAGTACCCAATTGTTGGCCTTAGTGGGGGGAACAGTACCCAATTGTTGGCCTTAGTGGGGGGAACAGTACCCAATTGTTGGCCTTAGTGGGGGGAACAGTACCCAATTGTTGGCCTTAGTGGGGGGAACAGTACCCAATTGTTGGCCTTAGTGGGGGGAACAGTACCCAATTGTTGGCCTTAGTGGGGGGAACAGTACCCAATTGTTGGCCTTAGTGGGGGGAACAGTACCCAATTGTTGGCCTTAGTGGGAGGAACAGTACCCAATTGTTGGCCTTAGTGGGAGGAACAGTACCCAATTGTTGGCCTTAGTGGGAGGAACAGTACCCAATTGTTGGCCTTAGTGGGAGGAACAGTACCCAATTTTTGGCCTTAGTGGGAGGAACAGTACCCAATTGTTGGCCTTAGCGGGAAGAACAGTACCCAATTGTTGGCCTTAGTGGGAAGAATAGTACCCAATTGTTGGCCTTAGCTGGAGGAATAGTACCCAATTGTTGGCCTTAGCGGGAGGAATAGTACCCAATTGTTGGCCTTAGTTGGAGGAATAGTGCCAATTGTTGGCCTTAGTAGGAGGAATAGTGCCAATTGTTGGCCTTAGTAGGGGGAATATTGCCCAATTGTTGGCATTAGTGGAAGGAATAGTGCCTCATCATTGGTATTAGTGGGTAAAGTGCCCAATTGTTGATGTCAATGGGAAGAATAATACCACTTTGTTGGCGTCAATAGGAGGAATAATGCTCCAAGGGCTGGATAAAGGAAAATAAAGGACTACATCCGGCCCACAAGTCATAGTTTGGAGAAAACTGGTCTGGAGAATGTGACCATGCATCAAAAAAGAAAAAAAAAAAAAAAAAGGCTTTTGCACTGCTAAAAAATTCTGACAAAGCTTAAATAATTTAACATACAATTTTAGGGCTCGTTCACACTAGTGGTTGGGGAGCAGTAGAACCTCACGGTTGAGCAGTGCTTTTGCAGCTCCCCAACCGCTACTCCCATTAAGCTGCAGAGGCAGCAGCCAGGGGATGTACACATGCCTAGCAGGAATTATACCCAACAACACATTCAAGCGAATGGGGAAGTTTTGCAAGCACCCTTACAATTGCGTGCAATGCATGCTGCTGTAGCGCGTTAGTGGGGCGTTCAAGAGGTTAAAGCAGGCAGAGAGGAGGCCTCCTCACCATCTGTCAAATGCTCTTCAGAGAGCAAACCTAGTGTGAACAAGCCCTTAAGCTACTTCACACCTAAGTAATTTGCATTTACACTATACCATATGATTTATCATCTGCACAGTAATAAGCTTTTTGATTTAAAAAAAAAAATGTAATTTAATTATCAAAATGTTTCTCAATTCTTTGAAGTAGAGACTCTAAAAACCAGAAAGCAATAACAGAACAGAGCCTGACCTCTTACTATAGAGGGTGGTGCTGTCTCTGGCCTGACGTCTTCAATCTCTTCCCTGGGCAATGGAGAATCCTCCTCATCACTCTCCTCTTCCGATGATGACTTCTCAGAGGAATCAGCAAATATGGCTTTAAATAAATCTATTGGAGGTCTGGTCTCCTCTTCTTCTTCCTCTGCATCCTGATCTACCTGGCTCTGGAGGACCCAAAGGATATAATCAATGTCAGTGACAACAAACCTGTATAAGGATTGAACCAATGTTAAATCTGAGCTTTATTTATGTATAAATTTGACAGCGACAGATCAGCCGCAGTGTATACAGTGGGGAAAATTATTTGATCTCCTGCAGATTCTTTTAAGTTTGCCCACTTACAAAGAAATGAAGGGTCTATAATTGTTATCATAGGTGTATTTTAAATGATAGAGAGAGAATACCAACCAAAAATCCATAAAAAACACAATACAAGTTCTCTTTTTTGTAAATCCAAAATTGAATAAACATTATTGATTTAAAAAAAAAAAAAGACACAATACAAATGTTATAAATTGAGTTGCAGTTCAGTGAGTAAAATAAGTATTTGATCCCCTACCAACAATGATTCTGGCTCCCACAGACTGGTTACAGTAGGTGCTCATGTGGTACACAGATTAGTTCTGTCAATTTAAAAAGGTGCTCCTAACGACAACTCATTATATGTATAAAAAAGACACCTGCCCACAGAATCTCTTTCTTCCATTCAAACCTCACCATCATGGGCAACACCAAAGAGCTGTCAAAGGACATCAGTGACAAGATTGTAGACCTGCACAAGGCTGGGATGGGCTACAAGACCATCAGCAAGTAGCTTAGTGAGAAGGAGACAACCGTTGGAGCGATTATTTGCAAATGGAGGAAATACAAATTAGTCATTAATTGCCCTCGGTCTGGAGCTCCATGCAGGATTTCGCCTCATGGGGTGAGGATGATCATGAGAAAAGTGAGGGATCAGCCCAGAATTACACTGGAGGAGCTTCTGAATGATCTCAAGGCAGTTGAGAAAACAGTCACCAAACAAACCATTGGTAACACAATACGCCGCCATGGATTGAAATCCTGCAGCGCCCGCAAGATGCCACTACTTAAGAAGGCACATTTACAGGACCGTCTGAAGTTTGCCATTGAACATTCAAATTATTAACAGAAGGATTGGGAGAAAGTGCTGTGGTCAGATGAGACCAAAATTGATCGCTTTGGCATTAACTCAACTCGCAACGTTTGGAGAAAGAAAAATTCTGACTTTGACCCTAAGAACACCATCCCTACAGTCAAGCAACAAGGTGGAAACATGATGCTTTGGGGCTGTTTCTCTGCTAAAAGTGCAGACCGACTTTGCCACATTGAGGCGACAATGGACGGGGCCATTTATTGTAAAATCTTGGATGAGAACCTTATACCCTCAGCCAGAACACTGAAGATGGGTCATGGATGGGTAGTCCAGCATTACAATGACCCAAAACATACCAAGGCAACAAAGGAGTGGCTCAAGAAGAAGCACATTAAGGTCATGGAGTGGCCTAGCCTCTCCAGACCTTAATCCTATAAAAAAAATTATATAGGAGGGAGCTAAAACTTCGAGTTGATAAGAGACAGCCAAGAAACCTTAAGGATTTAGAGAAGATCTGAACAGAAGAGTGGACCAAAATCCCTTCTGAGATGTGTGCAAACCTGGTCACCTACTACAAGAAATGTCTTACCTCTGTGTTTGCCAACAATGGTTTCTTCACCAAGTACCATGTCAGGTTTTGCTTGGGAATCAAATACGTATTTTACTCACTGAACTGCAACTCAAATTTAGAATATTTGTATCATGTGTTTTTTCTGGATTTTTGGTTGATATTCTGTCTCTATCATTTAAAATACACCTATGATAAAAACAATTATAGACCCTTTATTTATTAGTAAGTAGGCAAACTTACAAAATCTTCAGGGGATCAAATAATTATTTTTCCCACTGTATGAATAAATTATATATTTTTTTATTCTTAAATTTTGAAGAAAAAAAACAAAAACAAAAAAAACAAACAGTTTTCATTACATACATTTTTGCAGCCTGTGATGTCATCACTGGATCACTGCGCTTTTCTATGCAATGCAGGCTTATCATAGCTGGTGGGAGGGGCCGGCAGGGTGCTGTACATAGTTTCCTGAAAAGATCACAGCACCCTGGCCTCTGTACTCCTCTAAAGAGCCCTCAGCCCTGATGCAAGCAGTGGGCTGGCTCTTGAGAATAGTTCACCCACATGTGAGGTTGAGCCTCCACGATAGAAAGAAGTGAAATTTGATGAATGCAAGGGGCGGGCCAAGGAGAGTCAGGCTGGGGAGGAAAAGGCCTAGATAATGCTGGAAATTCTCCAGCCAGGAAATGAGGTGGGCTCCATTTGGCTTGCAGGTGCTTCTAATGCACATTATGAGAAGCTCACAGTGTGCAGTGAAATCAGAAAGCCATATCTTTACAGGAGAAGAGCCAGTACAACGGTACAAGACTGAAGGGCAGGCCGGAGGTTAGTTTTAACTCCTAACCATCAACCAATACTGAAATATCAGTTCTAAGTGGACATAGCCTTTAGAACTTTCTGCCTGTTTTTGTATCACCATCTTCTAAAAAAATAAACAGATTATCCCATAAATGGCAATAAAAAGCTGCCTGATCATATGATTTTTTTTTTCTTTATAAATAGAAAAAAAGACATCAGGATTCACACCTGGCTGGAGGTAGCCGCTGAGACAGGAGGAGGCGCTCTCTTCTCCTTCCCTTCTTCCTTTTCCTCGCTCTGGCTGCGAGCCTGGCTGAGGAACGTGCTCAGAGGGTCTTTCTTCTTCTCTGTGGTGGACACGTCCCACCTGGAGGACTTCTTCGGCTCTGAAATATATGTTTAAGTAGTATTAAAAACCACAAGTTTTTATTGATGTTTTTCTATAGATTCACTCTATTAGTTGAACTTTCACATTTTTACCCTTACAGATACATATTGACCACTGCTGTATCCATCTCCAAGCCGCTTCTCCGAATTGCAGATCGGGGGGCACACATTGTGAACATCAGGCAGTCAACACCTGGATACATGTGCTGGGATTATGTCCCATAATCCTTTACACAGTTCTCATACCGTGCATACGTGTCCACATCGACTATCTATAAAAAAGAGGAACTTTAACCCTTTGGGGTTCATTTTGACCCTTTCTTACCTTGTCCACTGTGCTGAGCTATAAGGTCACTCACGCCATCATTCCAGTGTTGTCCAGCTATAACCCACCACATGACAACAAAAGAGTGTGCACCAACATAGCGCATTACCATACCTCAATTTTATTAGAGAAATAAACAGGTGAATATTCACAAACACATGTCATGCATAAGCATATCTAGAAAAACTGATGAGACCGCCTCCAAATCCACTATAGTCCGCTGACAACATGGGAAGACTTCATAGCATCCAGGAACCACTTCCGTGATTCGAGGGTTAAGACCTCTTCCTCAGAGCCCTCCTCTAATAAAAAACTGGAGTTATGGTAATACACTAGGTCGGTGCGCCCAGACTTTTGTTATTTTCTAGTTTGTCTAAGGATACCCACAGTCCTGAGAGGGAATCAAGATGATTTGAAGGTTTACCGCACAGATTAGCCAAGAGGAGGGTCTACCTGAGTGTAGGAGGTTATATTTTTGATAACCCTGATAACCCACCACATGCAGGGTCCCCATGTCACTATCTTGTTTGTGATATCATCAGGAGCCCGAATGCCACTTCCTGGTCCTAGTAGCTGGCCTCCTGATGATGCAGCTATGTTACATAGTTAGCCTGGCTGAAAAAAAGGACACAAGTCCATCTAGTTCAACCAATAAAAAAAAAAGGAAAAAAACAAAAACATAAAAAAAAACGAAAGAAAAAAAAAACAAAAAAACAGTGTATAATATATATATATATATATATATATATATATATATATATATATATATATATATATATATATATATATATATATATATACACACACACACACATACATACACACACACATATTATATATATATATATATATATATACACACACACACACACACACACATACATACACACAGTGGGGACACTGTGGGGAAAGTATTCAGACCATTAATGAGGGGAAAAAAACTGAACTTAAAGGATCATATACACACAATTATATATATTCTCTCTCTCTCATATATATATATATATATATATATATTATATATATATATATATATATATACACATATATATACATATATATATATACACATATACACACACACAATCCTATACCAACAGTTGCTGGCAAAAAAAAACCCCAGCAAAGCATGACAAAAATTTGCTCCAGCAGGGCAAAAAAATTCCTCCCTGATCCCCCGAGAGGCAATCGGATATTCCCTGGATCAACTTTACCTATGAATGTCAATACCCAGTTATATATTATGTACATTTAGGAAAGTATCCAGGCCTTTCTTAAAGCAATCTACTGAGCTGGCCAGAACAACCTCTGGAGGGAGTGTATTCCACATATTCACAGTTCTTACTGTGAAGAAATCTTTCCGTATTTGGAGATGAAATCTCTTTTCCTCCAGACGTAAAGAATACATTCAGTTCCTCTAATCTTTCCTCATAGCTGAGCTCCTCCATGCCTCTTATCAGTTTGTTTGCTCTTCTCTGCACTTTCTCCAGTTCCCCGATATCCTTTTTGAGAACTGGTGACCAAAACTGAACTGCATATTTCAGATGAGGTCTTACTAATTATTTGTACAGGGGCACCTGCAATGTGTTCTACATAGACCCAAAGCCTTCCGGATGCATGACATCGCTATCCCAGGATACTTCTGGTGATTGGGGGGAAATTTTGCTACCAGTGCTTGTCGGTGAGAATAGTGCAAACCTAGGGGAGGCTATGTTGGGGCCCTAGGGAGACCCTGTAATGCAGTAAAGACATCCAATAGGCTAAAGCTTTATTGAAAAGATCTTCTACTTCTCTTTATATAGAAACAAGGTCACTGAAGATGAAAGTAAAACAGCAATTCAGCAAACGTGTGAGTAATTGAACTACTTTTGATTTGACAGACTGAATCATAAGGGGTTCATGAAAAGATATCAGATATTGGGCCACTGTTCTGCAATGTTGTAGAATTCCCACAACATTTCACGGTCAATGGATGTAATCCTGTGTTTGAACACCAGAGGGCTGCACAACCCCGTGTCTAGTCAACAAACAGGTAATACAATTAAAAGGAGTTGTAAAGTCTTGAGGTTTTTCACCTTAATGGGGCGTACACACGGTCGGACTTTTCAGCTACAAAAGTCCAACGGACGCTGACGGACTAAAGCTGGCTGGAAATCCGATCGTGTGTGGGCTTCTCCAGACTTTCAACTGACTTTTTCAGCCTCAAATCCGACGGACTTTAGATTTGAAACATGCTTCAAATCTTTCCGACGGACTCGAGTCCGGTCGAAAAATCCGCTCGTCTGTATGCTAGTCCGACGGACAAAAACCCACGCTAGGGCAGCTATTGGCTACTGGCTATGAACTTCCTTATTTTAGTCCGGTGTACGTCATCACGTAAGAATTCGACGGACTTTTGTGTGATCGTGTGTAGGCAAGTCTGTTCGTTAGAAAGTCCGCCGCAAGTCCGTCGAAAGTCCGCCAAAAGTCCGTCGAAAGTCTGTCGGACAGGCTGTCGGACTTTTGTAGCTGAAAAGTCCGACCGTGTGTACGCCCCATAATGCATTCTATGCATAAAGAGAAAAACCTTTTGTGGTGCAGCACCCCCCCCAGAGCCCCCCCCCCTTTTACTTACCTGAACCTGATCTTTCCAGCGACGAGAACGAGACCAGCAGCTCCAGCCGCTGTCTCGGGGTCTCATTGGATAGATTGATAGCAATCAGGACACGAGAGGCTGACAAACGTGGAATGAGGAAAGAAAAGTCTATGCGATACGGACGGAGGTTGCACTGGCGGCCGAAACTTCAGAACCAGCAGCCAGGTGAAACACTCGTCTCCACACAAACTACTTTACACACATGCCTGGTTAAAGGGTTTTAAATGTGAGTGCGTATATGTTGTATGGTCAAAATAAAGCACTCTCGCATAGCTTTGATTGCTTTACATGTCACCACTCTGACAGGAGCTTGCAAGCAGCATCCATAAGGAAGGCGAGATCCAGAGGAATATTTATAAACAAGACACGATTTTATAGGATATAAGGTGAGGGCACATCTGATGGAGGAAGCACAGGAACCATAGGAGTGACATGGAATTGGATGTCCATTAAGAGTTTGCTTCATTGTGTTGTCACCAACATACAAGTGGATTTGTTTTTTCCCCCCAAAAAGAGAGACAGATAAGGATATTTTAAGGACTTATGTGATGGATATATAAGGTTATTCTTTGCACTATAATATTTTTATAATGTTTGTCATATCACAAGGTTAATAGCAGCTCACAAGGTTTTTCTTTCAAATTTTTTTCAGAAAGTAAAGTGAAATCTCCGGAAACAGGGCACAGAAGGCAAAAAGAAAAAAAAAGACCCAATTGGCTATAGAAAGGCATACTGACCCCTCCCTACTCCTATTTTTTTCTGGTTTTGGATAAATATTAACCAATGCAACAATCTCCCCTAGCTTTCCGATATTCTGTTGGTAAAATCTCGGGGACGGTACACTAGTTTGCCATTATGATGGGCTCCCGCCATCTCTGGACCTGGATCTGCACACCTGCTGGGTTTCCAACATCCCTGCCGAATTTGTATTTAATTTATATACAAGAGAACTAAAAGAGAAGGCGTGAGACATTCAAGCTCACCCACAATGAAGCAAGGCAAATCCTGTATTTGAAATAACACTTCTGGAGTTTGTTCAACACATTACTGCCGGCCCCACTACTGTAATTTTTGTTGTGGATCCTCTCATAGCTTAAAGCTGCCACGACCCGCTGTACCATGGCAGATAGAAAAACGTAGTAGCATCACAAACGGAATTAAAAGGTCACCATCCACTGTTGTAGTCAGGGCTGTCTTTAACACGGGGCAAAAGGGGCAGCTGGGCAGGGTCCTGTCATTGTTGTGGGGCCCAAAGCAGCTACCCCTTAAGCCTATTCTGCTGCCTGTCTGAGCTCCCCCACCTCCAGCGCTGGTCACATGCTGGCTGCTCGCTACTGTCACTTGTAAATACAGAAACAGCGCTTCTGTATTTTACAAGTGACAGCGCTCCTCTCCCGGCGGTTGTTTACATTCCTTCCGGTACACACTGATCGCTATGAAAACAGGGGAGGGAGGGGGTTGGAAATCTGCACAGGCTGCAGCTGCTTGTGAAACAGCAGGCTGCACAGACATGCTATAAGTAGAATTTTGGATGCAGGCAAGCTCTGAACTGTAATTTGAGGGGGGAGGAGAGCCTTGTACTTGGGGTGGTGAGTACTGAACTGAAATCTGGGGAGGGGGGGGCACCCCTCAACCCTGCACTCTGTATGTAACGCACCCCCCTCAACCCTGCACCCCGTACATAGATCACCCCTGAACTCTGGACACAGCGCACCTTTCAACTATGCACTCCTTATGTAGCGCACCCCTCAACCCTGCACATAGCGCACCCCATAGAGCATGTTAGTGCAGTTTGGCCACACTAACAATTTAATGCACATGTAATGAGGTGCAGTAACCTCTAGCAACCAA